>CM068959.1:49023074-49042019 GCA_035128595.1 Eptatretus atami | reverse complement strand
ATGTAAAACCCTCTTCTGCACATGCTGACTACCTCAGAAGGTGAATTTGGACACAAAAAATGAAACAAGAAACATTGTATCTAAGTAATATGAATTTATTTAAAAAAATATATTTCTTGTTAACGTCTGCGCGTAATTTGAACGTTTCTCAACCGCCATCAGTTACTGTGTTTGTTCTGCGTGTGTGATCTTCAAATTAAAGCGTCCAAGCGGTGTTCGATCCGGATGTGCGCCAAAAAGTGCCGTCATTGAAAATTTGCATTCTGATTCTCGGTCACCCTCCACTGCTCCTGTTCAGTCTCGGCTAGGCTATATCATGTTAAACTTGCCCCATCGACGCCAACCTTCCAGTCACACTGCAGAGGCTGCAATTTCCAGTCAGACTCGCATACTCGATGACCATAAACAAATCCCAGGGCCAAACATTTGACAAACTCGGAATATACCTCCCAGCCCCTGTGTTCTCCCATGGCCAACTATATGTTGCATTTTCACGTGCAAGAGGTTACTCCTATATATCTATCAAAGTGGACAATAATTCCTCACAATGACTATTCAGCAACAAGACACTCACCCAAAATGTCATCTACAGGGAGGTCCTTTAGAAAACTCAGGACAGGTAACCATAGCGCATCACATCCCTAATGACACCCTCCCCAGCTTCCCATAACATCAACTATTATGCCTCATCCACCTTTTGCCACCCATTCAGCTCCGTGTGGAGCACGGGTATATGCTAGTATATATATATATATATATGAGGCAAAACAGGTATTTACAAAGCTAAAACTGTCACAAAAATGGATCTTACCCTCAACACGTAAGCCCCCCATTGTCATCTTATCACAAATCTACACACAGGTGCCTCAATCACTCTGGGAGGAGAGAAGAAAGGCTGATAGACAGATAAGCGAAGTAGGTAGGGTATGGTGTCAAGCCAGACGGCTCACGTTGTAACAGACAGGGTGTGTGGTGCAGGTGAGTGAGAAGTGCAGATGGGAGCCGCAGTGTACACGGATGCATGTAATGCCAGCTCTGAAAAGAACTGTTGTTGACTCGGTTGATATTCCACAGCAGGGCAAGTCAAAGAGGTGTGTGCACTGGAAGGTGCAAGGATGGAGGATGTGTGTGCGTAAGATGTGGAGGGAGAGAAGTCAGTTCTGGGGAAAATCGCTGTTGACCCTTTCAATGCTGGAGAGTTTGTGGTTTGTTTTACAAGGTGCATCGGAGATACTCTCCTTGGAACGGTAGTAATTTACACCTGGCACTTTGCATCTCTGTGCCTGTTCTGCTTCGTCCTCTGTACTCGGCGCTTGGCATGGCCCACCTCGGACTCTCCACTCGATCACCAACCAACTCCAAACTCTGAGGGCTGCTTTGCTGAACTTCTTCACAGTGCTCCACAGAACTGAACTGACACTTGGATCTCTCCAATGCTCGGACTCTGACTCAACCGGAGAACTTTGACAACTCAACTCCGACTCCCACCTGCTCTGTCTGGCCTCTTATCGCCCACATTTCTGTTGCCTCTCACGTCTGCTCTCCATGAGCCAGCCCTGCCGATTGGCTGGTGCTCTGCAATCCAGTCATTGTGATTGGATTCAGGGATGTGATTGGCCCTGCTAGAATGTCACTGTAAGCGCTGGTGGCTCGGTTGCGCAGCGAGGACAACACTCAAAACGCTGAAGGCTCGGAGGCACGGCGAGAAAAACACTTGAAGGGCTGGTAGCTTATCTCTGCTGTGCTAAAAGAGAGTCCATGCTTGGTGGATGTTTTGTTATGTTGTTGCTTTTTGTATATACTGTTGAGGCTGTATGAGAGCTAACACACAGGGTCAGTGGAGGGAAGGAAAAAAAACAGTGTGGAGCAGAGACGTGACATCTGTGGAAGGGAGAGGGATGGGGCGTGGAACACGGGGTATGCAAGAGGAGCACTACAGGGACTTTCAGGTCCTGCACGATGGGGACTTTCAGGGAGGAAAGCAGGGAATTTGAAGGAGGTGGGTTTGGGGTGGTTTACCGACGTTAGAAAAGATCATGGTTTTGGACGGGGGAAGATGAGAGGTGGTGGTGAACAGCTGTTTTGAAGACCTGGCAGGACGAGTGTGATTGAAGAGAGTGTGGAAGTTTGTTCCAAAGGTGGGAAAAAGAGAGGAATGAAAGAGTGAAGGTGAGCAGTGATTCTCCATTTTGGTCATTTTACCATAAGGGGGTTGCTGGCGGACCTTGAGCCGCCGTGCGGAAATATGCGGCGGGAGCAGAGATACTCAGACAGAGCGGGGGGGCGGCCAGAGGGGATGGTAGAAGACAGAAAGACCACCGACCTGCCTGCGGTGAGAAATGAGGACCCAAAGACAGCCTCATTGCGGAGATACCATGATTTTAAATGCCTTGGTTCCCACACGTGTGAAGCCGAGAAAGTGAGAGGCAGGAGCACCATCCCAGATGGGAGAGCAGTACTCCATCAGGCTGAAGACAAAAGCTTTGTATGTGGTCAGGAGCTCAGGTGGGCCGAGGAAGGACTTTGCACGACAGGGATTCCCAGTCGGCAACTGGCTTTGGAGGCGAGCTTGGAAATGTGGCTTTCCCAGGAACGATAGTAAGAACCAGAAACTTGAATGAAATGACTTATTCAGAGGATTGTTGAGAAAGTAGATGGGGGGGGGGTTCCAGACTATTTTTTTGCGAGATCGTGGGTGTTACTGAAGTTATTGAAGTGTTTCTAAATGGATTTCTGGCATGATTTGGTGGAGTGAATGTGGTCGAGGTTGAATCTGTAAATTGGTGAGAAGTGTTCGAGAATGGAATTTGAGGATGGAGTTTGAGAATACAAGTTTGATACTGTGTGTTTGAGAATGAGGTTGAGTACAGAGTTGGAGAATGAGGAAGAAACAATGGGATATAGTTTTACCTACATTCACAAACATTTTTCCCTTCCACCAGTATGAGAGGGAGATATAACTACACTCGGGAACCTTTGCGTGTGTTCGATGTGACGCCCCCGGGGTCTTCCAAAACATAACAATATCATTTTAACCTTCCCAGTGCATTGACATTCCCCAGGTATGACCTTCCCATCGATGTTAAAGAGCAGGTTTGGGTCGCTGATGACTTCGCGTGATTCGAAGGTTGTAATCACATTAATAATTATCGTTGTGCATTTATTTTCTTGCATTTGAAACTCAAAATATGCTAAAATTAACTTTTAGTCAAAACTTTTGTCAGTGATGGAAAAACAGTCCGGAAGTTACCGAAGATGCTATGACGTCACGTTCTCGAAAACTTCGTGAACATTCGGAAACGGCGTGTGAACAATGGCGAGATGCGAATCAGAGAGTGATTTCAGCGGCGATGAAATTGAGTGTTTCATTCCGATATTGCCGAGGACGATCGGAGGATGATGGGAATTTATACTATGATGGAGCACTGATTGCTCACAGCACAGTGGCCAGTGTCGGGTGTGTGAGGAGCGTTCTCCTCTGTGTCCTCAACAAGGCTCTCTTTACCACACCACTCACTGGTCCACATTGATCTCTAACCACTGCTCAAGAAACATGTGCTAACTATTACACATCAAATATCAGTGCCATCGGAATTGAATTGAAATATAATTTGCAACATATCAGACTGTCCATTTGTCAGTACCACCCTGGCACATGTGAGCTTATCCACAGCACGTCGTTGCTTCTTCCCAGCCCCTTGTCAGTAGCTGAGGAGAGTTTCCTCGCTTGAGAGGTGACACAGTGGAGAAGATGAAGCAGGAGCCAGCTGAGGAGGAGAAGGCTGAATGGTGGGCACAGCGTCACGCTTCAGTCTCACTGGAGCAGTTGTTTGAAACCGAGCTCACTCATTGCGTTGCCTTCGTAATCCTCGGCTGTGAAATGGTCACCAACAATGACAAGTCTATCCAAAGGATCCTCTTACCCGTTTTCTTTGGGGAAAATTCGCTCGTTTTGTTTGTACAAATCTTATCCACTGCGGCGAATGTTTGATTCCTTCGGGAATCGGTGGGAGCGATTACCCGTTTTCCAGCCATTTTCACAAAACATGACGACACACGTACGAGGCATGATGTACAAATATCCAAAAACTTTGTTCTACAATAATTCAAAATAAAAAAGGATAATATAGACAGTTGCAAGCTCAAAAAAGCGAAAGAACGGCCCGCTCAACTGGACACTTCTTCAATGAGCGAGTGAGTGTCCGCTTTGCTTTGGAGAACGTGACTCACCATCCATATATGGCACGCGGCTTGTTTTTTCAACAGCCTCGAGAAATAACAACTTCGGAGTTAAATTTCATTAGTTTTCCCAATAGTTAGGCAACCACAATTGTTTGCATCGAACTATTTAATGCACATATAATCAATTATATTGAATAAAATATTTTTTTTTAAATATTTTTTTTTTTTTATTTTTTTTTTTTTTTTTTTTTTTTTTTTTTTTTTTTTTTTTTATTAAATTTTTTCAGAACATGTTTGGTGACCTGCAACCTGCTCTTTAAGCAACAAAGCCAGATACGGTGTCTCCCTCTAGGAAGTCTGCATGAATGTTGGGAATGACGGCATCGTCTTTCCAATTGCAGAAATCCATTAAATAAATTACGAAGCCTGCCATGTTCACACGAGGTAATTCTGCACGGTTCAAAGTCCATTCTCTGACGGGTGATTGGGGAGTTCGAGTGGAATGTGCCATCCACAGAACTTGCATGCCCACATGGTCGGGAGTTCTTTTTTTCAGTACGGACTGCAAGATATCAACTTTTTGGATGAGTTGATCAGAAAGTTCTTCAAATCTTTTGTTGTGCAGCGGCACACCCCTTCCTCTCAGGTACTCTTCCAAAAAATTTCTGGCTTCTTTTAGAAGCTTTATGAACTATATTAGGTAACAATCCTCATCCAGCACATGCGATAGATATTTAATGTCACGATGATTGTTGTTGCCCAGGGATTCTACGCATATGCGCCGAGCATTCTTGGGTAGATTACAACATTTCAAAAGTCTCCATATTGGTTTGCACTTGTTCTGAGTTGTCAATACTACACTGTGAAATGCTGTTTGGAAATTCAATCTTCTTCATTGATTTGGCCTGTTCACCCTCCACCCTCCACCCCCACACCAAGTTGCCACTGTCTTGGATTTTTTTTATGCCTCCGCTGACGAAGTCGCCGGAAGCATTATGTTTTCGGGTTGTCTGTCCGTCCGCCCGTGCTAATTTTCTCTCTTTTCTCTGCAACCGCTTATCCAATTGACACAAAATTTTCACCACAGGTGTGACTGCTTATGTAGAATGTTTAAATGATAATTATGACTCTGATGGAAAAAAGGAAAATCTTTGGCTTGTTTCTGAACGCTCGGGCAATGAAGTACACCCATGGAAACGGGTTGAGATTATGTATATATATTACTATTATTATAATAATATGTAATATTTAATATGTAATGTGTTTGTATATATGTGTATATATATATATGTATATGTATTGTTTGTAATAATATATGTATGTATATATGTATATGTGTTGTAATTATGTGTATATATATATATATATATATATATATATATATGTATATATTTAATATTTTATATTTATTTATATATTTATGTATTTTTTTTCTTTTTTTTTATTATTTTTTATAATTATATATATTATAATTATATTATAAATTATTTTATATTGTGCGAATTCGCGCCGCCGGCGTGCGAACGGCCACGTGACTCGAATCGCGGCACGTCGCCCACCGGACGGAACAATTCCGTCGTGACCCTCCCGGACTAACGCCGGGATCTAGTCACGGGTGGCGCTTTCGGCCTCACCACGATCGTGCCAATCGGCACCCGCGTGGGATAGGGTTGTTCACCAAACTCGACCTACCTAAGTACCACGGGATGGTAAACCGGGCGACCGCACTCGCCGCAGGTCGACTTCGGACACGGGCCGCTTAAGCGATCCGTTCCGTGCTATCGGGATAACGAGCGGTGTTATCGTCGGCCTCGACGTTCCTGATTAATTATCGGGCGTCCGCGCCACTCAAACCCTTTACGTAAAGCAAGATGGAGTCCCACAAAGGAAAGGACGCAGCGAAACGGGCACAATTCAACAAGTAGCATTTTATTTACACACAACACAAAAAGCACATATATCACAGCATGTATTTACAGTCCATTAGCAAAATGCACATTATCACATGTAAGATAAGCAACAATGCAGCAGAGCTACCACGACTACGCGTAACATGGCCACACTTATACAGTTTACTTGACGGGACTCGGCGCCACACCACACAGTTCACAAAACCCCAAAAGAAAATGGAAGTCGCGACTTCCTGCCCTCGAGTCCTTGGCGACCGTCCTCTGACGTGGTCCCGTCTGGCCGTGACTCCGTGCTCGAGCGTGGTCGGCGAGGTCTCTCCGGCGTGCCTCGTGCCTGACCGTGCTGGCCCTCGACGCACGGACCGAGCACCGACTGCGTAAGAGCCGAACCACGAACACACCGGACTGAGAGCCGAGCGAGAATACCGAACCAAGAGAGAACAATGCCTCTGCGCACTCTCATATCCCCGGGCCGCGCCCGTTCCTGGCTCCACCCTCCTTCGAGCGCTTCGAGAAGGGGGGCGTTCCTCGTCGTTCCCCCTCCCCGGCATGCGGGGGGCGAGGAAAATCCGTCCTGGCGCCGGGCCAGGGAAAAAACAAGGGGAAAACCCGCGCGCATCGCCTGTGGTGATTTCTTCTTTCCTTCTCGCGTTCGACGGTTTCCAAGCAGAAACCGTCGTACGTGGACCGCGGAGGATGGCGTTCGTGGTGTGGTAGTGGCGAAGATGGTGGTGGTTGTTGTGAGATGGCGTGCTGGTGTTGTAGGAGTGGTGGAGATGGTGGTGGTTGTTGTGAGATGGCGGTGCTGGCTTGTTTTGGAGTGGTGGCGTGGTTGAGGTTGAAGTGTGGTTGGTTCGAAAATAATGAAAGAACAGAAAACGACTAACTCAAAGTGTCGCAGCCCGAATGAATCACATTAATTCCCTCTAACCAATGGGTTTGGGCTAACTATACATGTACTTCAGATACCTCACCTACGGACCTGAATGGTGGTTGGTAATTTCCACAGCCGTAACAATATATATATATATATATATATATATATATATACATATATACAGGGGGCTGCAAAAGTAGGTATACAGTAAGGATTATACCAGTATTACCAGTATTATAATAGTGTGAATGTGAATGCCAGGGGAAACAGTTTGAACATTTGAGGAGTAATATGTTTATTATTGATATGTTTATTATTGGTATGTTATTATTGATATGCTTGTATAATCAATAAAATACGTTTTGTGCGCACGTTTTATTTTCATTACTGTATACCTACTTTTGCAGCCCCTGTATATATATATATATATATAATATATATATATATATAATATATATATTATTGGATGTCATAGGTGGCTTTGGTATGATGTCATAATTGCATACGTCAAACACTTTATCCATTCAGTTTGAAAATTTTGTAGGTCATCTTGAGCTAAATTGTATGGGGGGGGGGGAATATTGATGACGTCATCGTCACGTGGTTTGACAGGGATATATTTTTACCTCCGCCACCGAAGGTGAAGGAGGTTACGTTTTTACCTCTTTCTGTCTTTGTTTGTTAATTGCTGGAATCCTTCGGATTTCGGCAATTATGTTGGTCGGTTGGTGTGTTCTTTCTCTGTCTGTCTGTCTGTTTGTGTTTTGTTTACCCTGTAGCAGCCACACCATTTCAGCGATCATGACCAAACTGGGTACAGACGTCGGCCATGGTCCAACTTAGACACTTGTCGTTTTTGGTGAATCTAGGTCAAGGTCAAGGTCAAGGTACAAAAAACCGAAATTCTTATTTTTGCAATAATGTCCGCTAAATGTTCTTGTAAACTTCAACCAAATCCAAAAGTGGCATCTTCCAATTCTGCATCCAACCATATGTCTCATTGGGGTGTCACACAACACCTTCTTAGCGGTCGGGGGTCGAATGTCAGGGGGGTCGGGTCAAAACTTTCAAATTGCGATAAAACGCCATTTCAAGTCCGATTGACTTCCAAGTTATGATCATGACCAAACTAAGTGCTATAACTCATTAAACGTAGCCACTATCGACTTATAAGAACCAAATTGATTTCCAGGTTTTTGTTTTTTCAGAGACTCATGGAGATATGACAAAGTTATTCCGGCATTTTTTGCTCAACGAGCAATTTCATTTGTTTGTGTACAGGATATCTCAAAAAGTTGTGGACGGATCCGGATGAAATTTTGTGGAAGGTTGGTGTGTAGCAAGGACGAACTGATTAGAGTTTGATGAAGATTAGAATCCGGATTGATAATTTCTTTAAGTGATTCTTCACCATTGAGAGATAGGGCCAAAAACGATATAGTCCTGTGTAGCATGATATTTCAAAAATGTATTGGGCCCGATATGTCCTCGTGGATCAGGCATTACGTAGCGGAGGTATGCGCTCCACTGAATGCCCTTCTAGTTTTCACATAAAAGCTTTCAAAAATATTCTTCTCCGAAACGGCTGAACAGATCGAGGCGAAACTTTCCAGATAGGTTCTCGTATCCATGAGGAACAAAAAGTTCTCCACCTATAATGTCATCGGTCACATGGTTCGGCAGCTCTGATTTTTTTGAAGAATATACTTTTAAAAGCCATCTTCTCCAGAACGGCGAGACAGTTTGAGGAGAAACTTCACCCACATGTTCCCCAAGCCCTGGGGATACCATGGTGTACATGGATAATTATTCGGTCACATGGTCTGACAGCCATATTTGAAAGAAAAATTCCTTCTCTTGAACCGCTTCATCAATCGACGTGAAACTTGACAATTACGATCTGGTAATCATGTGGAATATATGTTTTAAGCTTCAACCTAATCAGACGCATGGTCTGGCAGCCAGAGTTATTTAAAATTTTGAATCTGGGTTGAGGGATTTAAATCAAAGTTGGTACAAGTATGTATAATGATGTAATAATGTGGGCGGTGGCATATCTATAGATGTCGTGATGTCAAAGAATGCCGTTCTAGTTTATCTTTTATTTTCTGCAATAGCGAGGCTCATGGAAGAGCAAAGTTAAATTGACAGTGGGATTATGGGGTAAGAATTTGGCAAAACGAGAGAGAGACACAGACACAGACACAGACAGAACAACATCTACTGAAATCAACATGCAAGAGGGTTGAGTTATGAAGGGTTAATTGGGATAATAAAGATCATGGGTCAGAATTGGGTATCATACAAGGTGTGGTGCACTACCTTCTTGAATCCCTGGAGAGAAGAGTGGGAAGAACAGCCTTTGGAAGGTGGATTCATAGAGGGGAGAAGTGAGGAACAAAGGAGTTGAGGTATGCAGTCAGCATGCATTTTGGAAGTTTAACCTGAAGGGAGTTATCGGAACGCATGCATCCTGGAGTTGCTGAATAGGGTCAGAGGACTGAGAGAGCAGAGGGAGCAATATCGGAGAATAGGCGGTAGCAAACAGACCATTGACCTTCCTGCAGTGTGGATGCAACAGACCGAAGTTTGGGCCTAAGTTAGTCGAACAAGAGGCTGAGATGCTTTTCTGTTAAAAAAATATCAGTAACACCAGTTATTTGTCGGTGTTTTGACAAACCAGTGAGGTTTCTGCATGATGTTGACATGCATGAAAACAGATGGCATTGTTTTGCTTTTAAAGGATACGGCGTTACCTTCGGTAGGATTGGCGTTCCTTCTGGGGAGATGAACCACTTTTGCAGCCTTGCCCAATTATACAGAACAATTTCAGCTACGATGTGTTGAACTGTCCACGGAGGTTTACCAAATCCCATTTCACCTAAACATTTGATGGAAAACCACATGTAGATCCAGATGACATTATGACTTATTTTGTAACTGTGGTTAAACGTGGCTTTACTGGGACCCTGAACCCAGTCGAAAGCTGAATAATGTATTTGAAAAGCAATGCTGGCTGAAGGAGGAAAGTTCAATGTAAACATTCATCAATGAATGGGTGTGGTGTTTTCTTCCTTGGATCTTGTGTGGATGGGTTGGTGTGGTGTTCGTGCAGGCGTGATGGGCTGAATGGCCTCCACCTGTGTTTGATTTCCTTGCATTTTCAATGAGTTATGTTAGCTGGGATAAAAAGTGCTGATTTACCATGAATTTTTTAAAATTTATTTCGGTATAACAGTAATTTACCTTTTTAAACATGGTATTTCATCTTTTACCTGAAATTTCATTGCTCAAACTTGAGACATAAATGTTTGTTGATTTGGTTAATCTCTCGCAATGGAAGCACCAAGGGGCCACTGCAACCCAATAAATTTTGCACCAAACCTTCAACCGGCAAGATTATGGCGTTGATTTTGGGGAATGCCAATGAAATCCTGCTAATGGACTATTGGAAATGTAGCTTCATGGAAAAAAAAAGTTTGGCAGGCCATCAAGAACACCAAGGGATGTTGACCAGAGGTGTGCTCTTCCCTTAAAACGTACCTGTATATGACACCCGTACTGCACAAATTGCCATTTGCTACTATGGCTTCAAGCAGTAGGGTCTTCCCCTTACAGCTGTAATCTGGCTTCCAGGAACTATCATCTGTTTCACATTTCCCGTCTTACCTGCATAGCCACAAATTTGCGGACAGCAAGAATCTGACTGAAGCAACCGAGCCGTGGCTGAAGTAGCAATCGGGGAAACCTTATTGTTTTTTTTACTGGCATGGACAGTTTGAAGAACAAATGGAGCAAGTGCATTGATGTCAAGTGGCACTAAATTGAAAATAAAAAATATATAAATCGACTTGTCTTTGATGATTGATCATGTCTCATTTGTAGAACTTTTTGAACGCCCATTGTTAATTTGTAGAATGTGCTGAGGCCGCATCCTAATAGTGTGATTGATCCAAAAAAAAAAAGCCTTGATGTGTGCATCTCTATAGTTGTACCAACCAAACACTTCCTTCTTCCGACTATTTACTCCATCCCTCACTTTAAGTAAAACTTCCACGGATGTGTCTTTTAAGGTGATAACAGTTATAGGTGTGGTCAAGGAGCAATTTTGAGAACCAGCAAAAACATGTACAGCACTATGATGGCTTAAAGATTGTTACAGAAAAAAGGGAGGAAGTGTGTTGACCTGTGGGTCAGTTATATTGGAAAAGAAAAGCCAGCAAGCTCGGGATTCTAACCATATCTGGTTATTTTTTATGAACATTGAGATCAGTCGCTGACCCTCGTACCATTTTCACGTCTTGGTTTTTCACAGTCGACAATTTTGTGAACTTGGTGATGTTTAGGGTTTTTACTTTTCTTTTTTTTCCGACTTCAGGAAGCCATTTGTTTTGTTTTTGCACTACGATTAACAACAACAACTTTTTTTTCTTTTTCTTCAGGCTGAACTGAATGAGAGTGATGGTTCAGCTACTGCAGTTGCTGCAGATGCTGCAGTTGCTGCAGATGCTGCAGTTGCTTCAGATACTCCAGTTGCTTCAGCAGATTAGACATCTGCTCATCCCTAAGGGCTTTCCCATTCCTTGTGCATCACGCTGCCACACCTCCCTTCTGTGGCCTTACCCTCCTTCTCTCCATCCCCCAGATTATCAAATTCTTGTCATCATCCTACTTCATCACTTTATCGCACAACCACCCTTGCCACTTCACCAAACTTTCTCCCCCTCCCTCTCGCCCTTCAAAACAAAACTCATTCCCCTTTCCCCTTCTGCAGTTCTTTCCCAAATTTATAAAA
Source organism: Eptatretus atami (assembly GCA_035128595.1). Lineage (NCBI taxonomy): Eukaryota > Metazoa > Chordata > Myxini > Myxiniformes > Myxinidae > Eptatretus > Eptatretus atami. Next base: position 49,030,255 of record CM068959.1, on the reverse strand, counting down.
CGTCATCTCTGCTCAGCTAACGTAAATCTTTTTCTTTTTCAACACCCATACAAATGTGACCACAATATTGTGTAACCTTCCCACCTTCTCAGTCCCCCCCCCCCCGTCTCCATCCCCCCCCCTCCCGACCCACCATCCATTATCCTTTTCCCAAACTTACAATATTGCACATCATCCTCCTCACTACTCTTCTCTGCTTTGACATTGGAATTTATTGTTCCATTTTATGGAGGCTCACATTTTTTGAAATGCAGATGTCTCACATATGTTAAATATTTGGTTTTGATTAAAAGGCAAGAAATTGTTAATGTTTTACTTTCTAGAGACGTGGTGTGTGGGAGTATAGTAAACTTACTATGTTTTTATGTTCTGTAGTGTTGATCTTTCCTTGTGATTATTGTTTTTGATAAAATGGGTTTCGGAACACTTTTTTGATACATGAATGAAGGGCGGCCTGCTAGTCGATATACTTGCGTCTAGAAAACGAGGTTTTTCTTTCGATTTTTGAAGATGTAACAAGCTCTTGTCAACCAATCATTGAGAATACAGATGGAGCAAACATCCAGGATGATAGAAAGTTCTCAAAATGTTTGCTTCCAACGGTTGCATCAGACGGTGAGAGATTGCGAGTCTGAAACGGATATTTCGATGGTTCAAAAGGGGGAAAATTGGACGAGATGTATAGACAAAAAGAATGTCAGGTGTCAGCACAAGGACAGCATGACAAAACTTATATTCCATAAATAATGTAAACTCAAAGAAAACGTGACATGCTTCGTAATGCTACACCTCTCTAGATCAGAACACCGCATGACCAGCCTGAAGAAAATGTCACGACCGGGTCGGATTGAAAAATGCAGTTGAAACGGCACCGGTCATCTTTGAAGATGCAAAATCTTAATGTCCATGGACTATACACAAAGATATAACAATATGTACAGTGTAGTCCATTGACATATCTGCATAAATTCTAACAACAGCTTCAAAGGTAGAGGAAGCACATGACCTGACAACTGCCATTAAATGTGGATGTTGAAAACATGGTGCTGGCCCTCCTACCCCACCTCCAAATATAATCCTCTGAAATAAAAGAATGGAAAACATTGTTAACTGAAGTATTGGGATCCAATCCGATCTCATCACAAATAGCTAGCGCATGTCAAGCACTCGACACTCATCGATGACATTAAGAGGACTTGGAAGACATTGTGGGACGTGATAAAATGTTTCACAGAGATCCCGGGAAATGTTACAAGTGGAAGCTTTCTGGATTTGTGACTTTAAAAACATCCCTCTGAGTCGGGAGGCAGCGAGGGTAAACAAACATTCCATGTTTAAGGTTAAGAACATCGTACCTTGCTCCTCAAAACATCAACCAAAAGAAATGAAGACTGGCACTTTGGGTTCTGGCGGAAGGCCTCGTTCCGCCTTCTCTTACAGACCTAAGCAGATCACTTTATTTTTGACCAGTGTGTACCACCCCGCATATCATATGCAACTTGGTGTCACAAAGGTCCACAGCACATGTTCACTGTGCCTGGGGCACAGGAACGGCAGAATTGTACGTCTTAGCAGATGAGTTTTTAACTTGATTAAGGTGATCCACTATAATTGACGTCTGGGAATGAATACTGTACTTCGGGCAGATTAACAGGAACAAAAAAAATCACGATTCAATACGATGCAAAAATAATCAGGTGGAAATTCATCAATGTAAGCACCGACCGAGTGCAACTTCATTCAGATTTTACACTTGTGGGGGGTATGGGGGTCAAAAAAGAAAAAATGATTAAACTTAAATTTAGAAGTTTCGAAGTCAGCAATAATCTTTAAACATAAAACAATACAAAGGGAAATCGATGAGCAGTTGCAGTTTTCATTCTCTTCTCAGACTGAGCCCCCTGGCAGAGAGAGGTAGGTTTAGCCTCACAGTTCTGAGAGTGCAGGCCCTGCATTGGTAGATTGGAAAGATAATGAAGATTGTACAGAGATGGATTGTGGGATTCGCAGGTGTAGGTAGATGTCCACACAGCCCTCGGCACTTTGTGCCAGTCAGGCAACCTTCGCCATCATCGCGTATCCAATTCAAACCAAAACTAGCAATTTGCTCAACCGACAAAAAATTTTTTGATCGAAAAAAGTGCAAAGTGATGGGTGAGTCTCGACGATCTCACACCCAACACACTGTACCATCTCAATCATGTCCAGCCTCTGAAGGTTTCTTCAATGACCTCTCTAATGATTTTCTCATCGCCTCCCTCTCAAAACTGGATGGAATGCAGCTTCGCTTCCATCACTCATATCTGCAGAATTGAGATTACAGCCTGATGGGCACACTATCTATAACTAGCAATCAGCGTCCACAACCATCCTTGACTACGTGGTCGAACGTCGGCCAAGGCCCTCACTTTTTCACCTTTAAAATTCATTTTCTCCACAACCGCTTGAGCGATTGATACGACACTTTCAACATAGGAGCACCGACTCATGGAGGTTAAAAAAAATTTTTTTTAACAAAGTTACATGATTGGATGGAAAATTCAGCTGGCGTTCCAAAAAGTCTGTTTTCTGTATGTATAGGTTTCAGGGTGTTTCACATATCAGGAATGTTTCACGTACCAGGAATAATGTTTCATGCACCACTCGACCTCGGTTGAATTAAACGTTCAAAGAGGAAATGACCCCAGAAATACAATCCTGAGTCAATGCCCTTCAATGAGATCCCACTCAGTGGAGTCAAAATGATCTCAGGCATTTCCACTAGGCTCCAGCGGTGGCAACAGGTCCATGGACTTGTCCGGTTTCGGGGGGAGGGGCGGGACAGACAATATGGAACTTTTTCAAAATGATGCAGGAGGTCTAATGAGGAATTTTAGTTTTACGCTGTGTGTGGTGTGTTTTCATTGACTCGGTTCTGCTCACCAGGTGCTTTTAACCTGCCGTTGCTCGGGCAAAATCTGTCATTCAAATCCTCTTTTTAACATAATTTTCAGCATTTCGACAAAAGAGTGGCAATTTGAAAATGGTTCACCATAATTATTCTGTTCCTGAATGCAAATCGGACTCACAAATATCCGTGAACGAGGAATGTCGATTCTGACCATTTCCTGTTAGTACACGTGAGCGGCGCAGTGGCTATCGCACGTGCTCCTTCCCATCGGTGTTAACAAACAAATATTCCAGATACGGTGTCTCCCTCCAGAAAGTCTGCCTGAATGTTGGTGATGATGGCATCAGCTTTCCAATTGCACTCACTGAACCTGCCAACTTCACACGAGGTAATCCCACAAGGTCCAGAGTCCACTCGCTGGCAGGGATGGTTGAAGGTTTGGGTAGAACGCGCCAATCGAAGAACCTTCGGCCTTGTGCCGACCCATGTCCACGGGATGTTTTTTAGTATGGGGAGCTGCAAGCTATCAGCTTTTTTGGGTGAGTTCAGAAAGTTCTCCAACTCTTTCGTTGTGCAGAGGCAGGCCTCTTTCTCGCAGGGACGTTTCCAACTGTTTTCGGTTTCCTTTGGAAGCTTTGTGAGTCATTTTAGGTAACAATCCTTATCTTGCACACACAATAATATATACTTTATGTTGTCCCAAACACCGTTTCCCGGGGTTTGTGCACATGTCCACCGATCATTCTGGGGCGGTTTACATCATTTTGAAAATCATGTCATGAATGAGCGGATTGAGGACAACACACAAACTAAAAGGTAACATAGCAGGTCAAAATAAACAGCATGAGAGGGGGGAACACTAACAGCAGGGTTGAAGGATAAAATAGAGGGAGACTTGGACAAATAGTGGGTGTGGGGAGGAAAGGGGGTACGGGGGATGCTCGGGGTGGACAAGATGGAATCCAGAAGCAAACACTGAGGAAGGAAGAACGGCAAATTTGGAATGACGTCGGGTGAATGGGGGTAGAAAAGATCATGGTTTTGTATGGGTTATGATCTGAGATAGTGGTGAATCTCAGTCTTGAAGACTTGGAGGGAAGACTGAGATTGAAGAGAAGGTGGAAGTTGGCTCCACAGGTGGGGGAAAGAGGAATGAATGAATGGAGGTGAGCAGTGATTCTGGATTTTTGGAGTTTCACCAGTTAAGGGGGTTGATGGTGGACCTTGGGTGGGGGGACAAAGCATGGAGATGGCAGAGACCACCGACCTGTCTGCAATGGGAAACTTAAATTGCAGGATGATCGTGCCCTCAATAATGCCATGCTGCACAACCGAGTTCAACATTGTTATAAAATGGAACATGTTTCTGTTTCTCCACAACTCGAGTTGGTTGGTGGTTGTTAAGTCTTTCGTGAAGAGTAGGCGAGTTGTCGCCGGCACCCTCAACGAATCGCCTTCAGACGAACATTCGTGAGAATGTACATGAGCTATTAATGCTTTGCGTGAATTTGTATTCAAGTTGTTTGAAATATAATAGCGAACGCAGTGAGCTTCATACTTAACGCGTGCACGTGAGAGAATAGGAAACAACAACAACCAACAACAACATAGTACCCCTGGCTATTTGGAATCCGTGTCGTTAGCTATGACCTTTTGCTTCCGGTTGTTGTTAAACGCTGTGCGGTGTATAAACACGATTGGGTTTTTCTTCTATCTTGTGAATATTACTTAACGCGTGCACATGAGAGAATAGGAAACAACAAAAACAACACAATACCCTGGCACTTGTGAATCCGTGTCGTTAGCTATGACCTTTTGCTTCCGGTTGTTTTTAAACGCTGTGTGGTGTATAAACACGAATTGGATTGGTATTTATTCTACTAGTTCAATAACAATGATATCTTAATTTATTCATCTTGTAAAACTACGTGCACATTAGAGAATAGGAAACAACAAAAACACAATACCCTGGAATTGTGAATCCGTGTCGTTGGCTATGACCATTTTGCTTCCGTTTTTGTTTTGTTTCTGTTTTTTTTTTGTTCCCGGTTTTTGTCATGGGGAATGATGCATGCCGGGAGATCATGACCGGAAGTGTTTATTTATTTATCAATTATTTTTTCCCAAAGTTAATTTTATACTTCCGAAAGTGATTTTTTTCATGACAGGAAGTGTTTATTTAGTATTTAACATTACCGGGAGTGATTTTGAAACTCTTTCCGGAACTTTTAATTTCTTTTATTCTTGACCAGAAGTGATCGTTTATTTATTTATTTATTCAATTATTTTTTTCCCAAAGTTAATTTTAATAAAGATATCTCCCGCATCATCAAAAAATATTTTTTAATCGTGATTTACATTATTTGATCGCTAATCCCGAATCCAGGCCGAAGTAACCGGAAATTGCGTCAAAATCATCAGCTGTGCGGCGCTTACACGTACCATGGTATAGTTGGCAAGTATACAGTTGTGAACACGTTATAGGTAAAGTCAGAAGCGAATGTAAGAAGAATTCTACGTTCGCTTCTAGTATATCTTGCGAGTCTTGCCGTATAAATAGTTTCAAATATAAAGTTGAAGGTTTTCTTTGGTGGAGAGGGAGTGGCGAGAACGAAGGGGGGAGTCAGATACAGGGGGAGTCAGGATACAGGGGGCGGAGTCAGGATACAGGGGGGGGGAGTCAGGATACAGGGGCGGAGTCAGGATACAGGGGGGCGGAGCTGTGAAAGGTTCCTCTTGCACCGCAGCACGATGGAGACCCCTTCGACTGAAGTTACGTAAAGGCGAGACGGCGTGTTGACGTCACTGGGCGCTAATAAAGCAGAAGTTTATACTTAGGTACACTACTATTACCTCTTGTTCAGAATAATGTCGATATAAGAATGCTACAAGTTAATCTTACTCCGACCACGTATTTAGGCGGTGTATGGACATGCTTGATTTTTTTTTGGGGGGGTTTAATTGTTTTGTTCAGATGTCGTTCGTTATCTTCGGTGAAGTGATCCTCTAATAAACGTGTAATTTGCTCGTATTTAAAGAGAATTCTTTTTTAAAAACCACTAATTGAAACACCTCAAGGCGATATCGACGTTGACAGTTTCCGGGGAGGGGCTCAGTTGGATTGAAGGTGAGGAAAGGCCCATTGTCCCGTCACCTTGTGCTTCGCGGTAGGTGTCCGATACATTTATCTGTCGTGTTAATTTCTCGCTCGAGTATTCGCCGTTTGTATGATTAAAATTAAAATAAAAAATAAAAATTTTTTTTGTGATTCAATCGTTTGAGCCTTGTATGAGGCCCGTGTTGAGGTGAGAGCGAAAGGTGAACATTAGGTGAACATTTCATCGGCGCCTCTTCCGTTTAAAACTGTCACATGTAGGTCCGTGGGGGGTTTTTGTTAATGTTTTATATACTTAACAATGTCGGGACACGGCTGGAATCCATTGACCTTCAGCTGAGGTAATGGTTGTTCGAGCGGCGGATTGCTTCCGCCTCAGACTTGAATAACACGTTCTGTTTGTCCACAACGTGCGGAGGGAAGCGAGTATGACCGTCGCACGTAGTAACGACAAGGGTACTCGGTGGAGTACACACTGTACCTCCGCCACGTAATACCTGATCCACGAGAACGTATCGGGCCCAATACATGTTTCAGATCTCTTGTAATGTGTAATCGTTTTTGGCCCCAATCTCTCAATGGTGAAGAATCACTTTAATTATTAAATAATTATCGTATCCGGATCAGGATTCGGATCTTCACCAGAATCGAATCGGTGCGTCCTTGTGACACTCCCAACCTCACCATCAAATTTCATCCGGATCCGTCCACAACGTTTAGAGATATTCTGCACACAGACGGGGGGGTGGGGGTTGAAACCAGAGCATCCTTCCACCTTCGGTGGCAGCAGGTAAACACACCTGCCTGGTGGATGTTTGTGTGGTGTGTGGTGCGGGCTGGGATGGAGTACGGAATCTAATTTATAAACGAGGAGCTGATACTCGTGGTTCCCCACCCTTTTGGGTGGTGATGAGGAATAGATCCGTGTAATATGATTGGTCGGACGGAGCTCGTTTTATTGTGGGGAACAAGAAATGAAAAGTTTTTGAGTTTTGATTGGACATTCATGTATCGGTCAAGAATGGACGTTGCAATGGTACGTAATTGGTAGACATTCAATTTCAAAACGACATAACTAAGTACTCCACTTCAAGTAACCTCGACGCTCTAACTAATATGAATGTACTTCACCTTACTACAGCGTGAGTGTATGTGGGTCGACCGGAGGCCTTAGAA
>CM068959.1:48987541-49002601 GCA_035128595.1 Eptatretus atami | reverse complement strand
CCCCCAGCCGCGCGATATCGAAGTATTCTCTTCTTGTTTTTCATCTCTTCATGTATAAGGGTACCAAGCCGACAAGGCTGGGTAACGTATTGTTTTTCTTCTGTTTATTTTTTTATTTATTCTTTGTTGTTATTTTTCTTCCACCAGCAATTTGCGAGGTTTTTTTTCGCTTTAAATTTCATTTTCTCGGCAACTGTAAGGCCGATCGACGCAAAATTTTCACCATGGTATGTATCTTTTTTGATGGCACACTCAATTGATAATTATGATGTCATCGGTCACGTGGTTTGGCAGCCATGTTGGAAAAACCGAAAAACGTTGGACCTCTGTATCTCCGAAACCGCACATTGGAAAAAAAATTGAAACCTGGCACATGGAAAGAACTGCTCATGGGGAACACGTGTGATTTTTCGTGACGTCATCTGTGAAGTGGTATCCTGGTGAAAAATTGACTGGGAGAACGCTGCATCGGAAAAATTTGAAATTTCTTGTGTCATCTACGCAATAATTCAACGCAAATTATTTCGCATACACAAATACTAATAAAAAATTATGACGTCATAGGTCACGTGGTTCGGCATCCATATTGTTTTGAAAAAAAAAATTCAAAAAATCTTCTCCAGAACGGCTGGACAGATTGAGGCGAAACTTCACACACACATTCCCCATGACGTCCTTTTACAAGTTTGATAACTTCTAACTGATAGGTCACATGGTTTGGTGGCCATTTTGAATTGACCCTAAAACCTCCAAACATCTTCTCCAGAACGGCTGGTCCAATCAAGGGGAAACTTCACACGAATATTCTCCAAGGCGAGGGGAGATAAGTTTGTTGAGGAATAATTGATAGATCACATGGTTTGGCAGCCATAGTGGATTTAAGAAAAATATTAAATAATGTTTTCTCTGGAACCACTTATCCTATCAAAGCGAAACTTTACATCTGTCATCTTACACCATGTCTGCATTTCCGGTAAAAAATTATGTCAAAAGTCACATGGTTTGGTGGCCATCTTGGATAGAAAAACGCACTTCATCTGATTAACACAAAACTTCACAACCGCGATCCACTACCCCATTAGAGGCAGAATTTAAATTTATGATGTCATCGGTCACATGGTTCATCAGACATATTGGATTGAAAAAATTTTTAAAATTAAAATTTTCTTCTCAAACGGCTGAACAGATTGGGCGAAACTTTACACATATTCCCCCAGACATGCTTGAACAAGTTTGTGAATTTCTAATTGATGTCACATGGTTTGGTGGCCATTTTGAATTTACCCTAATACATTCAAACCACCACTTCTAGAGAATGGCTGGTCAGATCAAGGCAAGGAGAGACAAGTTTGTTAATGAATAATTGATAGGACACATGCTTTGGCAGCCATGTTGGATTGAAGGAAAAACATAAAATAATGTTTACTCTGGAACCACTGCATCATTCAATGTGAAACTTCAAAATTATAATCTAGCGGACATGTGGCATGTACGTTTTAAATGTCAATCTGATCAGCTAGAATTATTTCATTTGAATCTGAGAACTTTTAGAAGTTATTTATTTATTTTGCAGAAGGCTTGCTTGGCTGCACCTACATGCATTTGAGGGTACAGGAGTAGCAATTGTATTCATACCGATGATGGCCCCTGGAGAAATGGTCAATTGTGTACATAAATGAATGGAACGTGGCCTGTTCCTCGGTGCATAACTTGTGAATTCTGTGTCGTAGAGAAACGTGTGGGGCCTCATTAGACTCGGGGGGGAATCCTGCTTTACCCTCTGCACCGATGGTGTCCACATTTATAACTTTGTGTTCAACTTATTTAAACACCAATGCAATTGATACCGACTATATAGTCAGGAAAAATGGCTAACTGCTGACATAAATACATTGAATGTGGCATGTTACTGGGTCCATAACTCATCAATCCCACAAATTAGAGACACGTATGGGGGGGCTTTGTATTACTCGGAGTTCCGGTTTACCCTGTGGGACCCACGGTGACATTTCCTGCACATTTATGACTTCGTGTTCAGGTAATTTAAACGCCAATTCAATTGATACCTACAATGTCTCCAGGAAAGAGGGCTAACTGCACAAGTAATATAGATTGAACACTTCGTGTTACTTTGTCCATAACTCGTTGATCCCGTGTTGTGTATCAAAGCAGGGTTGCGTCAAAGCCGGACGTCTTGGTACCCGGTCATCACTGTCAGCAGTTGTAAAGTGGCAGTTCCAGTATAATTTTTTTTGTTTTTTTAAACTTCTGGTAGGGGTGCCTCATGAAACGTCACGATAAGATATTTATACATGTTAACAAGGCATTTGTCCAAGGAGGAAAAACCCCTTTGTGAGGGGGAATATTATTAGTATTAATATTGTTTTGTAATAACATTAGTATTATGCTATTGTCATTAGTGTTGTTTTTAAAAAATCTATTTATAAGAAGTGGCCTTCGAAAAACGTCATGATGAGCTATCTTAACACAGATATACACCTCAACATGGATTTTGACAAGGCGGAAAAACCCCTTTCGGGAAGGGGGGGGAGCAAACGAAGTCACTACAACCGCTATCGTTTGACCCTTAGTCCTCCTGTGAAGTTTGGATGAGATTTGATGAGTAACGGCCAATGTTTTGCAGTCAAAAATAGACAGAACCCAAATTTTATATTTTAGTATGTTTGTAATGGAGGAGAAGATAAAAAGGTCATTGTCACATTGAAACCTTGGATGCATGGTTTTGGAAACAATTATTGAGTCTTGTGTGGTGAAGAGTGATTAACTTGATTACCAACACAGCTCATCATTGGCTATAGCTCTCTCCAATCCTCTTGCTATCCTTCTCTTCACAATGTACCTCCATCATCCTTTCACTCTCTTGTCCTTGCAATTCCATCTGCTTTTGTAATACCACTAAAAATAGAATCAAGTTCAGAGGAATAATTATGAGAAGGTAATCGCAGTTAAAACGAGGACACTCGGTGGAGCGCATACCTCCGCCACGTAATACCTGACTCACGAGAACATATCTGGCCCAATACATTTTTAAAACATGCTATATATCATTTTTGGCCCTATCTCTCAATGGTGAAGAATCACCTTAAAAAATAAATAATTCTCGTATCTGTATCCAGATTTGGATCTTCACCAAAATTGAAACAATTCTTCCTTGCCACACACCCAACCTGTCCACCAACTTTCATCCAAATCAGTCCACAACTTTTTGAGATATTGTGCTATATATTAGTTTAGCTCGATCTCTCGATGGTGAAGAATCGCTTAAAAAAAATAAAAAATTCTTATAGTAGTCTGATCCGGATCCAGATCTTCACCAAAATCGCACCAGTTTGTCCTTGTCACACACCCAACCTGCCCACCAAATTTCATCTGGATCCATCCACAACTTCTTGAGATGACAGACAGACAGGGGTGAAAACATAACTTTTCACCTTCAGTGGCAGAGGTAATAAAAAAACATAAATCCAATTGTCTCTTTTTTTTAAATGATTTTTTTTTTCTGTTATTTTCAAAATTTATCTTGAAGCTCTACCTTATGCCTTTGGCATATTTGTATATTTTTGTTCTCCAGTGCATTGGTGTGTGGTTTTTATATTTTATTTATTTATTCCATGTGTCTCTACAGTCATGGGTCCCACACCTCACACCTTCTCGGAGGAAGCGGTCGCGATGCAGACCCAGCGGATGCTGGACCTGCATGTGAATCCAATCACTGGAATATCATCCCACTGGGATTATGAGAAAAAAGAGTGGAAGAAATGAGTGACAGCTTTTGTCATGATGTCGGGGAATTTGTGGAAAACCAGAAGCAATGATTCTTCACCAATTTCCTCCGAATGGCCTGTTCCCTCTTGTCCATGACACAAATGTAAACAATAAATTACTTGCTTCATCTGTTTCGTTTACTTTGTTTATTATTTTTAATCCTTCTTGTAAGGGGAGATGTTTGACAATGTTGCTCTGATTGTTGTGGAATTGGCTTCACGTGGTGATTGAATGTTGTAGACCTTATTCCTTCGTCTCCCCCACTCTAGGCAGACTTTTTCGTTATTTATTATTATTCGGCATCAGATCCAGCTTTAAGGGTGTGTGCATGAATCTTTTAAAAAATAATAATAATTTTTTTTTTAATTGAAAAACCTTCATTCCATCTTAATCAGAAGCCTGCAGCTGCTTGAGTGTGATTAGCACGATGGCAATTAGGAGTGTACGTTGGATAAAATTGCACAAAGGAGGACATGCGAGCTCATGTCTGGTATTCCTTATGTCGATACATCTGCTCTGTTTACATGATTATCGATGGCCAGAAACGCATGTACGAGAACGATGCCTTCCTTTAGTGATCTGTTGTCGTTGGGGTGGCACCAAGTCTTCAAACAATGCTGCATGTGGTTGTGTGGCCACAGTGAGATTAATCTGGAGATCCATATATTTTACGACCTTGATTCCAAGATTCCAATGGGAAGCTTGCTTGTAGGTATCAAAGGCTCCATGACGGTGAATAAGAATAGCTGGTGTTTGCCGAATCACAAGAATAGCTCGTTTGCTGAATCGGGATAAAAGTCAAAGCTGGCACAAAAAAAAAAAATTCATTGTAAATTTGCAGAAAAACAATTAAATAAATAAACTGCTCAACTCAACCGTGCACATCCCTACTGTGAACCGTCAACCATGCAAATGCTGCTGGTTTGCAGTTATTTTTCTTGCAATTTGTACAGTACTTTTATTATTATATATATATATATATATAGCACAGTAATGGGATTTGATAAGCTTGGTGTTGGCTTCATGGTTGAGGTGGCTGGCTCAAGATTTTAGGGTCTTGAGTTTGAACCCGTTATGCTACTAAATAATACCAGTGGGGTTCTCACCCTGTCATTCTTCAGATGTTGGCAAAATGAGTAGCAGCTTCCTGGAAACGTGGCACTACATCAGTGGCACAGTTGCGCTCCCAGAAATGATGCAGCCACAGGCTGAATACGACATATTAGGCTTTTATTTAATTTAAATAAAAGTTTTCAATCAGTTATTTGAATGTAGATCTGAGGCTTGTGGAGGTGCTAGAATATGGGAAAGCATGGAACTGCATTAACAGTTTAGTGGGACACGGAGGAAGAATGAACAAGGGGAGAGGGTTGAACAACTGGGATAAACGCTCAGACAGCAAGAAGGGGACTGAAAGAACGGTGGGAAATCGAGGAAAGAAACTAATGGAACAAATAAATGTAAAAGGTGGGGTGGAGGGAGACGTCAGAAAACGCAATAACCTGGAATGGAAGTGGTGGACTTGGGGAGGATCGAGGGTAAAGACGAGTATGGAGGAGGAGATGAACAACCATGTTTGAAGTTCTGGAGGGAAGAATGAGATTGAACAGAGCGAGTGTGTTGGTTACACCGATGAGAGGAAAGGAACACAAGTCGAGGTGAGCAGTGAGCCTGGATTTTGGGAGTTTCACCAGAAGTTTGTCAGGCCATCTGTGCCCTGGATAAATCCGGGGACAACAACACGGAAATGGTAGGAGATTAGAAGACCGAGGTCACCAAACTCTTTGATGCAGGAGCAACAATCTCAGATATTCAACTTCATCACTGAAGTCCAATAATTTTGAGGGCCTTGGTCTCCTTGGCATCAATACATTAAGGATGGGAGCAGTAATCCATTTACCCGTCTTGTAAGTTGTTGCAGGTTTGGATTTGCCAAGGAAAGACGACGATGTAGGATGTCGAGTCGGATGGGTTTGGAGGTTAGGATGTTCTAGTTGGATTTGCATTTTGCCCAAGAGAGTCTGTGGTGGGTGGTGATACTCAAACGTTTGAACGGCTGAACTCCTTCAAGAGGGTTGTTAAGAAATTAGATAGGAGGGTTCACCAGACGGGCCTTTCGGAGAGAGATAGTGCGAGTGTGAGATTTGTCTGGATTGAAAGACCTATTGTGATTTTTGTGTTGTTTTTAGATCCTCGTGGAGGATCTATCTCTAAGTCTTACTCACGTTGTTGTTCCTCATCTTCTTCTTGTGGACTTTTTTGTTTCACAGAGCCTACAGTTTTCAATCGAAACTTTCCTGAAACTTGGCATATGTATGTAAAATACCCTGCGCAGACAGTAACCATCTCCGATTTTGAAAATTCCTCCGAGAAAAAAAAAGTTATGACGTCAAAAATATTCCGCTAAATGGAAATCGCCTAAAAAATTATCTCCAAAAACTAGGCAAGCTTTTTGAATCTGTTTGCGCGGAATCGAACAGAGGGCATTAGCAGAGATGAATTACCGCAATATGATACATCACTATGACGTCATATCAATTTTTATGACTGTCATTCCTATTTTTTGAACATTTTTTGTTTCACACACCCAGAGTTTTCATCGGATCTTCTGAAACTTGCCATGTTATATGCAGAAAGCCCACGCGCGGCACAACAGAACCTTCCGATTTTGAAAATTCTTCCTAGAAAAAAAGTTATGACGTCAAAATATCTGCCGCTAATGGAAATCGCCTAAAATATCTATCTCGAAACTAGGCAAGCTGTTTTGAATTTGTTTGCGGGATCAAGCCGGGTTCTAGACCAGATACTTTATCGCAAACATGTATATCCCAATGACGTCATATTCGTTTTTATGACGTCATCATTAAGAGGAGAGTTAGGCTCATTTGAGCTTGTTTTTCAAGGTCTGAAGAGGGAAGAGACTGTAGCCTGGCTGTCTTAAGGCTGAGGGATGTCACGTCACAGGGTGGACTCATTCAGCCAACGGATAAAGCGGATTTTTCAGTCAGATCGTTGATGACTATCAGGAATAGCCCTGGGTCCAGAACACTGCCTTGGGGCACTCCGTCCTTGACAGGAGAGGAGATGAACTTTGATTGCACAGACAGAAGATTTTGGAGAGCAGGATGCCAGACTGTATCGAATGCTCGAGATACGTCCAGAGAGGCGGCCCTGATCTCACGTCTGACATTGATGGATTCCATCCATTGTTGGGAGAGCAGAAGCAGCACGTCCAAGGGAGACTGAACCGTCATGAGTGTTTCCAACTGGGAGCAAGATGATAGGCCTGTCGTTAAAAGGATCTATTTTTACGTTTGAATGGACATGTTTGCTGACTTCCCATGTGGACGAAAGATGACCTACTGTACAGGACAAATGATAGGGTACACCTCTCGAAACATGCCGTCCTTCGTGTTACGACCCTCCTGCACGTGTGTCACCAATTGTGTGATTTTCAGCATTTAGAGATAGAGCATGGACAAAACATGTTTGGCAATGCCCAGTGAGGCCTTGGGCTAATGATAGTAGCCTGCATTGAAGTGCCTTGTAGGGAACTCTTATTTAACTGTACTTGTACACTCACGTCCCTCAGGAGCTGGAACAGTAAGGTCATGTTGTTATCCTCTGGGGAATATACGAGAGTACAGTAGATCTAGGCTTGGGTCTGATAAGCATGATAATGGCTCAAGAACCACAAGTCTCCTCTCTTTCAGTTTTTGGTGTTAAACCAGCAGTAGTGACTGTTTCATAAGGTTAATCAATGTGTTTGTGGTTTATTATGGTACCAAGCCTACAAGGCTGGGTAACCTAATTGTTTTCAGCGCGGAGACATGCACTGCAATAGTAATTGGCTATTCTGTCCTGTGTCTTCTGTGCACGTCTGTCTGTTATGGCCGTGACGTCCCTTTGATCTGAGGGCTATATAGAAATTTGTCCAGCGTCAAAACTTCTTCCATCCAATTGCATGCTAATTCACCGGTGTCTACATTTAAAGTTTTATTAACTGCAAAATGTTTCATCATTCTTAAACCTATGACTTTTTACTGCCCCAGCCCGCGCGATATCGAAGTATTCTCTTCTTGTTTTTTCATCTCTTCATGTTAAGGGTACCACAAGCCGAACAAGCTGGGTAACGTAATTTTTTTCTTCTGTTTATTTTTTTTATTTATTCTTTGTTGTTAATTTTTTCCTTCCACAGCAATTTGCGAGGTTTTTTTTTTTCGCTTTAGAATTTCATTTTCTCGGCAACTGTAAGGCCGATCGACGCAAATTCAACACAATTGTATGTTCTTTTTTGGATGGCACACTCAATTGAATAATTAATGAATGTTCATCGGTCACGTGGTTTGGCAGCCCATGTTTGCGAAAAAACCGATAAACGTTTTGGACCCTCTGTAGTTCCGAAAACGTCACATTGGAAAAAAAATTGAAACCTGGCACAATGAAAGAACTGCTCATGGGGACACGTGTGATTTTTCGTGACGTCATCTGTGAAGTGGTATCCTGGTGGAAATTGACTGGGAAAACGCTGCATCGGAAAAAATTTGGAAATTTCTTGTGTCATCTACGCATATTTCAACGCAAATTATTTCGCATACACAAATATAAAAAAAATTTGAGCAGTCATAGGTCACGTGGTTTCGGCTTCCATATTGTTTTGAAAAAAAAAAAATTCAAAAAATTCTTCTCAGAAACGGCTTGGACAGATCTGAGGCGAAACTTCACACACACATTCCATGACGTCCTTGTACAAGTTTTGATAACTTTAACTGAGAGGTCACATGGTTTTGGTGGCCATTTTGATGACCCTAAAAACCTCCAACACATTTCTCCAGAACGGCTGGTCCAAATCAAGGGGAAACTTTCACAACGAATATTCTTCCAAGGCGAGGGGAGATAGTTTTGTTGCAGGACATAATTGATAGATCACATGGTTTGGCAGCCATAAGTGGGATTTAAGAAAAAATATTAAATAATGGTTTTCTCTGGAACCATTATCGCTATCAAAGGAAACTTTACATCTGTCATCTTAACACCTATGTCGCATTTCGGTAAAAATATGTGCAAAAGTCACATGGTTTGGTGGCCATCTTGGATAGAAAAACGCACTTCATCTGAATTAACAACAAAACTTCACAACGCGCGATCCACTACCCCATTAGAGGCAGAAATTTTAAAATTTATGATGTCTCGGTCACATGGGTTCATCAGACATATTGGATTGAAAAAATTTTAAAATTAAAAATTTTCTTTCTCAAACGGCTGAAACAGATTGGGTCGAAACTCTCTCACAATATTCCCCAGACCATGCTTGAACAAGTTTGTGAATTTCTAATTGAATGTCACATGGTTTTGGGTGGCCATTTTGAATTTTACCCTAATCATTCAAAACACATCTTCTGAAGAATGGGTGTCAGATCAAGGCAAGGAGAGACAAGTTGTTAATGAATAATTGATAGGCACACATGCTTTGGCAGCCATGTTGGATTGAAGTTAAAACATAAAATAATGTTTACTCTGGAACACTGCATCAATTAAACTGTGAAACTTTCAAATATTATAATCTAGCGGACATTTGTGGCATGTAAGTTTTAAATGTCATCTGATCAGCTAGAATTATTTCATTTGAATCTGGAACTTTTAGGAAAGTTATTTATGTTATTTTGCCAGAAAGGCTTGCTTTGGCTGCACTACATGCATTTGAGGGTACAGGCGTGCAATTGGTATTCATACCGCTGATGGCTGGAGAAATGGTCAAGTTTGTGTACATAAATGAATGGAACGTGGGCCTGTTCCCTCCGGTGCATACTTGGTGAATTCTCGTGTCGTAGTAGAACGTTGTGGGGCCTCAGTTAGACTCGGGGGGGAATCTGCTTTAACCCTCTGCACGATGGTGTCCACATTTAATAACTTTGTTTCAACTTATTTAAACACAATGCAATTGATACGCGAAT
Source organism: Eptatretus atami (assembly GCA_035128595.1). Lineage (NCBI taxonomy): Eukaryota > Metazoa > Chordata > Myxini > Myxiniformes > Myxinidae > Eptatretus > Eptatretus atami. Next base: position 48,992,861 of record CM068959.1, on the reverse strand, counting down.
ATATAGTGCAAGGAAAAATGGCTAACATGCTGACACAAATACTTGAATGTGGCATGTTACTGTTCCATAACTCATCATCCCACAAATTAGAGACACGTAAATGGGGGGCTTTGTATTACTCGAGTTTCGCGGTTTACGCTGGTCGGGACCCGGTGACATTTCCTGCACATTTTGACTTCGTGTTCAGGTAATATTTAAACGCCAATTCAATTGATACTACAAATGTCTCCAGGAAAGAGGGCTAACTGCAAGTAATATAGATTGAACACTTCGTGTTACTTTGTCCATAACTCGTTGATCCGTGTTGTTAGGTATCAAAGCAGGTTGCGCTCAAAGCGAACCGTCTTTGGTACCCCGTCATCACTGTCAGCAAGTTGTAAAGTGGCAGTTCCAGTATAATTTTTTTTTTGTTTTTTTAAACTTCTTGGTAGGCGGTGCCTCATGAAAAGTCACGATAAGATATTTATAATTAACAAAGGCATTTGTCCAAGAGGAGAAACCCCTTCTGTGCAGGGGGAATATTTTAGTATTAAATATTGTTTTGTAATAACATTAGTATATGCTATTTGTCATAGTGTTGTTTTTTAACACAATCTAATTTATAAGAAGTGGCCTTCGAAAAACGTCATGATGAGCTATGCCTTAAACCACAGATATACACCTCAACATGGATTTTTGACAAGGCGGAAAACCCTTTCGGGAAGGGGGGGAGCAAACGAAGGTCATACAACCGCTATCCGTTTTGACCCTTAGTCCTCCTGTGAAGTTTGGATGAGATTTGATGAGTAACGGCCAATGTTTTGCAGTCAAAAATAACAGAACCCTAAATTTTAATATTTTAGTATGTTTGTAATGGAGGAGAAGATAAAAAAGGTCATTGTCACATTGAAACTTGGATGCCAAATGGTTTTGGAGAACAATTATTTGAGTCTTGTTGTGGTGAAGAGTGATTAACTTTTGATTACCAACAAGCTCATCTTGCTATAGCTCTCTCCATCCTCTGCATCCTTCTCTTCACATGACTCCAATCATCCTTTCACTCTCTTTGTCCTTTCAATTCCATCTGCTTTTGTAAATACCACTAAAAATAGAATCAAGTTCAGAGGAATAATTATGAGAAGGTAATCGCAGTTAAAACGAGGACACTCGGTGGAGCGCATACCTCCGCCAAACGTAATACACTGACTCACGGAGAACATATCTGGCCCAATACATTTTTAAAACATGCTATATATTCATTTTGGCCCTATCTCTCAAATGGTGAAGAATACTTAAAAAATAAAAATAATTCTCGTATCTGTATCCAGGATTTGGATCTTCACCAAAATTTGAAACAATTCTTTCCCTTGCACACACCCCAACCTGTCCACCAACTTTCATCCAAATCAGTCCACAATTTTTGAGATTTGTTTCTATATAATTAGTTTAAGCTCGATCTCTCGATGGTGAGAATAGCTTTAAAAAAAAAATAAAAAAAATTCTTTTAGTAGTCGATCCGGATCCAGATCCTTCACACAAAATCGCACCATTTTGTTCCTTGTCACACACCCAACCTGCCCACCAATTTCATTGGAATCATCCACACTTCTTTGGATGACAAGACAGACCAGGGGTGAAAACATAAACTTTTCACCTTCAGTGGCAGAGGGTAATAAAAAAACAATAAATCCAATTGTCTCTTTTTTTAAATGATTTTTTTTTCTGTTATTTTTCAAAATTTTATCTTGAACTCTACCTATGCCTTTGGCATTTTGTATATTTTTGTTCTCCAGTTGCATTGGTGTGTGTTTTTATATTTTATTTATTTTATTCCATGGTTGTCTCTACAGTCATGGGTCCACACCTAACACCTTCTCGAGGAGCGGTCGCGATGCAGACCCCCAGCGGATGCTGGACCTGCAATGTGAATCCAGATCACTGGACAATATCAATCTCCACTGGGATTATGAGAAAAAAGAGTGGAAGAAATTGAGTGAACAGCTTTTGTATGATGTCGGGGAATTTGTGGAAACCAGAAGCAATGATTCTTCACCAATTTCTCCGAATGGCCTGTTCCCCTTTTGTCCATGACACAAATGTAAACAATAAAATTAACTTGGCTTCATCTGTTTCGTTTACTTTGGGTTTAATTATTTTTAATCCTTCTTGTAAGGGGAGATGTTTGACAATGTTGCTGCTGATTGTTTTGTTGGAATGGCTTCACGTGGGTGATTGAATGTTGTAGACCTTATTCCTTCGTCTGCCCCCATCTGGCAGACTTTTTTCGTTATTTATTATATTCGGCTCAGATTCCAGCTTTTAAAAGGTGTGTGCATGAAATCTTTTAAAATAATAATAATTTTTTTTTTAATTGAAAAACCTTATTCCATCTTAATCAGAACCTGCAGCTGCTGAGTGTGCGATTAGCAACGATGTGCAATTAGGAGTGTACGTTGGATAAAATTGGCAGCAAAAGAGGACATGCGAGCTCTGTCTGGTATTCCTTATGTCGATACATCTGCTCTGTTTTACATGTTATCGATGGCCCAGAAACGCATGTACAGAGAACGATCGCCTTCCTTTAGTGATCTGTTTGTCGTTGGGGTGGCACCAGAAGTCTTCAACAATGCCTGCATGTGGTTGGTGGTGGCCACAGTGAGATATCTTGGAGATCCATAAATATTTTACCGACTTGATTCCAAGATTCAATGGGAAGCTTGCTTGTATGGTATAAAGGCTCCATGACGGTGAATAAGAATAAGCTTGGTGTTTGCCGAATCACAAGATAGCTCGTTTGCTGAATCGGGATAAGTCAAAGCTTGGCACAAAAAAAAAAATTCATTGTAAATTTGCAGAAAAACAATTAAATAAATAAACTGCTCACTCACCGTGCACATCCCTACTGTGAACTGTCAACACATCACATAGCTGCTGTTTGCAAGTTTTTTTCTTGCATTTGTACAGTATTTTATTATTATTATATATATAGTAGCACGTAATGGGGATTTGATAAGTTGGTGTTGGCTTTCATGGTTGAGGTGGCTGGCTCAGATTTTTAGGGTCTTGAGTTTTGAACCCGTTATGATAGCTAAATAATACAGTGGGGTTCTACCCTGTATTCTTCAGATGTTGGCAAAATGAGTAGCAAGCCTTCCTGAAACGTGGCACTACATCAGTGGCACAGTTGCGCTCCCAGAAATGATGCAGCCAAGGCTGAATACGACAGATATTAGGCCTTTTATTATTTAAATAAAAGTTTCAAATCAGCTTATTTGACTGTGAATCTGAGGCTTGTGGAGGTGCTAGAATATGGGAAAGCAGGAACTGCATTAACAGTTTAGTGGGAACACGGAGGAAGTAATGAACAAGGGAGAGGGTTGAACAACTGGGATAAGTTCCAGACAGCAAGAAGGGGACTGGAAAGAACGGTGGGGAAATGAGGAAAGAAACTAATGGAACAAATAAATGTAAAAGGTGGGGTGGAGGGAGACGTCAAAACGCAATAAAACCTGGAATGGAATGGTGGGACTTGGGAGGATCGAGGGTAAAGACGAGTATGAGGAAGGAAGATCGAACATCCTGTTTGAAGTTCTGGGAGGGAAGAATTTGAAGATTGAGAGCAGTGTGTTGGTTACAACCGATGAGAGGAAAGGAACACAAGTCGAGGTGAGCAGTGAGCCTGGTTTTGGGAGTTCACCCAGAAGTTTGTCAGGCATCTGTGCCCTGGAATCCGGGGGACAAATCACCATAACCGGAAATGGTAGGAGATTAGCGAAGAGGTCACAATCATTTGATGCAGGAGCAAACAAATCTCAAGATATATCAACTTCAATCATGAAGAGTCCAATAATTTTGAGGGCCTTGTCCTTGGCTATCAATACATTAAGGAGGGAGCAAGTAATCACTTTCCGGTCTTGTAAGTTGTTGCAGGTTTGGATTTGCAAGGAAGACGAGATGTGGATGTCGAGTCGGATGGGTTTGGAGGTCTCGTGTTCAGTTGGATTTGCATTTTGCCAAGAGAGTCTGTGTGGGGTGGTGATACTCAAACGTTTGAACGCTGACTCTTCAAGAGGGTTGTTAAGAAATTAGATAGGAGAGTTCAACCAGACGGGCCTTTTGAGAGAGATATGGTGCGAGTGTGAGTTTGTCTGGATTGAACAAGACCTATTGTGATTCTTTGTGTCAGTTTTTAGATCCTGTGGAGGCACTAACTTCTCTAAGTCTTAACTCCACGTTGTTTTTTCCCTCAACTTTTCTTGTGAACTTTTTTGTTTCACAGCCTAACAGTTTTCAATCGAAACTTTTCTGAAACTTGGCATATGTGTAAAAATACCCTGCGCGAGACAGTAACATCTCCGATTTTGAAAATTCCTCGAGAAAAAAAAAGTTATGAACGTCAAAAATATCTCCCCGCTAATGGAAATCGCCTAAAAAATATTCCGAACTAGGCAAGCTGTTTGTCTTTGTTTGCGGGAATCAAGCGGGGCATTAGCCACAGATACTCTTATCGCAAACATGATACATCACAATGACGTCATATTCGTTTTTATACGACGTCATCAAATTAAGAGACGAGGATGTTAGCATCTTTGGATTCGTTTTCAAGGTCTGAAGAGGGGACCTGTGCAATGGCTAGTCTAAGGCTGAGGGATGTTCACGTCACAGGGTTGGACTCATCATGCCAACAGGATAAAGTGGATTTTTCAGTCAGATTCGCTTGATGACTAATCAGGATAGCCCTGGGTCAGAACACTGGCCTTGGGGGCACTTCGTACCTTGCGGCGAAGGGAGATCGACTTTCGAATTGACACAGACAGAAGATTGAGAGAAGGCAGGATGCCAAGACTGTTCGAATGATAGGATTCAAGATCAGAGGACGCCCTGGTTGTTGACATTTGATGGATTATCCATTGTTTGGGAAGAGCAGAAGCAGCACGTCCAAGGGAGACTGAACCGTCATGAGGTTTCCAAATGGGAGCAAGATGATTAGGCCTGTGTTAAAAGGATTAATATATATTCACGATATGAATGGACAATGTTTTGCTGATTCAATAGTTGACGAACAGTGATCTGAGGACACAAAATGCCATACGGTCACCTCTCGAAATCATGCCCGTCCTTTCGTGGTTACGCCCTCCTGCAGTAGCTCAGTAAAATTGTGTGTTTAATACAAATGATAGATGGTGGTGGGTGCCAGCAGCTGGTGCTGCCACCTCGAAGCACGCCGTCTTACCCGAACAGCGGACATATGGTCGCCGTGCCGCGCGCGCCTTCAATCGATTGCGATTTGTTTTTTGAAGATCTCAGGAGGACCGTCCGGTGCCTCATTCCCCCCTCTTCA
>CM068959.1:48976482-48987198 GCA_035128595.1 Eptatretus atami | reverse complement strand
TGACTGAGCGCGAGTTTACCGTTTAACAAAAAGGTGAGGGGTTCACACGTCGACCTGCCTGGGGGGGGGGGGTGGGAGAGGGGGTTCACGCGTCGAGCCCACGGGGGGAGAGGGGGTTCACACGTCGACCTGCCGGGGAGGGGGGGGAGAGGGTTCACACGTCGACCTGCCTGGGGGGGGGGGGTGGGAGAGGGGGTTCACGCGCGTCGAGCCCGCCGGGGGGGGGGAGGGGGTTCACACGTCGACCTGCCGGGGAGGGGGGGGGGAGAGGGGTTCACACGTCAAGCCTACTGGGGGGGAGAGGGGTTGACACGTCAAGCCTGACAGGGGGGGGGGGGGAGAGGGGTTCACACGTCAAGCTGCTGGGGGGAGAGGGGTTCACAGTCAAGCCTGCTGGGGGGGAGAGGGGTTCACACGTCAAGCCTGCTGGGGTGGAGAGGGGTTCACACGTCAAGCCTGCTGGGGGGAGAGGGGTTCACGCGTTGAGCCTGACAGGGGGGAGAGGGGTTCACACGTCAAGCCTGACAGGGGGGGGGGGGAGAGGGGTTCACACGTCAAGCCTGCTGGGGGGGGGGAAGGGTTCACAGTCAAGCTTGACAGGGGGTGGAGAGGGGTTCATGCATCGAGCCTGACAGGGGGGGGAGAGGGGGTCACACGTCGACCTGCCGGGGTGGGGGGGTGAGAGGGGGTTCAAGCATCGACCCTGCCGGGGTGATGGGCTTACGGCGTCTCGACTGCCGGGGAGGGGGGAGAGGGGTTCACGCGGCACACATTAGTTCACTTCTTCTGAAAGATGCAAGCTGTTGCGTGAAACGCTCGATATGGATGAAGGAAGGCAAGCACAGGTGGACAGGTGCTGGATGGAGGAGCGGTTGAGAGATCCATTTACAAGTTCGAGAGTTTGACACCACACGTGTTTTAAATGGTTATTGCTATTCCTCCAGTTGCGGCATTTATGAAAAACGGAGGTTCAGCTATTGAGAGCTGAGCCGAGTTGAAGGTGAGGAGACAGGGCTGAGGAGGTTCGAATGATTGGTGAATGCAGGAAAACAAGTTGGTGAGGGTAAGACCGTGAGGATGGTGATGGTGATGGTGGGATGGTGGTGGTGATGGTGGTGATGGTGGTGATGATAGTGATGATAGTGATGATGGCAATGGTGACGGTGGTGGTGATGGTGATGGTGGTGATGGTGGACGGTTGATTGATGGTGGTGACGGTGGTGGTGACGGTGATGATGGTGGTGACGGTGGTGTGTGCGGTGGTGGTGACGGTGTAGTTTGGTATCACCGAAGCGTGTGTGGACGCGTCGGCGCCGTCACGCGGCTTTACATTCACCTCAGGACGTCGGAGTCTCCGTCTCAGCGCCAAAAGAAAAAGTCTGAAGTAATAACGGGCAGAACAGTAACGGAACCCGAGTAGGGCGTCCGAGACAAATACAGTGCTGCGAACAGGGCAGGCACGGCACGGCACGGCACCCGGTCACGGACGAGGCCGATTTAGCCTTTCCATAATTAACCCGAAAAGCGACACACCTTGCGATGGACGGACGGGGGAGCCGCGGTCTTCAGTCGGGTGGTCCCGAAACACGAGGCCGGATTCCAGGTCGAACCCCCGCCGGAGTCTCGGCTCATGGAGAGCGAGCAGCCTGGCCCAGACCCGGAGAACGGACAGCGGAGTGTGTGTGTGTGTGTGTGTGTGTGAGTGTGAGTGTGTGAGTGTGCGTGTGGTAGTGAGAGGGCGCGGCACGGACGGGAAAACAGTTACTGTCCGAAGGGGAGAAATAAAGTTACTGTGGAGGAAAAGAAAGTTTACTTCTCGGGAAACAAACGGTGACACTGTGTGGGAGAACAAACGTGAGCTGGACGATTCAAGAACACGAGAAATGTAACAACAACATACAGTATATTGTCGGAGAGAACAACGTTACTGTCCGAGAGGTAGAGGGGTCGGGGGGAGGAGAGGGGCCGGGGGGAGAGGACCGGGGGGAGGGCCGTGGGGGAGGGCCGGGGAGAGGGCGTTACTGTGATCGAGAATAAAGTTTTTCCTTTAAGGAACAAAACAATAATTGTTCGGGGAAAAAAATGTGTTTTAAAAAAAAAAAACCACAAAAAAGAACAAACAAAGTTACTGTCCAGGGGCAAAAAATTTTGTGAGAAAAGGGAGGGGGGGATGAAGAAACGATGGGATTTTGAGTTTTGGGGAGGAGTGAAAGAGGAGAGGGAGGGAGAGAGGAGGAAAGAAATGCGTGTACATCGGCACCTCACTTACCTCACTGTCAATTCAAACTTGCCCTTTTCTGAGCCTCGCTCTTGTGGACACGAGAGGGCGAGACGGCGACGAGGAAGCAAATCGTGGTGGAAATCAGAACGCCGACACCAGAGACCGCCGACCAGTGTGTCGATGACGTCACGGAATCGCGCGTTGAGCGCAACCTTGAATAAATCATGAGGGCTGTGTCTGTTAAACTGTTCGTGCTTTCGGAGAGGTTCGAGTCCCGCTTCATGAGGATCCCGAGATTTGAAGAGGGGGGAGAGAATGAGGACACGGACGGTCCTCCTGAATCTTCAACATTCGCAATCGATTGAAGGCGCGCGCGGCACGGCGACCATGATGTCCCTGTTCGTGGTAAGGACGGCGTGCTTCGAGGTGCAGCACCAGCTGCTGGCACCACCACACCATCAGATCGATTGGTGATATTAAAAAATACAACACAATTGGTACACACGTGCAGGAGGGTCGTAACACGAAAGGACGGCATGATTTCGAGAGGTTGTACCATATCATTTGTCCTGTACAGTAGTCATCTGTTCGTCCACAATGGGAAGTCAGCAAACATGTCCATATAAAGTAAAATATAGATCCTTTTAACGACAGACTAATCATCTTGCCTCCCAGTTGGAAACACTCAATGACGGTTCAGTCTCCCTTGGACGTGCTGCTTCTGCTCTCCCAACAATGGATGGAATCCATCAATGTCAGACGTGAGATCAGGGCGCCTCTCTGACGTATCTGAGCATTCGATACAGTCTGGCATCCTGCCTTGCTCTCCAAATCTTCTGTCTGTGCAATCAAAGTTTCATCTCCTCTCCCTGTCAAGGACGGAGTGCCCCCAAGGCCAGTGTTCTGGACCCAGGGCTATCCTGATAGTCATCAACGATCTGACTGAAAAATCCGCTTTATCCGTTGGCTGATGAGTCCACCCTGTGACGTGACATCCCTCAGCCTTAAGACAGCCAGCTACAGTCTCTTCCCTCTTCAGACCTTGAAAAACAACTCAAATGAGCTAAGATCCTCGTCCTCTTAATGATGACGGTCATAAAAACGAATATGACGTCATTGTGACGTATCATGTTTGCGATAAAGTATCTGTGCTAATGCCCGGCTTGATTCCCGCAAACAAAATTCAAACAGCTTGCCTAGTTTCGGAATAATGTATAGCCGATTTCCATTAGCGGCGATATTATGACGTCATACTTTTTTTTCTAGGAAGAATTCCAAAATCGGAGATGGTTGCTGCCTGCGCGTGGGCTTTCTGCATATACAATGGCAAGTTTCACGAAGATCCGATGAAAACCTGGGTTGTGAAACAAAAAATTCAAAAAAATAGGAATGACGTCATAAAAATTGATAATGACGCTCATAGTGATGTATCATAGTGTGCGGTAATTCATCTCTGCTAATGCCCTCAATTCGCACATCATCACATAAATGGTGAGTGGGGTTCAAGGGAGAGGAATAGCTTCACAAACCTGATCATCGACATGTTGTTGAAAATGGTGAAAAAATCTACACTTGGGGGGAAATACGAGTACTGTTTACCAAATATGTGTTAATATATCATTGTGACTTGTACGTACGCAGAAATACCCTTCACCTTCAACTAAGTTAAACTGTGACAAATCGTTATTTAAATAATGTTCAGTTCGATTTGGTAGTTAAGTATTAAAATATGTCGGTTCGTAATGAAATCTTGAAGCCTGGTGTTTGGCGTTAGTGTTAGGGTGTGGCTTGGGATCCTAGGGTCCTGAGTTCAAGCCCCCTGGTGTTGGTTTCGTGGTTAGGGTGGTGGCTTGGGATCCTAGGGTCCTGAGTTCAAGCCCCTGGTGTTGGCTTGATGGTTAGGGTGGTGGCTTGGATCCTAGGGTCCGAGTTCAAGCCCCCTGGTGTTGGCTTAGTGTTAGGGTGGTGGCTTGGGATCCTAGGGTCCTGAGTTCAAGCCCCCCTGGTGTTGGCTTAGTGGTTAGGGTGGTGGCTTGGGATCCTAGGGTCCTGAGTTCAAGCCCCCTGGTGTTGGCTTAGTGATTAGGGTGGTGGCTTGGAGATCCTAGGGTACTGAGTTCAAGCCCCCCTGGTGTTGGCTTAGTGGTTAGGGTGGTGGCTTGGGATCCTAGGGTCCTGAGTTCAAGCCCCGTTGGCCGCTGAATTAACATACACCAGGAGGTTGACTCAGCCTGTCATCCTTCCGAGGTCGGCAAAATGAGCACCAGTGTACTGGTAAGGGGGACACTGCATCAGCGCATGCCGGCGTCCCAACCAATGATGCAACCAGCAGCCACAGGCTGCACTCGATAGAGAAAGAGTAATGAAATCTTTAATCTATTCCTACATTTTGATGGATATCTCAATTTTTCCTTTTACTTCAACTCACTAAAAACACTTCTTTATTGTTTGTCCTGTTGTTCTTCTCATGATGTCTCGTGATGCTGGGAACCCAGGTTCAAATCCCTTTACCACGTTTGTTTATCCCTTACCTACTCGTGTCCTTCATGTGAAGGCACACTGGAATTGACGACTGCATATGTCCTGCCCATGATGCATGTCCAAGCTCCTCCATGATGAGCATTATTGGATCGATATACTGTATAAATAATAATCACATCGTTGAGCGTCGTCCGTCAAGTTTTATGTTCGGCGTTATCCGGTGCAAAATGGTTTCTCCAGTGACTTGATTTTGGGAACTTGCATCCTCTGTGTAAATAACAACAAGAGGGCACACAAATGATAAAAGATGTTGATTGATGAGCAACGGTGTTCATTCAATGTTTGTGTCAAGGTGAGATTCATGTCATGAAGGTTTATCTTATTTTGACATCTCCACTTTCGAAGCAAGGGAAGGAATTCCAAAGTCCATTTGGCCCTTACCCACTCACGCCCGAGCATTCGTCACCAACCTCAGGTAGCAATGATATTACGACAGGAGTTTAGGGCAACTTTTGCCAGGGCACCGGCACACGTTACTTCACTCCTTTTTCAAAGATGCAATGGGATCTGCCATGCCACGACATCAAAGCCACCAAAAATAGCAGCTTTTATTTCGGTCCAGCTCCATCGAGACTGAAATCTTAACTAGACCGCTTAAGGATGAGCGTGCTATGAGCAAGCTGACCCGAACACCTCCATTTGAAGGGCTAAACGGTGTGGTGAAATTTCCAGAATCACAACTGTTTGTTATGACAGATTTGAGAGTGAATCCACATGGCACGGGCTAACAACCGATACTAAAGCGCGGTAGACCCCCATGTTGACGTTCGCATTCTCATTTGTATATTGACTACTTCAGTGTAACTTACTAACAGAGACCACCATCTGTAACTTAAAGAGACCACCTTTCGTAATGTTTGTGTGGATGATGCTTACCACCTTTTAAGTGAAAGAGGAATATATTGCTGAAAGGAGCAGCGTCGTTTTTAATTTTGTTTCATTTTATTCTCGTCGTATGACAGCAGGAACCCTTCATAATAAAGCGTCGGACACGGAAGGAGTACACAAAATTATATCGATACCAATAAATGTCAATGTCAATATCAGTCAGTCAGTCAGTCAGTCAGTGTGTGTCTTCTCCATAACTCCAAAACCATGAAACCTAGCGGCCTGAAACTTTGTGTGCATATAGGAAGGGAACTCCATGTGAGTGCAAGAGTGAAAATTAAGTGTTTGGGATAATTAACACACCCCTTTCGAAGATAAATAACGGCCTCATTTAATTATTTCCTTTATCAGACACATTCTCGGCCACCTCGATCTCCCTCCAGGCGCATTGACTTGCCTCGCTGGGGTCTTGATTTGCCATTTTTTTTTGTTTGGCCTGTTCAAGCATGCATGAACTTGGAACTTGTCTGCAACTATTTCTTAACGATAGTTTTTTGTTTGTTTGTTTTTTTCTTTTCTCGCTCGTACTATCGAATGCCTGATCATCAGAGCTACAAATTGCTGGATACGTTACAATGCTTACAAATGCTCAGATGCCAGCGTTCATGGCTTTATTTCATTTCCGCTACATGCCATAACCTCGAGAATTGAGAGTGAATCCATATGGCACAGGCTGTTAGTTTTAACAGTACTGACTGCAAAAAACAGTGTTCATTTGTCTAATTTGGACATATTTGACATTTTGGGCATCTCTGGGAGGTATGTGTTTAATATCGTTACGGAAATGGCCCTTAATGGGACTACTAAGTATAGGATTAGCTCAGATCCCCCATTAAATGCCTGTTTAGATAGGTTGTTTGGTAAAGGGACGATATGTGTGTGTCGAGAGGTGTAAGAGACTGTTTTTATGTTCATACGGTGGTGAAACGAGCGATCACTCTTGTTCCTTCCTCATCCCGGATAGGCCCCGCCCAGTCAGTGACGCGAATGGGTGTGGCCTAGAGAGAGAGGTGTGGCCTGAAGGGGAAGTGACGCGAGGGGGGCAGAGCTTTTTGTCGGAGTCGCCGAGAGAAGCGAGAAAAGGGAACAAAAATAGTGCTGTGTGTGAAGAACAGCCGGGTTCTCGAGGCGTGCTCGGAGTCGCTTCGAAGCGAGCGAACGAAGGAGCACCGTGTTGGATCTGCCGGGAGAGACGCTGAACCGACCTGCACGTTGGTGATTCGACCGAGAGAGGAACTGAGAGGATGAAGCGGGAGTCGGGCTTCGAGGCGGGAAGGCCGGAGAGGAGACGCCGACCTTCGGACGGTCCCTGCTGACACCAACGGCGCGACACGTTTGTCGATCCGCCTGTGTAACTCGGACCTCGACTTGGGCCTTGTCTGGAGAACAGGCCAGGCCGGGATTTGTGTGCTGAACCCTAGAGAGAGATCGGCGTTCTCGCATTGTCGACGTTGCACGGAGCCAGAACGCGCTGAGGAGAACGTGCGCACGCAGTGACGCGCAGGAAAGGCACTGCGCCGCCATTTCTTGCCGCGTGGCACGTTCGAGTGGGAGTTCGAACCCGTGGACACCACCGCTTGTTATGAGCGACATTCGTGCTTCTTGACGCTTTCCTCTCGTCCATGAGCCATCACCAAGTACATGTCTGCATGCATGCTGTTTGTCTGTCTGTTTTGTTGAACATGTTGTATAAGGCATATTTCGTAGTGATCCCCTCGAAACCTTTAGACCGTGGTTCCCCAGTTAAGAACGGGTTGATTGTTAATAAAAACCAATGTCTTGTTTATTGCTTGTGTTGTGATCCCTGATGTTCCCCAATAAATCTGGTTAATTCTTATGAAGTTGCCGCTATGGATTAATGCGTGTCACGTCGAACGATCCGTTCGATTGGCATAAAAAACCAAAAGTGGTTACAGACGAGTGGACTCCGCTCGGTCTCTGACAAAACCGCTCTGTAACCAGGGGTTCTATCTCCCCAACTGGTAAGGTTCAGGATTACGTTGGTATCGCGATTGAAGACGCGTGACCCGAGGCCTGTGCCGAGCCGGCCGGCGTTATAGACTCCTGGAGACGGTGGTGACGAGGGTGGCGCCAGGGACCGGGTCAGATTCCCGCCACCCCGGATCCGCAACAATATGATGGATTGGCGATCACTAATCACTTGCCAAGCCAGGTCAGGTCATGGTCAAGGTCAAGTATGGGAGGATGCGTCAGAGCAGCGAGTCGCTGTGTACACTTTCCTCCGGTACTCCAGGGGCCTCCGTCTGGCCATCCCCCAGGCATATGTCTGACACATCCCAATTTCCTTGAGATACTGATCAACCTCCTGCAACCACGAGGTGCCCTAGCTGAGAGATCTGATGAGCAGGATCAGCATCAGGAAAACAACACACCTGTCAATACAGCTGCTGCTGAGACTCACGGACTATGCAGGTATCAAATCTCATTTGAGTCTCTCTCAGCAACCGCACGTTGGACGCAAAGTCCGACCAGCGATAGCCAAGGATTCTCCGAAGAGACCTGGTACCAAAGGAAATAAGTCTCCATCTCAGATCCCTGGTCTGGGTCCAAGTCTTACATCCGTAGAGCAGGACTGGAAGGATCAAGGACCGAAAGACTCGGACTTTCGTCCTCCCGCACAGGTACCGGCAGCGCCACACCCCATGATACAGTAAATCCTGAGCCTGACCCAGACGTCTATTGACCTCTGGCTCACAGCCAGCAGAGACATGAATATCACTGCCAAGGTAAGTGAATCTCTCCACGACCTCAACATCCTCACCAGCAAACAGGCACAGACAGGACAGCAGCATCCAAGATGTCATTGAAATCCTGGATCTTAGTTTTGACCCAGGAAACAGATAATCCTAGTGGCTCCGACTCCTCATTCAGCACCTCGAGGGCCACCAAACGGATATCCATAATCTGCAAAGATGACTGCATCATCTGCAAAATCAAGGCCAGAGATCTTGACATTGCCAAAGGATGCACCACAGCTTGATCTCTCCGACATCCTCACGAGAATCTAGTCCATACAAGTGCTGAAAAGTGTGGGGGCCAGTACACACCCCTGACGAACTCCAGTAACAACTGGAAATATGTCAGAGATGGTACCACCACACTTCACAGCACTCTCAGTACCAGAGTATAGTTCAGACATCATATTGATCCGTTTTGGTAGCACCCCATGAAGACCAAGAATCCTCCAGAGGGCATCCCGATTCACTGAATCAAACGCTTTACAGAGATCAACATAAGCTGCAAGCAGCTCCTGCCAAAACTCTCGTCTGTGTTCAGTGAGGACCTGAAGAGCAAGAATCTGGTCAATCGTTGACCTCTTTGGTGTAAGGCCTGACTGCTCTGGGCGCTGGTGCTCAAGCAGGTGGTGGCGAACCTGATCAAGAATTATCCGAGAAAAGACCTTGCCCAGCTCTGAGAGCAGCGTCACCCCTCGGTAGTTGTTGCAGTCCTGGTGATCACCCTTCCCTTTCCAGAGAGGAACAACAGCCCCTCTTCCAGTCAGTTGGGATGATGCCTGTGTTCCAGGCAGAACGCAGAACTGCATGCAACGACACGAGTGCAGCATTTCACCAGCTTTGAAGAGCATGGATGCCACAGATCCCAGGAGCTTTACCCCATTTCAACCGGTTCACCACTGCCTGTGTTTCCACAAACGAAGGTGGACCACAGTTGATTGGAAGATCAGCAAGAGTGATAGTCACACCTCTGACATCCAACTCAACAGCTGTTGGGTCAGTTTGGTACAGCTGCTCAAAGTAACTGGCCCAGCGAGCCTTCACTTCGGAGTCCTCTGTCAAGACCCCACCACCCTCCGCTCTAATTACAGTACACCGAAGGAAGGGCTTGGAGGAATGCAATGCGCGAATTCCCCTGGAAGCAGGATGAGAATCACTTCACCACAGGTGATGCTCTACCCCCTCACAGATTCCTTGTCCACCCTCAGCACACATACAGTTTTACGTCTCAACTCCCTAAAGAGCTCAGTGTCATTCAGCCTTGCCCTGCGACTCTGGTCAATGGTATCCGGTGTCCTTTGAGAGACAAAATTCTTCTTCGCCCTCTGGTGAGTTCTAAGCCATCCACCAGCAACATCAAGGACGGTGGTCTTGAATGCACTCCACAACTCTTCAGAATGACCAAAAGCAGCCACACCCCCCAAAAATCCACTCTGCCTGTTCGAGAACTCCTCAGCTACCCTCTCATCCTTGAGCTTGCCAACATCCAGCCTCGGCTGGGATGGCACCATTCTCCCGTTTAAGCTTGCAACTTCAGAGTTCTACAACAGCTGTGGTCAGTATTGAGGAACTGAGCACTCCGGTAGATCCTGCAGTTCTGGATTATCCTCCAGCGACCATCAACGAGCACATGGCCAGTCTCGTTTGCCACTCCGACAGCATTGGAACACCAATTCCAGCGATGAGCCTGTTGGCGCTGAAATCATGAACCAGCCACCCTAAGTCCGTGACTTCTTGCAAAGTCAAGGAACTTGGTGCTATTCAGGTTCACAGTTCCAGGCCCATGGCGACCAACACATGTCTCATAACCATCCCTATCGGTGCCAGTCGATGCATTGAAATCCCCCAAGAATAGAAGAGTATCTCGCCTGGGGCACTGATCAACCACAGAGAGGCGTGGCATAGAATGCGTCCTTCACTGTGAGATCACTCACCTAGTCAGAGCATATACAGAGACCAGGGAAACGACACCCAAGGAGTGACGAATCCTTCGTCTCATAATACGTTCGTTGACCGTGTTCCTCAATTATCATTGGAATCAGCCTATTGGACACAGCTACAGAAACTCCTTGGGTATGGTAACCATCAGAGCGACCAGACCAATAGTAGGTATAACCACCCGCTATGATCTCGCCGCAATCTGGTCTCTCAACCTCAGAGAGTGCTGCAATACCGATGTTCAAATGCTTGAGCTCAGTTGATAACAGAGACAGAAGGCTTTGCCCCAATCCTGTCATCCGGTGAGCTGCCCTGCGAAGGCAAATCCTGCCACCAACCTCCGAAAATAAAAGTAACCCAACTGCAGGAGGA
>CM068959.1:48947574-48976458 GCA_035128595.1 Eptatretus atami | reverse complement strand
GCTCCTCTGCCCTTTGACAGGTTTTGTTTTTCATCCTGCTGGATGTCCATATCATACACCCTCCTCACCAGAAAAGATTAATGGTGGGGGAAACGGTTTAATCACCGACAAACCCGACCATGAAATAGGTTAGTGCAAGTTTACATGTTACCTGTAGCAAGTCATGGATCTAATCTTGCCAAGCTGTCCGTTTCTTATCAACCATTTCATTGGAGTGCTTAAGCCACTTTGCAAGCGCTCGACAATATTCGCACTGTCACTGTATGCTGTATATCGATCGACTTGAACAGCGTTCAGGGGCTACTCGCCTGCATTGGCTCCGCGTTGTTCAGCGGTGTATTGTGCGATACCTGGCTCGTTGAAAATGTGCAATTTTATTTTACACCACCTTTCCCCTTTTCGTACGATCTTCTTTCATTATATGACCCGTCACTTCGGCATTGATAAATAAAAAATGAACCATTTTGTTAACATCACGGCAGGATGGCCAGGAGGTACACACGCTCACTCTAAGCTGTCTAGCCTGGGTTTGAATCCCGACCCAGCTATAAACTGTAATTCTGATGTTTCACAGGCAGGGTGATTCATCCATGTGTGTGCCGTTTCGTTCACATCATGGCAGGATAGCTGAGAGGTACACACACTTGCTCGAAGCTGTCTAGCCTGGGTTTGAATTCCCGACCTAGGTGTAAACATCCTCAAATTATTTTCTGGACAAAAAGAATGCTCAGTACATCCGGATGAATGCACATTTCTGTGCAAAAATTGGAAACTTCACTTTCAACACAGCAATTTCTCCATGGGTGGTTTACTGTATTTTCCCCACACCACTCATCGACTTCTAGACCCTAACGATCAAGATACTGTGTTGATATTTACCTCCGCCAGGTGGAAGGAGGTTATGTTTTCACCCCTGTCTGTTTCTTTGTTACTTGCAAAATCAAAGATTTTTCAAGTATATTGGTCAGTCGATTTTGTTATTCTGTCTGTCTGTCTGTTTATTACCTACAGGTCACAATTCTAAACCGATCGTCATGAAACTTTACCAAGTTGGCGAGGTAGTCTCGACTGAGAAGCCTCTTGATTTTGAGGTCGAAGGTCAGATTTCTAAAATCGTCATTTTTCATCCGATTGACTTGAAATTTGAACAGGATTTGTTTCGTCCATCACTGAATTGGCGAACCAACTATTTTTGAGATCAAAAGTTCAAACGTCAACTCAACGTCAAACTTCTAAAATCATCAATTTCGACCTGAAAGATAATCAATTTTCATCCGATTGACCTGAGCTTTGATTAAGATTGTCAATTTTAATCTTAATGAAATGGACAATTTCATGTATTCATGGCAACTTTTGGAGAGGGGGAGGGGGTGTGGATTTTGCAAGTAATCTGCTCTGCACGACGTCTTTTTCTTGTTTGTCTGTTTGTCTGTGTGTAGGATATCTCAAAAAGTAGTGGACTGATTCTGATTAAACTTGGTGAGTAGGTTGACTGTGTGATGAGGGCAAACTGTTTAGATTTTGGTGAAGATCCGGATATGGATCCGGCTACTTGAATTTTTTAGTGATTCTTCACCATTGAGAGATCGGGCTAAAAATGATATATATAGCACGATATCTCAAAAAGTTGTGGATGGATTCGGACGAAACTTGGTGGACATGGGTGTGTGGCAAGGACAAATTGATTCGATTTTGGTGAAGATCCGTATCCGGATCTGGATGCGAGAATTATTTAATTTATAAAGTGATTCTTCACCATTGAGAGATTGGGCCAAAAACTATATGTAGCTGATATGTCAAAAATGTATTGATTGGGTCCGATCTGTTCTCGTGGATCAGGCATTATGTGGCAGAGGTATGCGCTCTACCGAGTACCCTTCTAGTTTGTTTGTTACTTACGAAATATAAAGATTTCTTAAGTATATTGATGACTTCCGTCCTCTGTTTGTGTGTTTGTTTGTTTGTGTGTGTTTGTGTGTTTGTTTGTAGGCTCGAGAACGGAAGAAGCTACCAATGTCAAATTACACCACGTGATTCAG
This sequence comes from Eptatretus atami, assembly GCA_035128595.1. Classification (NCBI taxonomy): domain Eukaryota; kingdom Metazoa; phylum Chordata; class Myxini; order Myxiniformes; family Myxinidae; genus Eptatretus; species Eptatretus atami. Next base: position 48,974,419 of record CM068959.1, on the reverse strand, counting down.
GAGGGTGATGGCTAGCGCTGATTAGATTTCGGTCAAAGGTCAAGGTCACAGTGAGGTCAAACATAATTCCGTAAATTCATGTGGAGAAATGGAGTATTTTTGCTTCGGTCGACGTTACGAGTTCGTTTTAACTTCGATTTTAATTTTGTCTTCGGTTTTTGCGATCGCTTAGGATGCTTAACACTGGGTTGTCGAAATTCTGGTAAAAATCGGATGTTTTGGAGACGTTTTAAGATTGTATAAAAAATATTTCACTCGCCGCGTCACGGCTCGTCACGTGGTGCAGCGCGCTCGAGCAGAGGCGTCGTTGAGGTGTAAAGGTTTTGCGTGTGTGCGCTGACGGTGTTTTCGATAAAGATGGTGTTTAAAAGTCATTTTTTATCCCAATAAAGGTTATCGTCGCATGCCTGACTCGCTAAGCCGTCGGATTATGTAAAGATTGTTGGTGGATGGCCGAATATTACGGTTTTGTGACTTTGATTAAATAATATTAAATAATTGCGTGGAGAAATGGAGATTCTTGCTTCGGTGGATGTTACGATTTTTGATGGTTTGGTACAGAATCATCGTAGAAACTTCTGGTTTGCGTCGCTACCTTCTCTCTTGCAGAACCAAGCTTTTATTAGACAAGGTTCAGAGGTCAAGTTGACGATTTCGTAAGTACCAGTCTATGACTGCTTGTTTGTCTGTCTGTTTGTCTGTGTGCAGGATGTCTCAATTGTGGACGGATTTGGATGAAAGTTTGTGGCAAGGACGAATTGATTCGATTTTGGTGACGATCCGTATCCAGATCTGGATGCGAGAATTATTTAATTTATAAAGTGATTCTTCACTATTGAGAGATTGGGCCAAAAACTATATGTAGCTGATATTTCAAAAATGTATTGATTGGGTTTGATCTGTTCTCGTGGATCAGGCATTATTTGGCAGAGGTATGCGCTCTACCGAGTGCCCTTCTAGTTTGTTACTTGACGAAATCTACGATTTTGTCAAGTATGTTGGTCGGTTCAGTTTGTTTGTTTGTGTGTACGTCTCGCTCTACAGGTCGCATTTCGAGTCGGAATGTCATGGAACTTCACCAATGGACTTATTGGCCACCAGAATAGAACCCTATAACTTTTGGCATGTCAAGGTCAGGAAAAATTCCTGAAAATCGCGAAAATCCGTATCTTTTAGCATGGGCTGATTTTCAAAAATTCATGTCTCCGCCAAATCTTAACGGATTCCTTTCAAATTTGAAACACGGACGTAGGAGGGGAGTATCTTTGACTGGATTAAAAATTGGTCACATCCGTTACGGATTACGGAGGTGACAGGTATTTTAATTTAATTTTTTTGTTTGTTTACCCTAAAAACTATGTTTAACCCCAAAAATACCTATTATCGCTCAATATCCTCGATGGTACGCGATCTTGTTGAATTTCGTCAAGTCCTGGCCCTATGGGCCATTTTTATTTGTTTGTCTGTGTGCAGGATATCTCAATTGTGGACGGATTTGGACGAAAGTTGGTGGACGGGTTGGGTGTGTGGCAGGACGAATTGATTCGATTTTGGTGAAGATCTGAAACCGAATCTGGATTCGAGAATTTTTTTATGTTATTCTTCACCATTGGAAGATTGAGCCAAATACGATATACAGCACGATATCTCAAAAAGTTGTGGACGGATTCAGATGAAACATGATGGAGCGGTTGTATGTGAGACAAGAACAAATTGATTCGATTTTGGTGAAGATCCAAATTCAGGTCTGGATACAAGATTTTTTATTTATTTTTAAAGTGATTCTTCACCATTGAAGGATGGGTCCAAAAATGATAATTTAACACGATATTTCAAAAAATTATTGGCCCCGATATGTTCTACTGGATCACACATTACGTGGCAGAGGTACGCACTATACCAAGTGCCCTTTAGTTTCTGGGTAAAAAAACATCACCTTCCTCTCATATTTCCGAAAATGTAACGTATTCATCATTTTACGTTTGATATAAAGTATTGTAGCAATCACGGCTCAACCAACATCGAGTTCGTCGCAGTGGGAGGGTAAAATCCCATGATATTCTGAGCGGCTTAACTCCTGTGGAGACGTTCTGAATTGATGGCGGACAACGCGCGCGTCGGTCATGAGGAGAAACACGAGAACCTTAAAGCTTTTAAAACCAATGGGGTTATTCCCGAACCCCAATAAAGAAGGGATGGTGATCGCGAGGAGATGATGGTGGGTTTATGGGGAAGAAAGGAGGGCATGGAATAAATAATAAATAATTATGTATAACGAGAATAAAAATGAATTTAAAGAGATCTAAGACGCCACACACCAGACTCGGTCACTGACGGGCAAAGGGACAAAAACCGAGGCACTCGGCTCTGGTGGTAGTGGGTGGAAGCACAGGCACGGGGCAGCCATGAGTAGGCGGTGAGGAAGAGGATAATGACGTGAGCAGATGATAAGATGAAGGTACATGGGCAGGTCGACAAACGGGGGGGGCAAGGCAGGAACGACAAAAAGGTAGGCAGGCAGGCAGGATGAACAAGAACAGGGTGAAGACAGGCAGACAAAATGGGAAGAGGCAGGTAGGTAGGACGACATCCTTAGAGAAAGCTCTCTTCCACACTCTTTTCCTCACTCGAGTTTTTAACCTCAGCCTCTCTCTGTCCTCTCGGACTTTCAACCGCCCCCCCCCCAATCCCCGATCAGGCGCCTCCCTCTAGGCGATCTGAGCTCTGCCCCTTGGGAGGTGACGAACGCTCCTCCCCTCGCTCTCGTGCTGAGTCTCCCGGCGCCCCCCGGTGGAGGTCGACTTTGAGGTTATACGCACAATTTCCTTAACCATGATCCCTATTACCACACACCATCCCCTACATGGTGCATATTCAAACGAGACAATTCTTAAGCTAACGTCTCCCTACTTATTACATTGAGAGTAGTTAGTCGTTACGATTCATCCCCGAGCAAAGTGAACCTGCCCCCAATCGATAATGATGAAAAAAGGAAAACCCAAAGCGTGCTGATGTCACATCACACCCACGTGTTGATGGACCACTGCTGCAGTCTGCAGCATTGCTTCGAGGTGTCAAGATTGAACAGTCATACTCATTACTCCTGTCTGCCACTTTGTGTGCGAGTTTGTTTGGTTTTTTTTACCCATCCTAGGTGAGCATATACACTCTATCCAAATTCGACTTTCTGAAATGCAATGAAGCTGCGCTTCATTAAAATGCTTCATTAAAATTGTTTCGGTAATGTGATGATCAAATTTAAACATGTTTATGAAAACTTGAAAAGTAGCACAATGATCTAACTTGAGGCAATATTTTAAGAACGTCAACCAGACTGAAAATCACTGTTTTTAAATGATTTATGTCTACAATTTGAACTATGTTTGATGCTTTTTTTTTGACTTTCATAACTTGACACATATAAATGCAAGTTTTAACTCATATTTTCTGGACACGATCGGTATGCCATCAGAAAACTTGTAATCCAAGAGGAATGAGCAAACGAGAGCAAGAGGACCACAATCTATACTAATAAAAGTGTCTCCTCCATAACTCCAAAACCATGAAACTGAGCAGCTTGAAACTTTGCATGCAAATGAAGAAAACTCCAAGGAAGTGCAACAGTGAAAATTGGGTGTTTGGGTTAATTAAAACACCTCCTTTTGAAGATAATTAACGGCCTTATTTAATTACATCCTTCATCAGGCGATCCTCGGCCACCTCACTCTCTGGGGTCTTAAGACGTTTCCTGGGTAACCTCACTGGGGTCTGAAGCCGCCATGTTTTTTGGCCTGCTCAACCATGCCTCGACTTGGAACAGGCCACAACCATTTCTTAATGATAAAGTTGTTGTTTTCACTTTCCTCACTCGTATTATCGAATGCCTGTTGATCATAGCTACGGATCGCTGGGTACATCTCAATGCTTGTTATAAACGCCCGGAGACGTCGGCGTTCGTTGTTTTATTTCATTTCTGCACACGCGATCGCCATGATTATCTCTTAAACGAAGAAGAATTACAAAATTTAAGCTCCAGAATCGAACTTGCAAGCAGTTCCGACTCCTAGAAAAGTGTTAGTTTGTCCAATTCGGACATATTCGACATTTCGGGCATCTCTGGGAGGTGTATATTTAATGTTTTGCTAATCGCATGTCAAACGAACCATTTCGTTGGAGTGCTTGCTGGAGGGCTTAAGCCACTTGGCGAGCGCTCTTCAAGCTGCTTGGTTGTTCGTTTTGTTAAATGTACCCGTGCTGTTTATGGAACATCGATGAGACAGACGTACGTTTCCGCCTGTGTTGGGCCCTGCGGTGCCGTGCGGTTTGTCTTGGGAGGCGTCTCATCCGCTGAAAATGTGCAATTTTATCTTTTACAGGACATCGCTTTGTTTAACCTTTTTGTGCGATCTCCTAATATAATCCACCCCTCACTTCGACATCGATACATATTATAAAAACAATAAGGTCCATCCGACCACGTGTTTGCCGTGATCTGGTTGTGAAGGCAGAGAGTACAGATCGACATTTTGTGTTCTGGTCCTTGATATGTTTGTGAGTGATATTTTGTTAATTTCCCACTTGAATTCCTCTTTCAAAGAACTCACTTTCAAGGTAAATCTTTGTGTGTGTGTGTGTGTGTGTGTGTGGTGTGTGTGGTGTTTGTGTGTGTGTGTTGTGTGTGTCATTGATTGGTATCTACAGTTGTGGTTTTCATACGTGTTTGGAGTCCTCAAGGTGTTGCTCAAAGTATCCACCTTCATTTCGGTAAGGGTCACGATTCACGGACCAAGCTGTGAAGTTTTCAAAGTTTGTGCCGAGGGTTCTCTTCAGGATCGTTACTGAGCCCCGGACGGCTTTGAACTGCAGTTCGTTTGTAGTGATATTCCCAGCGATGGTTTTAATATCTCTGTGAGGTTCTTCGTCATCATTCCCATGAGGTCTTTGTCATCACTGGTACAACTTTGACATTCTTCAGCTTCCAGGATTTTCACTTCATGCTCGAGGTTTTGGTTTTGGTCATTTCTTGATTTCTGCATCGTTAACCAAAATCACCGGTATTAACACTCAATTAGCAATGCCATCCTCTTTTTTTTTGCACCCAAGTATGATATCTGGTCGCAATGCTTTTTTTCGATGTTCACGTCCCAATGGGATCATAAGGTCGTACGTGAGCGGTACTTCAATGTTTTCAGTGAATGCTTTTGGTTCATTTTCTGGAATTGGAATATCAAAGTTTTTACAGATGTGCCAGCGGATTACTTTACAAACTCTGTTGTGTCGTCGTGTGTACAGCTGTTCTCACACGGTTCTTCTTTCTTATTATTTTTTTTCGTGTTCGGTCATTAAGCGTCACATTCTCTTTGCTAACCTCCACCCCTCACCTGTCTTTCTTTTTTCCTCCTCTCCCCAACCTTACCTTTCTCTCTCACTCTCTGTCCCCTCCTCGCTCCTACCTCCTAATAAAATGCAGCACTCTCCTCCCATACCTCTGTTGCTCTCTCGCTGTCTCTGCCTGTGTGTGTGGTGCTCACTCACTCACACACATGCACTGCTCTCTCCCACAGTGAATAGCAACATTTGGTGAGGTGTCACTCTCCCCACTCCCCCCCCCCTTCTTGCTCTTCCTCTCCCCTTCTAGCTCCCTTTTCTTCATCCTCTCTGCCTCCCCTCCCTCCTCTCACCTTACACCTGCCCCCTCTCTCTTCTCCCTCCCTCTTCTCCCCCACCCTCTTATTGTCCCTGTCAGCGAAGCCTGGCGATTGTATTTGGTAGTATGAAATAAACTATTGATGCAAGTAATAAGTTATACTGCAAGTCTGTTTTGATATTTTATTGTCTTCATTGACAGAAGTACAAATGAATTCTCTACTTTTTGCCACTATACAATCCACTTTTGGCACAGGACTCAAACTCAGAATGCAAAGGATTCAAACTTGGGACTACTGGACTTGGACTGGAACAGCTTGGACTAGGACTCAGACCAGGCGGATTCAACTACAACACTGGCAGACAGTAAAAAACAAACAAAAAAAATAAACCTCTCTCCTCTCTGCACGTGTGTGATTGGGACGAATTCAGAGCCAAAGTACTGTGAAACTACAAATTAATTTTCCAATTCATGTTCAAAATATAACATTCAATTGAAATTAAGTTGTTCCTCGATCGTAAACTGACGTTTGTGGACAGACAGACAGACAGACAGACAGACAGACGGACGGATGGATGTACAGATAGAAGTGAACCAATTGCTTAACCCTGCGTTTTACTTTGCATGTGCAGGATAACTTGAACGGCACTTGTTAGAGCGCATACCTCCACCACGTTGAACAGCTCACTTTTTATATCCCATCGATAGGCCGGATCTGCATCCTGACCTGAACCAAAATGTCATCGGCTTGTTCTTGTCACCTACCCAACTCGTCCATCAAATTTTGTCCGAATCCGTCCACAACATTTTGAGATATCGTGTTATATATATATATATATATATATATCATTTTTTTAGCCCTGTCTCTCAATGATGAAAAATCACTTTAAAAATTATAGTAGTCGGATCCAGATCTTCACCAAAATCGAATCAATTCGGCCTTGTGGCACACCTAACCTCCCCGCCAAGTTTCGTCCGAATCCGTGCACAACTTTTTGAGATATCGTGCTGTATATTGGTTTCACCCTCTCTCTCTCAAATGGTGAAGAATCACTTAAAATTATCAGATCCGGATCTTCACCAAAATTGAATCAATTCTTCCTGGTCACACACCCAATGTGTCCACCAAGTTTCATCCGAATCCGTCCAACTTTTTGAGATGTTGTGCTATATATATAGGTTTAGCACGATCTCTCAATGGTGAAAAATTACTTTAAAATTCTTGTAGTCGGATCCTGATCCGGATCTTCACCAAAATCTAATCAGTTCATGGTTCATCCTTATCACACACCAAACCTGTCCACAAAATTTCATCCAGATCCGTCTACAACTTTTTGAGATATCCTCTATACAAACAGACAGACAGACAGAAAGGGGTGAAAACATAATCTCCTTCACCTTCGGTGGTGGAGGTTACAAGCAATGATGCCTCCTGGTCCTTCTTCAATGTGTAGATCAATGTCAGCCAGAAGCTTTTCGACCTTCAAATGAAATAATGGTGGTAGTTCGAAAGGGTATGGAGCAGGGAGGGCAGGGGGAAATGGGGATGTTTGGACAGGAGCTTTGGTGGAAAATACTCTGCTTCATTATGTCAGAAGCCCACTGTTGTTTTTTCTTCCTCTGTTAAGTTTCTGGTCAATGATGAATCCCAGGATATTGACTTTGAAAGACTCTCTCATCTGGAATGTTAGTGCCATTTACAATCTGGAGAACCTCGTCATGACTTGAAAATGAAGGGAAGGTGACTCATGGACCAACTGAACACATGTTGTTCAAAACTTCCCCAAGGAATTCCTGCAGATATCGCTTTGGGTTATGATGATTACTCTTTGACAACCAGGTAATCCTACATGTTGGGAATGACTAACATTGGAGAATTTTTTAATATTTTTTTTGGTACTCCATCAATCTTTGCTTTGCCAATGCTCTTTAGTGTCAGGCTCTGGAGATATTGCTGCTTTGATGTTAAGAACTCTCAACTGTCCTCTAGCATTCAGCACTTGCGTCCGTGCTTCGATCAAGGCATCTGTGCGGGATCCTTTTTATTTTAAATTGATTCTCCACTGTTTAACATGCAGTACTTTGTTTTATGCATACAGTTCAATGGTGTTTCAGTTGGACTGGAAGTTTGTTCACGAGGAAAACCATCGCCGGAGCACAGGTTTTAATCACTAGAGAGCTGTGACGTGTTTGAGAGCCATAACTTTTGTTTTGTCCAATATGTCAGTTGGTCGGCGGCATCGTGCTTGGTGAATATCTATGGCTGCGGTTTTCTGGATTCTTATTTAATGTAGACAAAATAAATATATTAGACATACAAAATGGTTTGGGGAGCATCATTTCATGGCATATTGTGCCCTTGCTCAGTTTTACAACATCAAAGTCGATGTTTGAGGATCGAAACATCAATTGACGTTCAGTCTGCCGACAAGACGTGCTGCTTTTGTCTGTTTTGTAAAATGTCAGTGGTGAGTTAGACAAGAGAGGAAAACAAGTTGTTTTACACTTCAGCTTTTTGAGGAGGAAAATGTGGCCTCGATTTTGGATGGAGAGGATCAGAGGAGCATGGACATGAACATCCTTTAACAATGATCTGCAATCACCAAACCACTCCTACTGAAACCTTGCCCTTTCCTTTTCTCCTTTCCACCATCAAGTTCCATCCATCCATCGGGACCATACTCTGTGCAGAGCGTTGGTGCTGCCAAAGCAGTCTCCTTGGCGATTGGGCACAATCCTGGACAGGTCGCCACTCCGACACAGGATACCAGCAAGCTGGCACTCATTTTGCCGACCGCGGAAGGATGACAGACAGAGTCAACCCCACCTGGTATTGATTCAACAGCTGAGGGGGATTTGAACTCAGGATCCTAGGATCCCAAGCCCACCACCCTAACCATTAAGCCAACACCAGGCATCAAGTTCACTCAGCATTTTCTCATGCATCAAGACAAGTAGCTTCAGCAGCACATTTCAAGCACAATCACAGAAATGTACAATCATTCAAATGTGTACCGTAGCCTACTCCTGACAGATCCAGTGCTGCAGAAGGTCGCTGAGCAGCTTGGTCATGCTGTGTGGTTAGCTGTTGCCTCCCCAACAGTCAGTCAAGGAGCAATTTGTAATTGGTTCACGGGGCCACTGATAACTCGCCTACTCTTCACGGTCACCACAACTCAGGAAGGACATATGTGCCATTGAGAGGGTTCAGCACAGGGTTACTAGTATAGATTGATTCCGGGCCCAGCTCGACTCAGCTATGAGGAGCGGCTGAAGGAGACAGGGCTTTATTCACTAGAAAGGAGGCGGTTACAAGGAGATATGATCGAGATGTTTAAGATAATAAAAGGTATAGATAAAATAAGTGCAGATGAATGATTCAACAGAGTAGATGGTGATAGAACCAGGGACCAGAGCCTGAGGCTAAAGAAGATGAGAGAACAGTGTTAAGGCAAGAATCTTTCATTCAGAGCGTAGTTAATGCATGGAATAGTCTCCATGGAAAGGTAGTGGCAGCAGAAACAGTTGATAAGTTTAAATTTGAATTGGATAGGTACCTGGAAGTTATGGAGATGGAGGGGTATCGAGATGTTAGCAGGACCTTTAGGAAGCTTGAGCATTGATGGGTGATTGTGTCCATGTGTACGGAGTGCTGTTGGTGGGGGTCTCTTCAAGGGGTGTTGTGTGGTTGATGTTGTGCGTTTTTTAACCAAGCCCATGGGAAAAAAAATTACAAAACTTAAATAAATAACTAAACAAACAAATAAATACATACAAAAACACTTAAAAAATAATTAATTTTGCATTTTCTTCTTTAGATCTTGTGTTGATAAATTAGTGTGGTGTTGATGTTGTGTTGATGGGCTGAACGGCCTCCACCTGTGTCTGATTTCCTTGTATTTCCTTGTAAGAACATGACTGACTTTGTTCTGAGACCCCAGAGTACTAAGTATTGAATCACACATTGTAAACGCCCCCCACCCCCCACCCCAGATATGCTAGCCTAAGTAAGGGGGTTTTTCTTTGTTACATTTTTAGTGTGTCATTTTTAATTCGCATTTTGGGAGGCTGTAAACCCACCTTCCGATGGTTGGGAGTCCCAAACGAGACGGCTGGTTAATTTGACAAATGATTACACATTCTTGAGAATGCCCCAGCTTTTGCGCAAATCCAAATGACGGTTATCAACTTGTGAGTTTTCATGTCACACTGGTCCTGCATCATGCAGGAGAAATGCCATATTCATGGGAAATGTTCAGATGAAGTCCATCAGACTCTCCTGGCATTCCACTCCACCGTTGAACGGAGCTTGCATGCCGAGAGCGAACGGCGCATCAGATGAACTCGCTCCTTCATTGGAGGAAATGGAACGGCGTTTGCAAATCCTGTAATGTTTTACCGCACCGAATCCACGTGCTACACGGTGTACTGTTTTTGCATTGTTGATAATGTTCCTGAAATTTTCCGAGCAAGTCTCTCTTTTCATAAAGTTGTACTTTTGTACAAAGACGAATGGCATTACGTTTCCACTTCTGGCAAAGATGGCTTCTGTGGACGTTTTGAAACTCCTTCCGTGTCTTCGCAGACTTGGAGACCTTCTCATGTTGGTTTCTCACTTCTCTGTCGTTTTTATTTTCCTTTTCTCAGATTTCATGAATGAACGCGCCACCAACTAAGAAGGTGGTAACTTTTGGCGAGGACATTGGCACCCCAGAGGTTGTGGGGTTTACTCTCAGGACGAGAATATTGAGAAAAAAAAATCCAACAGGATTAAGGATTTGGATTCTGCACTTCAGGAAGTCGACTTGGCTTTGGGAGAATAGCCATGTCACGATTGTATTGTTGGAAGAAAAAAAAAAACCTGATGACTTATTCACGATCTTCAGGGTAGAATAACAATCTGCCTGCGCCACGCTGTCTGGTCTGCATGTGATGCTAGTCCACTTAATGTGGGTTTCTCTTATTTCCTTCCCTCATTACAGGAGGTCATTCTGAATGACTATATATGGACGACCCTTTTCCTGCAATTAACAACATAAAAAAGTAAAGATACCCAGCGGGCTAAGCTCATGTCTAACATTTCGAACCCTGAATGGTCTTCATCCGGCAGTCATTTGATCACTGATTTGCTTTTTAAATTTTTTGTATTCAGTCGAGGCTCAAGAAAGAGCTAAAATACTTAACCGATCAGGACAAAAGGAACAGTGCAGAGATGGGGATTGGGGAAGGAACACTGAGTTGAAGGACAAAATAGAGGGAGACTTGGGTTAACAAGGTAGAAAAGGTTGTAGTTGTGGGTTGGGGATGATCTGAGGTGGTAGTGAACAGCTGTCTTGAAAACCTGGAGGGACTAATGTAATTGAAGAGAATGTGGAAGTTGTTTCCACGAGTGGGGTAAAAGAAGAACAAATGAGTGGAGGTGAGCAGTGATCCTGGATTTTGGAAGTTTCACCAGAATAACTTTTTCTGATTTTCATCAATGATCTCTCTGACTCTGGAAAAATCCTCTTTATCTCTTTGCTGATGACTCCACCCCTCTGCCGTACCATCTGTCATCTCTCAGACCGGCAAGCAGCAACTTCTTCGCTCTCTGCAAATCTGGATAAAATCACAAGCTGGTCCAACACGTGGAACATGTCTTTCACTCCTGACAAATCTCGCACTCCCACTATGTCTCTCTGAAAGGAGCACCTAGAACCCCCCAATCTACTTTCTCAACAATCCTCTTGAAGAAGTCCTTTCATTCAAGCTTCTGGGTCTCACTATCTGCCATGGTCTTTCCTGGGAAAGCCACATCTCCAAGCTGGCCACAAAAGTCAGTCACCGACTGGGCATCCTCCGTCGTGCAAAAGTCCTTCCTCGGCACACCTGAGCTCCTGACCATATGCAAAGCTTTTGTCTGCCGCCTGATGGAGTTACTTTTTCTCTCCCATCTGGGCTGGTTCTCCCACCTCTCACCTTTCTCGGCTTCACGCTGTGGAAACCAAGGCATTTAGGATCATTGGTAATCACCCTCGATGAGGCTGAGTCTTTGGGTCTCCCACTCTCTCACCACAGGCAGAGGTCGGTGGACTTTCTGTCTTCTACCATCTCCTCTATGGCCTCGCCCCTCCCCCTTACTCTGTCTGAGAGATGTCCCCCTCCCCCCCCCCCCCAATTTGCACAAGGTGCTCAAGGTCTGCCAGCAACCCCCTTCTGGCAAAACTATCAAATCAAAGAATCACTGCTCACCTTCACTCTTTCATTCCTCTTTTTTTTCCTGCCTTTGGAACAAACTCCCTCACTCTTCCCTCCAGTTCTTCAAAATAGCTGTTCATCACCATCTCTTATCTTCCCCCATCCAAAACCACAATCTTTTTTACCCCTGTTAATCCACCACAAACCCACCTCCTTCATATTCTCTGCTTTCCTTCCTGAAAGTCCTTGTCATGTAAGGACCTGAAAGTCCCTGTGGTGTCCATCTTGTTTATCCTGTGTACCCCATCCCATCCCTCTCCCTTCCACAGATCTCCTCATGTCTCTGTTCCTCAGTTTTTTCCTTCCCTCTCCCACACCTCTTGTCTCCTGCTCCCCTTGTTGTGTGTTTCTGTGTGTTAGCTCTCATACGAGCCTCGACAATATGTACAAAAAATAAAAAAGTTGTTGGTGGACTGTGGGAGGAGGGAGAGGGACAACTAACAGAAAGAGCAGAGGTTGCAAGACCAGAAAGGAGGTGTTAGAAGACAGAGAGACCACTGACTTGTCTGCAATAGGAAATTGGTAGGCCATAGACTCAGCTTCAATGTGGGAGATTACAATAATCTTGAAGGCCTTGTTTTCCACCGCATCAAGCTGAGCAAAGTGTGAGGCAGGGGAGCTAGCACATAGGGGAGAGCAGTACTCCATCAAACTGTGGATGAAGGCCTTGTCGGTGGATAGGAGTTCAGGCATGCCAAGGAAGGGCTTTGTATGACAGAGGATGCCCAGATGGTGGCTGGCTTTGGAGCCCAACTTTGAAGTGTGGTTTGCCCAAGAAAGATCATGGTTGATAGTGCGACCCAGCTGTAGTTTGAATGACTGAACTTCTTTGACTGGATTATTGAGACAGTAGATAGGAGGGTTTGCCAGATGGTCCTTTGCGAGAGAGATAGTGAGAGTGTGAGATTTGTCAGGATTGAAATATGTATTCCAAGTGTTTGACCATCTTTTGATTTTGTCAAGGTCTGAAGAGAGGGAAGAGGCTGCAGCCTGCCTGTCTGAAGGATGAGGGATGTTATGGCAGAGGGTGGAGCTATCAGCAACGAGATGAGCAGGATTTTCTTCATAAAGATTATTTATTAAGATGAGGAGCAAGACTGGGCTCAAGGCACTTCCTTAGGAAACTCCAGCCTTAATAGGTAGAGGAGATGAAAGGAGTGGAAGAAGTCAGTGATCCGTGAGAGGTGGTGTCTGTCCTTGGATGCCTTTAGAGAGTTTGGATATCAACGTTGGATGCAAGACTGTATCAAATGATCAAGATATGTCCAGAGAGACGTTCCTGATCTCATGTATGAGATTGAGGGCTTCCATCCATTCAGGTCAGGTCAGGTATGGGAGCATGTGCCAGAACAGCGCGTCGCTGCGTCCACTTTCCACTGGTACTCCAGGGGCCTCCATCTGGCCATCCCCCAGGCAGATGCCAGGCCCATCCCCATCTCCTTGAGATGCCGGTGAACCTGCTGCAACCACAAGGCACGTGGTCGCCCATTGGCCTCCTCCACTCACGAGACTCCCTCGCTGAGAGAATCTGGTGAGCAGGATCAGCGTCAGGAAAACGAGCCGCATGTCCATACAGCCGCAACTGATGCTCACGGACTATGCAGGTAACAAATCTCATCCGAGTCTCTCTCAGCAACCGCTCGTTGGACACAAAATCCGACCAGCGATAGCCAAGGATTCTCCGAAGAGACTGGTACCAAAGGAATTAAGTCTCCGTCTCAGATCCTTGGTCAAAGTCCAAGTCTCGCATCCATAGAGCAAGATTGGAAGCACCAAGGACCTGAAGACTCGGACTTTCGTCCTCCCGCACAGGTACCGGCAGCGCCACACCCCATGATCCAGTGAATCCATGACTCCCCAGGCCCGACCCAGACGTCTATTGACTCTGACTCACAGCCAGCAAAGACATGAATATCACTGCCAAGGTAAGTGAATCTCTCCACGACCTCAACATCCTCACCACAAACAGACACAGACAGGACAGCAGCATCCAAGATGTCAGTGAAAGCCTGGATCTTAGTTTTGGCCCAAGAAACCCGTAATCCCAGCGGCTCCGACTCCTCATTCAGCACCTCGAGGGCCCCAAAAGGATATCTAAAGTCTCCGCAAGGATGACAGCATCATCTGCGAAATCAAGGTCCGAGATCTTGACATTCCCAAACGATGCACTGCAGCTTGATCTCTCCGACATCCTCCCTAGAATCCAGTCCATACAAGTGCTGAAAAGTGTGGGGGCCAGTACACACCCCTGACGAACTCCAGTAACAACTGGAAATAAGTCAGAGATGGTACACCACATTTCACAGCACTCTCAGTACCAGAGTAGAGTTCAGACATCAGATCGATCAGTTTTGTTGGCACCCCACGAAGACCAAGAATCCTCCATAGGGCATCCCGATTCACTGAATCGAACGCTTTACAGAAATCAACATAGGCTGCAAGCATCCCCTGCCGAAACTCTCGTCTGCGTTCGGTGTGGACCCGAAGAGCAAGGATACGGTCAATCGTTGACCTCTTTGGTGTAAAGCCATCCATTGTTGGGAGAATTGAAGCAGCATGTCAAATGTGGAGTGACTGGGTCTGAATCTGAACTGATTACACTGTCTGAGATGAGGCCATTGAAGAAAAGGAAGTATTTAATATCAACTGCAATAACAGAATCCATGATCTTACTTCTCATTGAAAGCAAGCTAAAAGGCCTGTAGTTAACTGCACCCATTTTTGCAACATGTTGGTGTATTTCAGTGATGTTGGCTAACTTCCAGATAGACGGAAACTGACCCAGAGAGAATGTTCAAGTGAACAGTGCAGAAAGGGGATGAGCAAGAGCAGCAGAGCAGGTTTTCAGGACACGTTCACTGATGCCGTCTGGGCCTGCTGCAGAATCGGAGTCGAAGTTTGCTAGAAGGCTCCCCACTTTCTCAGGTGAGAAAGACCAGTATCTATGTGCATTTGGGTACGAAAGGGTAGGCTAGATGGAGGGAGTGAGGGGTTGGGTACACGAGATTTGGAAGCAGACACGAATTGAGGCATTCGGCCTTCTTGCAAGCAGAGTCAGCTGTGGTGCCATTTAAAGGATGGAGGGGGGATACTCCAGAGACAGACTTGACAAGGTGCCACAAAGTTATTTGAGGAATGAGACAGGTTTGATAGTTCAGCTTTGAGGTTATTCAGATGTTGCTTTCTGGTTTTCCCCAACAGTGGACACCCTTGTTGTGGGCTTTGTGGAATGATCTGACGTTGCCTTCGGTTGGATTTGCCTTCCAGTAAGAGCAGGCATGTTTAAAGGCAACTGCCTCACCACAGGATTTGTGTACCTGGAGCGAGAGGATAGGTATGAAAACTGCAGATGAGATAGTATAAATCTGTACATAAGGGAAAGAAAACTTGTCTGGAAGGATTCCCAGGTCATGTTAATATAAGGATAGGTGGAAATGAAGGACCAGTCTTGACATGAGAGGACAGCTTTCAGTCCCTGCCAGTCAGATTGAGTGAACTGCCAGACTGTACGGCACTGAGGCAGCTCTCTGACAATAGCCAGAGATATGTTGACTCTCAAGTCCATGATCAGATGAACCAATTGGAGCAGAAGAGGAATAAGAGACATTAGTAGGAAAATTCATCATTACCAAGTCCAGAATGGAGGACGTGCCGTTGAGAGAAATCTGGGTCACAATCTTCACTGATTGGGTGAGGCCCTTGGAGTCACAGAAGTCCTTTGCTTTTATATGTCATGCCTGGTTGAAGAGGGACAAACACTCAGCCAATTGGCATGTTGACAAGTTGAAATCAACGAAAATGAGGAAAAGACCGTTGGGATGGGTGGTTTTGAAATGGTCCCTGTTGGCAGAGAGGGAGATGTAAATAGAATCATCCCTGTTAGGAGGACGGTACAGCACACTGACAAACAGGAGTTGGTTGCAGAGGGGAAAGCGCAGCCGAAGGTACTCTTGGGAGTTAGGAGGGGGGAAGGGTGGTACACGGAGAGTGGGGAATGTAGTTCTTTCCATAAAATGCAACCCTGCCACCGGAATGGGGTTCAGGCCTGTCAAACCGGAAAACACAATTACCAGGGAGAGACACTGAGGAATTGGGGACATCCTCTTGGAGGAAGGATTCTGCGAGACAGATAACGTCAGATCTGTTATATTGGAGTGGGAAGCAGAGAGGGGCTGGGACTCTCCTCTCTCCTCTCTCCTCTCTCCTCTCTCCTCTCTCCTCTCTCCTCTCTCGACGAGGGACGGTTTGTGCTAACAAACCCTAACCCTAACAGCTCTCTCTCTCTCGTAAGAGACGGAGGGACGGTTTGTGCTAACAAAACCCTAACCCTAACCTAAACAGCTCTCTCTCTCTCTCTCTCTTTCTCTCCCTCTCTCTCCCTCTCTCTCCCTCTCTCCCCCTCTCCCCTCTCTCTCAGGTGAGTGTGTTATGTTGACAAGGCAGGACATACCTTTGTGTGGAGTTGTTGGAATCTGCGATGTTAAAACGTTCGTTCGGTTCACCATTACGGCCTGTTTTATGGCTTCTCGCGTTATTTGTAACCTCCATATGCAGGTTTCAGGAGGAATGGAGTCCTCCCAGGTCTTGAAGGATCCACCTCTGTTTCAGTAAGGGATCGTGATTCATGGGCGAAGCTGTAAAGCTTTCTTTTTCTCAAAGTTTTGTGCCGAAGACTCTTTTCAGGATCGTCGTTGTGCTTCCCCCGGACAGCGTCCAACTGTAGTTTGTTTGTAGTGATATTCCCAGGGATGGTTTTTAATACCTTTGTGAGGTTATTAATTAATTAATTAATCTATTTATCTATACAGTTACCCTTGCCAAAGGAAAGGGTATTGTATAGCATTTGGGTCCATTTGGTACTTGGCAAAAATATATTTTTTGACTAGGATGTTGATCACCTCTGTTTGTTTGTGTGTTTGCTTGTCCGCTTGCCTCCAGCCCAAACTGCTCAACCGATAGTTCTAAAATTTTCAGAGATTAATGTCACCGACCCTGCGACAGTCCCACATTGGAGTTTCTTAAAATTTGATCGACCAAAAAGGTCTACATAGGCCAATAGGCCAATTTAAGCCAAATTTTCTAAAATCCTCAATTTTCATCCAATTGACTTGAAATTTGAACAGAATTTTCATGTCAGGTCACTGAATTCAACTACCAATAGATTTTAAGGTCACCAGAGGCCTAATTTCTAAAATCGATAGATAGGGCCAAAAACTAAATACATCACAATATCTCAAAAAGTTGTGGATGAGTTATGACAAAACAAGGTGGATGAATTGGATTGGTGACAAAAACAAGCGGATTGGATTTTGGTTTGGATCCAGCCCATCAGTGGGATACAAAATGTGAACTGTTCCACCTGGCAGAGGTATGCACTCCACTGAGTGCCATTCTACTTTGTGCTGTTTTCCAAGTTGTCACTCGATGAGTGATTTTTCATTTGTTACTTACGAAATCTAAAGATTTCGTAAGTATATGATCACTTCCGTTTCTGTTTGTTTGTTTGTGTGTTTGTTTGTGTGTTTGTTTGTGGTGTTTGTTTGTTTGTTTGTAGGCACGATAACTCGAAGAACGGAAGAAGCTACCAATCAAGTTACAACACGTGATTCAGGAGGGTGATGGCTAGCGCTGATTAGATTTTGGTCAAAATCGGTCAAAGGTCAAGGTCACAGTGAGGTCAACATAATTCCGTAAATTGATGTGGAGAAATGGAGTATTTTTGCTTCGCTCGACGTTACGAGTTCGTTTTAACTTCGATTTTAATTTGTCTTCGGTTTTTGCGATCGCTTAGGACGCTTAAAACTCGGTTGTCGAAATTCTGGTAAAAATCGGATGTTTTGGAGACGTTTTAAGATTGTATAAAAAATATTTCACTCGACGCGTCACGGGTCGTCCCATGATGCAGTGCGCTCGAGCAGACGCGTCGTTGAGTCACGTTAAGGTTTTGCGTGTGCGCGCTGACGGTGTTTTCGATAAAGATGGTGTTTAAAAGTCATTTTTTATCCCAATAAAGGTTATCGTCGCATGCCTGACTCGCTGAGGCCGTCGGATTATGTAAAGATTGTTGGTGGATGGCCGAATATTACGGTTTTGTGACTTTGATAAAATAATATTGAATAATTGCGTGGAGAAATGGAGATTTTTGCTTCGCTCGACGTTACGAGTTCGTTTTAACTTCGATTTTAATTTTGTCTTCGGTTTTTGCGATCGCTTAGGTCGCTTAAAACTCGGTTGTCGAAATTCTGGTAAAAATCGGATGTTTTGGAGACGTTTTAAGATTGTATAAAAAATATTTCACTCGACGCGTCACGGGTCGTCACGTGATGCAGTGCGCTCGAGCAGACGGTCGTTGGGTCACGTAAAAGATTTCCCTGTGCGCGCTAACGGTGTTTCGATAAAGATGGTGTTTAAAAGTCATTTTTATCCAATAAAGGTTATCGTCGCATGCCTGACTCGCTAAGCCATCGGATTATGTAAAGATTGTTGGTGGATGGCCGAATATTACGGTTTTGTGACTTTGATAAAATAATTGCGTGGAGAAATGGAGATTTTGCTTCGGTCGACGTTACGATTTTTGATGGTTTGGCACAGAATCATCGTAGAAACTTCTGGTTTGCGTCGCTACCTTCTCTAGACAGCTTTTATTAGACAAGGTCAGAGGTCAAGTTGACGATTTCGTAAGTACCAGTCTATGACTGCTTGTTTGTTTGTTTGTCTATTTATCTGTTTGTTTGTTTATTATCTTGCCAAAACGAAGTTTTTGCAGAGATATGTTACGGCTGTGGAAATTCGCATTACACCATCCAGGTCCCGTAGGTGAGAAATAGTTCTTAAGTACATGTGTAGTTAGCCCAAACCCATTGTCTAGAGGGAATTAATGTGATTCATTCGGGCTGCGATACTTTGAGTTAGGCGTTTTTCTGTTCTGCTTTATTTTCGAACCAACACAACTTCAACGTCAACACAGCTAACCACGCCACCACTCTAACACGCCAGCCCCGCCACCTCACAACCACGCCACCATCTCAACCACGCTACCCACAGCAACGAACGCCATCCTCAGCGGTCTACGTACGACGGTTTGCGCGTTGAAGGCGTCGAACGGCTTCGCCTCGCCCCCCACAAGACGCAGGTGGGAGGGAACGAGAGGGAACGCCCCCTTCTCGAAGCGCCTCGAAGGAGGGTGGAGCAGAACGGGGTGGGGCGCCGGGCGTATAAAGAGGCGGAGGCGGCTGAGGCTTCTCCCCTCTTCGTCGTCGATGCTTCTGCTCTCTCCGGGGTTCGTTGATTTCTTCTGGTTCGGCGCTCGCTCGTCTGCTGCTCCGGTTCGGCGTGTGCTGTCCCTGTCGGTCGGTGCTCGGTCCAAGGCGTCGAGAGGCCGGTACGGGCAGGCGCGCCGGAGAGGCCTCGCCGACCACGCTGGAGCGGGGAGTCACGGCAGAGGACGGTCGCCGAGGACTCAACACCGCAGGGAAGTCGACTTCCATTTCTTTTGGGGTTTTGTGTGAACGTGTGTGTGTCGGCGCCAAGTCCGTGAAGTAGTATTGTTTTAAGTGGTCCGTGTGTCGCGTATTCGGTAGTAGCTCTGCTTTTTTTTGTTCTGTTTGATATATGTGCATTTTGACTGTTGCTATACGTGTGCTTTGTGTCCGTTGTGTAAATAAATCGTCCTTGTTGAATTCTTCCCCGTGTCGCTGCGTCCTTCCTTCGTTGGGTCTCCATCTTGTTTCACGTAAAGGGTTTGAGTGGGCGCGGGCCGCCCGATAATTAATCTGAACCGTCAAGGCCGACGATAACACCGCTCGGTTATCCCGTTAGCCCGGAACGAGCCGCTTAAGCGGATCGTGTCCGAAGTCGGCCTGTGGCGAGGTACAATCCCTCGGTAGGTTACCCGCGCGGGTACTTAGGTATATCGACTTTCGGCGATTCACCCTATTCCGCGCGGGTAGAATGCGGACTGGGTTGTGGTGAGGCCGAAAGGTCCACCCGTGACTGGATCCGGCGTTAGCCGGGAGGGTCACGACTGAATTGTCCGTCCGGTGGGCGAGGCGGTCGCGATTCGAGTCACGTGGCCGATCGCACGCCGACGGGCGCGAATTCGCAACAATATGTTAGTCAGTCTGTATGTTTTTTTGTTTTTTGTTTGTCTGTAATCACGAAAAAAAATTCTGCAGACCACAGTTTTCATTGGAATTTTTTGTAACTTCGCATATCAGAGGCCTATGGAGGTCCCTTTCAGGCCATAAAATTTTGAAGGTCAAGGTCAAAGGTCAAGGTCACTGTCGCAAATCAGGGGAATCGACAAAACCTATTTTTTTGAGTAATTTTGATCGGATAGTCTTCAAACTTCATGGGAAATAGTTCATGGTCTGGCGCTCAGCTGATTAATTTTCGGTGCGATTGGCCTTGACCTTCATGTGTTTTTTTTTTGTTCTTTTTTTTTTTTTATATCTGTAATCACGTATAAATCACTCTGCAGAGCACAGTTATCATTGGAAATTTTTGTAACTTCGCATATCAGAGGCCTATAGAGGTCCTTTCAGCGCATAAAATTTTGAAGGTCAAGGTCAAAGCTCAAGGTCACTTTGTCGCAAATCAGGGGAGTCGACGAAACCTATTTTTTTGAGTAATTTTGATCGGATCGTCTTCAAACTTCATGGGAATATAGTTCATTGTCTGGCATTCAGCTGATTAATTTTTGGTGGCGATTTGGCCTTGACCTTCATGGTTAACGAATAAGGTCAAACATATTTGACCCCAAGGTCAAATTTTCAAATTTTAGGAACCATATCGTGTAGTACCTCAAATTGAACACCTCGATGAGTGCTTTCTAGATATATCAAGCTTGAGACATTATGACGTGATTTGGTGACGTTATGAGGCAAACGCATATTTTTCATGGTTACTCTGTAGAACGATTCTCATCGGAATCTCTCGTAGGCAGATATTCCTCAAGGAGTCGCTCCTGGTGGATAGCAGCTCTGTTCACCTCAGTGTGACCTTAAAGAAGTCACACGTGGTCACCTTTTGGCAAGATACGGATCACCCTACGGGTGACATTGGTTTATTTATCTGTTTGTTTGTTTGTCCGCCCAAAACTTTCGTGTTTTTCTCTGCAACCGCTTGTCGGATTCAGATGAAATTTTCACCATTGGTGCGATTACTCATGTAGAATGTTGTAATTATAATTATGGCACCACAGGTCATGTGGTGTGGCAGCCATATTGGAAAAACAGAAGAACTTTGGACCTCTGTATCTCTGAAACCGCACCAAGAAAAAAATTGAAACTTGACACATGGCAAATACTCTTCATAGGGAATGTGATTTTTTTTTAAATGACGTCATAGGTCCCTCGTTATGACGTCATAACTGCATATGTAGAACATCACATCCGATCAGTATGAAAATTTTTGAGGGTCATCTAGGGATAAAATGGACCACATTAAAAAAAATTCATGACTTCATCAGTCAAGTGATTTGGCAGCTATATTGTTGTTTTTTTTAACCTTCAAAAATCTTCTTCTCTGACGTGGCTGAAGAGATCGAGGTGAAACTTTACACGTATGACCGCCTGTCCATGAGGAAGAAAAAGTTCACATACATGATGTCATTGGTCACATGGCTTGGCACCCATATTGGATTTACCCTCAAACCTATAAAAAATACACCACTCAAAAGAAGTCCTGGCGCAATCTCTGATTGCTCTTTTTCTTGTTATCTATGTATCTGCCTCTTTATATATCTAGATTCTTTTTATTTATCGATTTCCATATTCATCAATATTTCATATTTTTTGTTTCAGGAATATTGGGTGGCGAGTGTGACAGTTTTGTGGTCTCTTTGAATTCTTTGGTGTGTTCTTTTTATTTTTGTACTGAACGAGATTGATTTGGAGCAAACATATGACTCATTGGTGTTAAGGGTGACAGTTTTGTTTTATTTATGATTTGTGACTAATTTGTTGCAAGCACGTGCATTTTGTAGTGAGTACGATCTCTCGTATGAGGATGTACCCTCCCTCTGAAGAATTTTTTTTTTCTCTATTCACTCTCTTTTTTTTATGGTTATTTTATTTTCTACAATTCATTACTTCTGCTATCAAAGGTGGATGAAGGTTATGCTTTCACTCCTGTTTGTCTGTCTATCTTTGAGCACGACATCTCAAAAAGTTAGGGACGGATTTGGATGAAACTTGGTGGCCACGTTGGGTGTGTGACAAGGACGAATTGATTAGATTTTGGTGAAGATCTGGATCAGGATCCGATAATTTTTAAAGTGATTCTTCACCATTGAGAGATTTTGCCAAAAACGATATATAGCATGATATCTCAAAAAGTTGTGGACGGCTTCAGATGAAACTTGGTTGATGAGTTTGGTCGCCGACAAAAACAAGCCGATTAAATTTTGGTTAAGGTCCGGACGCAGATCCGGCCTATCAGTGGGATACAAAACGTAGACTGTTCAGCCTGGCAGAGGTATGTGCTCTACCTTGTGCCGTTGTAGTTGTTCATGCACCATGGTCTAGATACAGAACGTTGGTTCTGCCAAAGCGGTTTCTTGGCTAGGGTTACAATCCTGGATGGGTAACACTGTCCGACACAGGAAGTCAGGGTAGGAATTTGGAATTTGTTCAGGGTTATGGTAATAACTCGCCTACTCCTTTCGAAGGACACCGTGGGATCTTTAATGTCCACCACATTATGTCAGCAGATGGGACACCCAGTTTAACGTCCATCTGAGGGACGGCACACACAGTGATGAATTGTTCTGCCTGTGAAACACCGGGATGACGGTTTATAGCTGGGTCGGGATTTAAACCTGGACTAGACAGGTTCGAGGCGAGTGTGCGTACCTCTAGGCCATCGTGCCAGTCCAATTCATTGTTCACTAACTTTTCTTTTTCTTTCTACATGATTGAGGCTAGTTGGAAGAGCAAGGTGATTGAGGGTATGAACTGACAGTGTGGCAGTGAGGCCACAGTTGGACACAATAAGCGTGGGAATTAACAAACAGGAAAACAGAGTGGAGGGGAAGAAACGGTCACCTGTAAGTAACACGGTTGGGTTAGGAAGGGTTAATAGGGGTAATAAAGGTTGTGAGTAAGGATCATGACACGAGATGGTAGTGCACCACCTGCTTGAAGCCCCGGTGAGATGAGTGACAGCACTGCCAATGGAAGGCAGTTACACCTTTCTTCAATCTATTTTCCTGACTTCATGCATTCCTTGTTTTTTTTCTTTTCTTTTCTTCAATTTATTTGTGTGTATGTGTCACAGTTTCAACACTTTTTCTTCATTGCATTTGCATTCCCTATTTCTTCACCATTTTATTTCCTATAGGCTATCCACAGTTTTTCCTCTCTTCACTATTTTATTTATTTCCCATTCCTTCAGGTTTTGTGTTTTCTTTCTCAGCTCCATTTCAACACTATGCTTATTGCCATTTCTACCTTCACATAATTAGTAATAATGTCCACCCCTCCCTCATAATCCCCCCCTCCCACCCCAATTGAGGGGTATGCACACTTGCCTTTAGCTGTCAAAGACCGGGTGTGATTCTCGGCCCAGCTATATACTGCCACCCCTGGTATTTTGACATGCAGGACTCACCCTCAATGTGTACATAGTCCATCACATGGACGTTCGCCTGTCGGACCTGTCTGCCAGCACTGGTCGTTGGTGGACATTAAAGATTCAATAACGATTGCTAAAGATCTCTTTCCTGAAGGATAGACGATTTATCGCCACCACCCAGAACAAATTACAAATTCCTGCCTAAACTGCAGGTAGCAAGCGGCCTGATGTTCTCAGATGTCCCTTGACACCAGGTGGGTTTGGTTGTTATCGGAGCAGCAGCTCATACACTGTAAACAAATTCACGTACTCGGGTTGTTCTCACGTCACGTGTAAACCTCCGTCTTTGGCGATGAAGGCTGACCATGATGGTGAATATTCCCCTGAAGAGTAAGCGAGTTATTGAGTTGTAAAAACAAAGGCCAGCTAATACTATTTCGCACAATAAATAATCAGCCTCCCCCCCCCATTTGTCTCTTTCCATTATGTTACCCTCACCCAAATCTCCCCCACCCCATCCCCTTTTCGTTTCCATGCCCCTCAACCTCTTCCACCCCTTTTTCCTCCCACATTCCTTGCCACGATGACCGAATGGAAAACCCGACACCACACTATTTGCCATTAATACCCAACTACCAAGCTGACCATCTGCCATTTTCATTTCCCTGCTGAAATGCACTTGCCTTCGCGCAATCATAATTCCCGTCTTATTGAAAGTCACATCAATCGACTTTCATTTCAACTGAAGAATCTATCTTCTCACCGTGTCTATCCTGTGCCATCTTATTGAACTCTGGTGTCTTATCGATGACGTGCGCGGCTTATCCACGAGAGAAGTACTCGAGACCCTCGGACTTCACAGGCCATCCGATTGTTTTGTCTCTCGGAACCCGAGTTGTAATGACGTCTGGGCTCAAAAAAATTTGACTTTTCATTTTATTCCCTCGACCAACACTCCCATCCGGAAATGTTTGTGAAAAACATCGAATTCCCATTTCTTTTTCAAATATCCAGGTGTTTGTACCTCTTCAGACAGAGCTTTTCATTGCAAGTTATAACAATAAAAAGAGTCCTTTGGAGGAAAGTTATTCTGTGCAGTTGAATTAAATGGGGGAGCATTGCAACAACATTTTGTGTTTTCCAACTTGTATGTTGCCAACACATTTTAATAGTCTATAGAAGAGGAAGAGAAAGGGGGGAGGAGGATGGAATATAAATTTACAGCCCTCAAGCAAAACGCTGAAGTTCCTTTTTTTAGCACAATCGGACAAGCCAGACTTCCGCCTTATAACCAATTTCTGTCCTTTTGCATTAAAATAGATCTTGAAATCGATTCGTGTCCATGTAAAAAAAAAAATTAGGTGTGGAAGATGGTGGTGGGGTGCGGGAAGGGGAAGAGTTGTTTGTTTGGGAGATATCCAATTCTTTATCAGCAAGAAAATTGCGGTCAATGTTATTGATATAAGAAGTACTAGTTAATGATAGGCCACCTAAAAGCTAGGTGCAGCCATGTTGTGTGGTGTTGCACCTCTTTTCCGGTTCTTTTTCTTCTTTAATGGACAATTATTATTCCTACATTCTTGTGAGATTGGCTGGGGTAAGCTTGGCCCAAGCCTTTCACGAGCAAGGTGGCCATGACTGACGTTTGACTAAGGTTAGGGGCAGGAATGTGGAATGTGTTCATGATGCCGGCAATAGTTCGTCAACTCTTACCGGCGGTAGTACACCGTGGGATTATTAACGTCCACCAGCTATTGCTGGCAGACGGGATTCCCGTTTAACGCCCATCTGAGGGACGACACACACACACACACACACACACACACACACACACACACACACACACACACACACACACACATTGATGAATCACCCTGTCTGTGAAACATTGGGATGACAGTTTATATCTGTGCCGATATTTGAACCCAGGATACGCCGCTTAAAGGCGAGTGTGTATATCTCTCAGCCATCCTGCCAGGCCAGACCAGACCTCTTTTTCAGTAATTGTCCCAATATGGTAGAAGAAGTGGATGTCGAAAAGCATTTCAGGACAAGTGACCATAGCATCGTGTGTGTGGGTATTTTGTTAAGAGTTGGAGATCAGGATTGTGGAGTCGTGCTATTATATTTCAGGAAGCAAACTTTGACAGTAAGAGGAGAGAGTTAGGTGCTCCAGGTTGGGAGAAACTAACAGGAGGGCAATCAGCATCAGAGAAATAGTCGACCTTCAAGGAGCAGCTGTACCCGCATCCCTTGTTTGTCCGTCTCTGTATATTTTATCCCTCGGCCCTGATGTTGGCGTTTTACCCCCTCTCTTTCTGCTGCTCCATTTGTCATGTTGCTTCTTGATCCGTTCTGTGTTCCAACTCTTCCATGAGCCTTGACTTGGAATACAAAAAAGTGCAGTGTGCAGAGTGAGTATATTACAGTGAGTTGTAAATCCAGAGAGTGAGTATATTACAGTGAGGTGTAAATCCGAGAGTGAGTATATTACAGTGAGGTGTAAATCCAGAGAGTGAGTATATTACAGTGAGGTGTAAATCCAGAGAGTGAGTATATTAACAGTGAGGTGTAAATCAGAGAGTGAGTATATTACAGTGAGGTGTAAATCCAGAGAGTGAGTAATTATCCGTGAGGTGTAAATCCAGAGAGTGAGTATATGACTGTGAGGTGTAAATCCAGAGAGTGAGTATATTACTGTGAGTTGTAAATCCAGAGAGTGAGTACATTACAGTGAGGTGTAAATCTAGAGAGTGAGTATATTACAGTGAGGTGTAAATCCAGAGAGTGAGTAGATTACAGTGAGGTGTAAATCCAGAAGAGTGAGTATATTACGTGAGGTGTAAATCCAGAGAGTGAGTATATTACTGTGAGGTGTAAATCCAGAGAGTGAGTAATATTACAGTGAGGTGTAAATCCAGAGAGTGAGTATATTACAGTGAGGTGTAAATCCAGAGAGTGAGTAATATTACTAGTGAGGAGTAAATCCAGAGAGTGAGTATATTACTGTGAGGTGTAAATCCAGAGAGGTGAGTATATTACAGTGAGGTGTAAATCCAGAGAGTGAGTATATTACGTGAGGTGTAAATCCAGAGAGTGAGTATTTTTACAGTGAGTTGTAAATACAGAGAGTGAGTATATTACAGTGAGGTGTAAATCCAGAGAGTGAGTATATTAACAGTGAGGTGTAAATCCAGAGAGTGAGTATATTACAGTGAGGTGTAAACCCAGAGAGTGGAGTATATTACAGTGAGGTGTAAATCCAGAGAGTGAGTATATTACAGTTGAGGTGTAAATCAGAGAGTGAGTATTTTACAGTGAGTTGTAAATCTAGAGAGTGAGTATATTACAGTGAGGTGTAAATCCAGAGAGTGAGTATATTACAGG
>CM068959.1:48930459-48942153 GCA_035128595.1 Eptatretus atami | reverse complement strand
TGAGGTGTAAATCCAGAGAGTGAGTATATTACTGTGAGGTGTATTCCAGTAATGTGAAAGGGCTTCTTTTGAAGAGATTCAAGTTGGAGTGGAGGAAGTAAAGAAACAACTCCAAAAATAAAAGGATAATAAATCTCTGGATGCAGATAATATGCACCAGAGAGTTTTGAGGGAGGTGGAAAAGCAGGTAAGTGAGATGTTATCCGATATCTTTAATATACACACTGGAGTCAGGACAGGTACCGGAGGATTTGAGAGAAGCAAATGTAACACCGTCATTGAAGAAAGGATCCAGAGAAGAATTTGGGAACTATAGACCTGTCACTGTCACTTAAGATATGGAGAAGGTGTTGGAGGCGTGAATATGAATCGAAAAATAAATAATGTAAATATTCCACCAAGTTGGAAAGGCCATCTCCAACTTAAAATTGCTAACCACCCCCCCCCCCCCAATCCTCACCAATGCCATAAGGAATGGATGTTTCTGTAAATGATAAATCAAAAGTGTTCGTGTTAACTCTGCACATGAATATGGTGAGGCCTCATCTATAAAAAAAAAAATTAATGTGAGCATCTCCAAAACCATAAAACCTAGCAGCCTGAAACTTTGCATGCCATACCAAGGAACTCCAAGGAAGTGCAGGAGTGAAAATTGGATGTTTGGTTAATTAAAACACCCCTTTTAAAGATAATTAACAGCCTTATTTAATTACATCCTTCATCAGGCGATCCTTGGACATCTCCATGCATCCTTGGTCACCTCGCTCTCCCTCGCTGGGGTCTTAATTCGCCATTTTGTTCGGCCTGTTCAGCAATGCCTTGAGTTGGAACGGGCCGCAATGGTTTATTATAGATAAAGCATTCAAAATGCTATTTTTCACTTTCCTCACTCATTATTGAATGCCTCATCTGCAAAGCTACGACTCGCTGTATATATCGCTTTTATATGTGCTATAGTTCTCAAATTAGGAGCTTGGAGCGATTTCATGCATTATATGATACAATTTTCCACGATCTACTTTCATCGATTAATTCGACAATATAATCGAAATTTAACTTGAGTTTGGAAGATCGGATCACGTGGGCTAAATAACTCGAAATGTTGAGTGAAATCTGAAAGTTAAGAAATCGGCGATGTTTAATTTTTTTTGTGGGTATGTGCCATTACAATCGGCTTACTATTGCTTGCCAAGCCAGCCATTCCTTATCCACCATTAAGTTGGAGTGCTTGCTTGAGTGCTTATGCCACTTGCTGAGCGCCCTGCAGTCGATAGCGGTACAGTTCGTGCCCCGATTGGGATGCACAATCGGCAGTTGCTACAAGGTAGAGGTACATATGCGTAGATTTGGATCTGTAAAGGGACTTTCCGTGTGTGTGTGTGTGTGTGTGTGTGTGTGTGTGTGTGTGTGTGTGTGTGTGTGTGTGTGTGTATGCCTTCATGCTTGGTTACAGGCACTGTTGTGGCAATGTTTCATCCCATATCTTATGGTGATGATGATGAGTGGTGGAGGTTTTAACTTTTAACCTCAGCACTGTACGAGCAATCACGTTTTCCTTTGTCCTCGTGACCGTTTCTAAAATAATTGGTAATTTGATATGAACTGGGTGTGCTTTACAAAGGTTATGTGGTTTATCTTTGTGAGTTTCAACGCAAAATATATTTGATAACACCCGATTTCTGAGCTGTTTGCCATATTAACATGTTTTCTAAATTAGAGAGCCAATTTTTTTTCCACCTGCCTCATGACAATTGCCAGCTATTTTATAAAGATGAATGTTTCCGCACATCTCCTTAAAAGGTCTATAATGCAACGTTGTTTTGAGCTTATCTGGAATTTAGATTTTAGATAAGGTGTTGTCATCGCGCACCGTCCGTCCGTTCATCAGTCCGTCTCCTTTTTCGACTTCTCCGGCCAAACCGCAGGGCCGATCCGGCTGAAATTTTGCAGCAATGTTCCTCTCCTGACTGGTAACAGGAATTGCAAAGCTCGTTCCGGTTACATGACTTGAAGAAGGTCAAAATGGCCGACTTAGTAAATTTCTACAAAAATCTTTTTATAACAAAGGTCATGCTGATCATGTAACCGGAAGTAATGCTAACAAATTTGGGTTGCAACATTATGGTCGGGTAGGGATGTTAATTATATTGTGGAAGTCATGTGGATCACGTGACCGGAAGTGTCAAAAGGGCCGACTTAGTCAACTTTAAAAAAATTCCTTTAAAAACCTTCTTCTCCAGACCCATCCATCAGAATGCTATCAAATTTGGGTTACACTATTAGGCCAAGGCCCAGATAAGCTGCAGGTCCAGTGGTCCTATTTTTTTCAATTTGTTTGTTGAAATTCCCTCAAAACAATGATGAAAGCGACTTGAGGTTTTTGGGTTGTATACAGCACGTACTGTAGTCGGTAAACACACCGACTTCAATCTTCTGATTCCCGAAAAATTACTGATATCAGCCAAGCACATATATGTATATATATATATATATATATCTATATATCTATATATATCTACATATATATGTATATATATATATATATATTTGTAGATATCGCCTCACCAGTCAGTCAGTGGGGCATCAAGTGCCACCATATGAGCCGAAGGGGCTTCAAAAGTCACCAAGTTCATGAAACAGCAATATGTTGCTCTGAACCCGAAGAAGGGTGAAACCAGGTCGGTAGCTTTGCTTTTCATCAGCTTGGTGACAGCTTTTGACTTTGCCTCACATTAACTGCTGTTAGCCCTTCGGGATTGACAGGTATTTAGCCGTCGTGATGAGGTCATCATCACGACGTTAGTCCAAATCAGGAGAATTGCATAATTGACAAATATATATATATATATATGTATATGTATATGTATAATTATATATATGCATATGTATATATGTATATGTATGTATATATCTTTATGTATATATATATGTATATGTATATATGTATATGTATATGTGTATGTGTATATATATGTATATGTATATGTATGTATATGTGTATATATATATGTATTTGTATATATATATATTGTATTTGTATGTATATATTATATATATATTTATGTGTGTGTGTGTGTGTGCACGAGGCATTTTTCGGCAGAATGAACACTGACAAACAAGACAAGCGGTGCAGTTTCAGAGTAACAAAGAGGAGAGTTAAGGTCATGGTCGTATGGCAAGGGTCTTTCATTCAGAGAGTAGAAAATGAATAGAATGGTCTCCCTGGAAAGATTGTTACAGCAGTGACAGTAGATGGGTTTAAATTTGAGTTAAACAGATATAGAAGCAGTGGGGATCATAGTGTGGTATTTGGATATTAGCAGGATTGGGCTTGATGGGCCTAATGACCTCCTGCATTGAAGTTCCTTGTAACTCGTTGTAAAGGGGCTGTCACACCTTGACGTTTTAGCCAGCGTAGGGCAAGGTCTCAAAATGTATGTAAAACACTGGCGTACGCTGAACTATTGATGTTTTTAAAAAAAGTTTTGGGCGTATAATAACGTGTTGGACGTATGCATAACGTATTAGTAACGTACACAGAACGTTTTAATCACATATAGATAACTTATACCAACGAATGCTGAGTTGTGTGTCGGCATTCACAACCTATGCCCAACGATAGTCTAACTTATGCATAGCGCACGCAGCGTATCGCCGACGATCACGTGGCGTAGGCTATTCATAGGCTGCGGCTCGACGATTCAACATTAACCGCACTAGACATCGAAGTGTGAAGCCGCTGTCACACCTTGACGTTTTAGCCAGCGTATGCTGACGTATGAAAAATTTCCGAACCAAGCTGGCACACGTCAATACGTTATGGGTAAGTTTTGTATACGTTAAGAGCACGCTGGCATACGTCGTAGTTTTCTGGCATACGTCGTCATACGTCGAGAAATTTTCAGCATGTTGAAAATTTATTGACGTACTCGACGTATGACACACGTTCCGCATACGCTGCCATAAGTGTCGGCACGCTACGCGATCGTTGACACACGTCACACACGTTACTTTACGTTACTCATAAGTTGAAAACACGCTCGAGGTAATGGTTAGCGTCAGTGTTCCAGACTCCCTGTTTTTTTTTTCTTCGGTATGACGGTGATGTTGACACTTCGATTTCTAGTGCGGTTATGATTTAGATCGTTGAGCGGCAGCCTATTAATTATATTATATTAACCGCACTAGAAATCGAAGTGTCAACATCACCGTCATATCGAAGAAAGAAAGAAAAAAAAAAATTAAAAAAAACAGGGAGTCTGGAACACTGACGCTAACCATTACCTTGACGTGTTTCGACTTATGAGAACGTACAAGTAACGTGTGTCGACGTGTGTCAACGATCGCGTAACATGCCTAACACGTTACTCATAGGTTAGAAATAAGTTTCGGGTGCGCTAACCATTACCTTGACGTGTTTCGACTTATGAGTAACTTACAAGTAACGTGTGTCGAGTGTGTCAACGATCGCGTAACGTGCCTACAACACGTTACTCATAGGTTAGAAATAAGTTCGGTGCGCTAACCATTACCTTGACGTGTTTCGACTTATGAGTAACGTACAAGTAACGTGTGTCGACGTGTGTCAACGATCGCGTAACATGCTACAACACGTTACTCATAGGTTAGAAATAAGTTTCGGGTGCGCTAACCATTACCTTGACGTGTTTCGACTTATGAGTAACTTACAAGTAACGTGTGTCGACGTGTGTCAACGATCACGTAACGTGCCTACAACTTATGGCCAGCGTTATGCGGAACTGTGAGTCATACGCTGGCATACGTCGAAAAATTTCAAGCATGGAAAATTGTTCTAACACCTCGCGTACTACGACGTATGCCAGCGTACAAAGACGTATGCCAGCGTACTACGAAAAAAAGCCAGCGTACTACGACGTATGCCAGCGTGCTCTTAACGTATACAAACTTACCCATAATGTATTCGACGTGTGCCAGCATTTTAGCCAAGTTTTGCATACGTCAGGCATACGCTGGCTAAATTGTCAAGGTGTGACAGGGCCTTAACCTATGCTGTGTTTCCTCCATCTTGAGTTCAGTCTGCCGGCTCATCGAGATGTCAAGTGTTACTACTGTGAATGTTTTTTGTTGTTGTTTATTTGATATTTACCCCACGCATGAAGTGAAAAGTAGGGTGAAGCAATCTCTTTACCCTGTCGGTCTGTGTCTCTGTCTGCAGACGTCAGTCTATGATCGAGGAATAACTTGATTTCAATTGAATGCTATATTTTGAACACTAGAGAACACGAATCAGAACATGCCTCAGAACACGAACCTGAAGTTTAGCAGTACTTTTGGCTCTGAATTTGGCAAATTGTACGGAATCTCATATTTTACACATGCGCACAGAAGAATAGCATAATTGTTTAGTCTGTCTGCCTGGCAGTCAAACAAAATTGAAAATCATTCTAAACAGGAAAATTATTGTTTTAGGGATGTCATAAAGGACACAAAGACCAGGAATGACAAAGTAATTTAAAGTTTTAAATAAAGTGGTGTAAATGACTGCACCAACAGCGGTAAACTTCTGAAAAAAGTGGGTTTTTTTTCTACAGCCTTTAAAACCTTTATCTTATGAGTCCCCGACCGGTTTCACCGGAGGGGACTGTACGTTTGCTCTCCGTCTGTCCGTCCCGCCTGTTTTTTTCTGTCTTTTTTCCCCATACCCTCTAACATATTCAACTGAAACTTGGTACATGGCTGTATTATGATAAGTTACAGAGTAAGTTCGAGTTTCAGAGTGTTTCGTCAATTTTTCACACAGATGCCATTTTTAAACGTAGAAAATCTTTTTTTTTCTTCCTTTTTTTTCAGATTTTTTTCAGTGATTCTTCAACATTGAGAGATAGGGCTAAACGATATCTCAAAACGTTGTGGATGGATTTGTATTAAACTTGGTGGACAGGTTGTGTGTGTGTGACGAGGACGAATTGATTCGATTTTGGTGAAGATCTGAATCCAGATCTGGATACGAGAATTTGTTAATGTATAAAGTGATTCTTCACCATTGAGAAATGGGGCCAAAAACGATATTTAGCATGATATTTCAAAAATTTATTGGGCCAATATGTTCTACTGGATCAGGCATTGCGTAGTTGAGGTATGTGCCCTAGAGAGTACCCTTCCATTTCTTTCTTATTTTTGGCACCAAATGCATTATTATTCACTGCCCAAATAAAGATGACTGGTGTTTTTTTTATACCTTGTCGAGGCTCGTATGAGAGCTAACACACAACGCACATCAAGGGGGACATGAGACGAGGGGAGGGAGTGGGAAGGACAAAACAGTGGGGACCAGAGACATTAGGAGATCTGTGGAAGGGAGAGGGATGGGACGGGGAACATGGGGAATAGAAGATGGACATTACAGGGACTTTCAGGAAGGAAAGCAGGGAATTTGAAGGAAGTGGGTTTGGGTGGATTATCGGGGGTAGAAAAGACCGAGGATTTGGAGGGGGGATGATAAGAGGTGGTGGTGAACAGCTGTTTTGTGAAGGCCTGGAGAGAAGAATGGGAATGAATAGAGTGAGGGAGTTTATTCCAAAGGCAGGAAAAAAAGAGGAAATGAAAGAGGGAAGGTGAGCAGTGATTCGTGATTTTGGTAGTTTTACCAGAAGGGGGTTGTTGGCGGACCTTGAGCGCCTGCGGAAATGTGGTGGGGACAAATCGCAGAGAGAGCAGGGGGGGAGGGGGGTGAGGCTGGAGAGGAGACGGTAGAAGACAGAAAGACCACCGACCAACCTGCGGTGACTGAGTGAGAGGCCCAAAGACTCAGCCTCATTGCGGGAGATGCCAATGATCCGAAATGCCTTGGTTTCCACAGCGTGAAGCCGAGAAAGGTGGGAGGCAGGAGCACCAGCCCAGAGGGGAGAGCAGTACTCCATCAGGCTGCGGACAAAAGCTTTGTAAGTGGTCAGGAGCTGAGGTGGGCCGAGGAAGGACTTTGCACGACGGAGGATTCCCAGTTGGCGACTGGCTTTGGAGGCGAGGTTTGGCTTTGGTGTTGGCTTAATGGTTAGGGTGGTGGGCTTGGGATCCCAGGTTCCTGAGTTCAAATCCCGCTCAGCTTTTGAATTAATACCATTTGGGGTTAACTCAGCCTGTCATCCTCCCGAGGTCCGCAAAATGAGTGCCAGCATGCTGGTATACTGTGTCAGAGTGGCGACCCGTCTAGGATTGTGCCCAATAGCCAAGGAGATGGCTTAGGCAGCACCAACGCTCTGCACAGAGTATGGTCTCAATCTCCCTCCTCCTCTCCAAATAAAGGGATGCGTTTGCTGGTGCGAAAAGTCTGGCTAAAACTGAAATTACGCACGAAAACCTTCATTTATTATGATAAGTTACAGAGCAGGTTCGAGTTTCAGGTTGTTTCGTCAATTTTTCACAGAGTTCTTATGCCCTTTTTGGACTTAGCAAATATCACATCTGTAGGAGACATGTATTGCAAAGTAATTCTCATTCGTGTTTCAACGGAATTATACACTTGAACACTGAAGAACTCAAATCGTTTTGTTGGCACTTCCAAAAATTCCAGTTTAACAGTACTTGAACAAAAATATTACGCCATCTCGACCAATCAAATTTGCCGTTCACGCTCTTCAACATTGGGGATTGAGTATCGAGATTCAGACAAAATGTCAGCTCGAAGGAAATATCTATCGTACTCTGAAACGCAAAGCAAGAGTTTAAAAGAACCTTCCCGTGTCCTTTTTCCCAAAGATGCATCGGGTGAGGTGTTCCATGAACTCTTTAGTTTTACCTGCCTTGCTTTGCCTTTTTAACAGTGTATATAAATCATTTGTTTTGTTCCTTGATTTTGTTTGATTCTGCTTTTCTTTTCATTCCGGATATATATGAAGGGTCAATCTACATGTTATGTACACAAAGGGGGGAGGGGGGGTAGAATTGAGAAAAGGAAAATGAATAAAAGGAAGATAATTAGGGAGAATAGGAAAGATATGAGGAAGGAGATCAAATAGAGTGTACTGGTCAAATTTCTTTGAGGAAGTGTATTGGTCAAACTCGTACATTAATTTCAAATCAAGTTCATGGATATCTTTCAGCAGTGTTTGTAAAAGGGTATAAATGTGAAATAAAATTAAATATAAAAATGACTTTATATTATCATCTGAGCCTTTCCTTTATACATTTGAGCAAACACTGACCCCCCTGCCTATCGACCGCACGATCACGCTGTTGCGGCTCTGCTTTGGAAACCTCTGTATGTTTGCTTGGTTGCAACCGAGTGATTATTTTTGGAACTCGGAATGACATTTAGCAACACACTCGTAGGCTTTCCACTCCGGGAATGCTATGAAAACGACGTCACAAGCCACGTAAACCTATCATCCGCAGCTGTGCTAAACGACTCTTGATCCAATTTTCTGGAGACTAATTTATTGATAATGATGGCTTACAGCAGGTGAGTGGCAATCATCATGTGTCGTTATTGGAATAGTAAAAAAAACTGATATCTGGAAGTTATTTTTCATCTACTGAGCTGGGTTTTTCAAAGGGGGAAAACTCTCCCAAGCGCGAAAGTTTGTCTTCGTTTTAGTTTAGTTTTTAATACTTTCACATTATTACCCTCGTCAGAGGAGAGGGTATTTCATCTGGATCCATTTGTTTGTGCTCGTGTGTTTGTCTGCACAGAACGTGATTATGTCTATTAATTACATTCTATTGAAATGATAATGATAATGATGATAATCTCAGCTCTTCCACAAGCCTTGATTATGCTTCCAAAAAAAAAATGCATAATGAAAATTATGATCGTGGTACATAATGATGATAATAATGATGACGATTGTCCATAATGATAATGGTATCGTGGAATGGCCTACGTGTCCTGTTTCTTGAATAAGAATGCTTCAGGCTTTTGAACCAACACTTGCAGAGATTTAAACCAGTTTTTCTTCATTTAAAACACTCTAAGTGTGTCGGTAAAAACCGTGCCTTGTCCACAACAACCACACGTCCTGCCAGATCGGGCAGCGCCGCTCTCTCCCACTTCCAGTGGAAATGACACAACACATGGGTGGAGCATAAGTATACATGAGGCAAGACATGGGTGGAACACGAATACACGTTTTACATTCAAACTTTGTTACATCACAAATGGGACATAATGATGATAATAGCACGTAATGATAATAATCATGTTGATGGTACATAGTGATGATAATAATAATAATAATAACAATATTGAAAATGATATTAATAATAACTATGATAATAATAATGATCATGGTAATAACGGTATGCGAGTACGTCTATTTATTCCGTACTATTGGAAGCTGAGTACGTCTGTTATGTTCAGCCAGTCCTCGTTTAACGTTGTAGTTACGTTCTTGAAAAGTGCGACTTTAACTGAAATGACTTTAAGCTAATCCAATTTACCCATAACAATTAATGTAAATAAGGGGGTTAGGTTAGAGGGAATTTTTTTTTTAAATTGTTAGACAAAAGTCATTATTTAAATATAGAGTACAAGTTTTAAATAATTTTAAACAAACAATTGAATATCATCATCTCCAGTTGCTTTTTTCCTCATCTCTCGTTGCTTCAAATCTTCATTGGTTCAGATCTTCTCTGTGTGATTGCAGAGGTTGTGTGATGTCGGCTTCTTCCACCTCATCAAAATCTTTATTAAAACGAGGAAAACCATTCGTTTGGTACTAAATTAGAGGTAAAACGACTTTCTCACGAAACGGTGAACGACTTTAAACGAGTATATTCTCAATACATCAGCAACTTAATAACGAAACTATGTTAACCGGAAACGATGTTAAGTGAGGACTTACTGTACTATTGGAACGTAAGTACAGTATGTCTATTAATTATATACTATTGGAACGTGACTATTTCCATTAATTATGTAATGTAGCATCAACGGCTGAACTAACGTTGAGCTCGGCGTGGCGGGAGGTTAAAATCCCGTGATGCACCAAACGGTTTTAACTACTGTGGAGATGTTCCGAATTATGGCGGACAACGCGCATGTGGGTCCTGAGGAGAAACACGAGAACCTTCGCTCTTTAAAAAAACCATCGAGTTTATTCCCCAAACCACAACCAACCAGGGGAAGATTGACTGGTGGAGGGATATGATGACGGTTTGGCAGGGAAGGAAAGAAATGCAATTAATAAATAATTGTACACAATGAGAATAAAATAAATCTAAAGAAACTAAGGCGTCTCACTCCGGACTTGATCACAGATGGGAAAGGGACAAAACCGGGGGACTCAGCTCTGGTGGTAGTGGGGTGAAGGATAGAGGCAGAGCAGCCGCAAGCAGGTGATGGGCAGGACCACGAACAGGCAGCAGGCAGATGAACAAGCACAGGGTGAAGGCAGGCAAACCGGACAATCTCCTTTACTGTTCTCCTCAGTCCTCTCCGTCTCCTTGTTTTGCCTCCGTTCTCTTTCTCCTCAGAACTTTACAGTCCTCTCTCACACATCCAACCACCCGATTTGGCTCTTCCCTCTTCTCCCCGGGCAATGCTTCACCCCTGGAGGCGTTCAAAGCTCCACCCCTGGAGGCGTTCATCGCCCCGCCCCTGGAGGCGTTCATAGCTCCGCCCCTGGAGGCGTTCATAGCTCCGCCCCTGGAGGCGTTTCATAGCTCCGCCCCTGGAGGTGTTCATAGCTCCGCCCCTGGGAGGCTTCATACCCGACCCTGGAGGCGTCATAGCCCCACCCCTGGAGGCGTTCAAAGCTCGCCCCTGGAGGCGTTCATAAGCCCGCCCCTGGAGGCGTTCATAGCTCCGCCCCTGGAGGCGTTCATAGCCCGCCCCTGGAGGCGTTCATAGCCCCGCCCCTGGAGGCGTTCATAGCCCCGCCCCTGGAGGCTTATAGCCCCGCCCCTGGAGGCGTTCATAGCTCCGCCCCTGGAGGCGTTCTAGCCCCCCCTGGAGGCCGTTCTAGCTCCGCCCCTGGAGGCGTTCTAGCCCCGCCCCTGAGGCGTTCTAGCTCCGCCCTGGAGGCGTTCTAGCTCCGCCCCTGGAGGCGTTCTAGCTCGCCCCTGGAGGCGTTCATAGCCCCGCCCCTGGAGGCTTCATAGCCCCGCCCTGGAGGGCTTTCAAAGCTCCGCCCCTGGAGGCGTTCATTAGCTCCGCCCCTGGAGCGTTCATAGCTCCGCCCCCTGGAGGGCGTATTCATAGCTCCGCCCCTGGAGGCGTTCATAGCCCCGCCCCTGGAGGCTTTCAAAGCTTGCCCCTGAGGCGTTCAATAGTCCGCCCCTGGAGGCGTTCATAGCCCCGCCCCTGGAGGCTTTCAAAGTCTGCCCCTGGAGGCGTTCATAGCTCCGCCCTGGAGGCGTTCTAAGCCCCGCCCCTGGAGGCTTCACAAGTCCGCCCCTGGAGGCGTTCATAGCTCCGCCCCTGGAGGCGTTCATAGCTCCGCCCCTGGAGGCGTTCATAGCTCCGCCCCTCTCTCTTGCAAAGTCTCCCGGTACCCTGGTAGAGGTTTCCATCGTGGTTTATACACACAATTTCCGTATCCATAATCCCTAATTAATTATTACCATGCATCACTCCCTGTATGATGCACAATCAAACAGGACGATCCTTAAGCTGACGTGTCACTACTTATTACATCGAGATTGACTGACTATTCATACACAGACCATGCGACTCTATACATTCCTATTCGCTCTATGGTAATATCTAACCCCCTC
>CM068959.1:48890513-48930445 GCA_035128595.1 Eptatretus atami | reverse complement strand
AGTACGTCTATTAATTCTATGTTATGTTGGAGCGTGAGTGGACCGTGACCATGTCTATTAATTATGTCCATTCATTATGTACGCTTGGAATGTACCTTTTAGACCTCTATATACCCCTTTATACCCTTCAGACCCATTAGACCATTTTCTTTTTGACTTTTAAAAACCCTGTCAACACTTTTAACCCCTTTGACCCCTTTATACCTTTTAGACCCTTTTCAGACCTTTCGACCATCACACCTTTCAGACCTTTTAATACCCTTTAGATACTTTAGACCCCTTTGATATTCACAGACCCTTTTCAAATGCTTTTAGACCTTTTAGTTAGACCCCTTAGACCTTTCAAGACCCTTTCGATACTTTAGATTTTTAGACTCTTTGTAAAGTTTGAAAGGTCTAAAGGGGTTTTTACATCTTTCTACCTTTGCACCTTTTGACCTTTTCAGTACCTTTTAGACCTTTTGACCTTTACAGCTTTCGATCTTTCAGCCAACCTTTAGACCTTTTAAACATTTCAACCTTTAGACCTTTTCAGACCTTTGCCCTTTAGACCTTTCATTTAGTAATTCCTTCTATTTATTTACCACACAAAACAAATCCTGCCGAGGGTCTGCAATCTCTGATTGCTCTTTGTAGTCAGTTCCTGTGTTTTTTTTGTGAGTGTTTCTTGCCAATGCTGTTCTTTTCAGGGGACTGTCAGGATTTTATAGATGTGTGTACACTCGCCTGTAAGCTGTCTAACCTAGGTATGAATCCCGACCCAGCTATAAACTGTCATTCCGGTGTTTCACAGGTAGGGTGATTCATCAATGTGTGTGCCGTCTCTCGGATGGACATTAAAGTGGGTGTCCTGTCTGCCGTCATTAGTTGGTGGGCAGTAAAAATGCCACGCTGTCCTTCACAAAGAGTTGGTGAGCTATCGCCGGCACCAAGAACAAATCCCAAATTCCTGCCTTAACTCCTGAGTCAAATTCAGACCTGGCCAGCCAGTTTGTGACAGACTTCGGCCAAACACGTTCCCATGGCCTACCCCACAAGAACTTGGGAATATTTGCAGCTGTTAAAGAAAGAATAATAATAATAATAATAATAAGAAGAAGAAGCTGTTCTTTTCAGTATTTCAATATTTGGGATTTCTAAGGGTTGAGAAACCGTTGGAAGTTTGTATTGTTTCCTGGTACTGTATTCGATATGAGTGTTTGTAGGCTGGTCGAATGGCTTAGACCTAAGCACACTCACCTCTGAGCTTTCTCACCTGAGTTCGAATCCTGACCCAGCTATAAACCAACATCCTGCTGTTTTATATTCATGGGCATTCGGCTGTCTGCACTGGTCACTGGTGGACGTTAAAGATCCCACGGTGTCTTTCGAGAAGAGAAGACGACTATAATCGGTACCATGAACATAATTAATCGGACTCGGTAGTGTAATGTTAGAGCATCCACTCTGAGGTTAGAGCACCCACAATGAGTCTGGGAGGTTAGTGATTTGAACCCAAGCTGAGTGATCCCACAGACTTAAGGCTCAGCATTTTTAAAGGATGGAACACAGACAAAAAAACCATAGCATGGCAACCACAGTGTAGGCTTGATGGGCCCAATGGCCTCCTGCATTGAAGTTCCTTGTCAGGAAACTTGTATTACAAAATAAAAAAATTACAAATTCCTAGTGGTAGTAGTAGTAGTAGTAGACTCCTAGTAGTAGCAAATTCCGAGTACAGTAGCAAAAGTAGATTAGAGTTATTTGGCGGTCTCTGGATGGTTGTCAGGGTTTACTGAAAGCACTCTTGGGAGTCTTCCTTCCTCATTGTATTCTTAGTTTTCAATCCGTACAGCCTTCTCAGCAATTTTAGAAAAGAAGAGATAACGTTTTCGTGCTTGGTCATTTGCTTGTGACTCGTCTGTGGCCATAAGGGATATGGTTATTGAGCATATCTTTAAGTGTCATCCTATGTTCATTACCTCCGCCACCGAAGGTGGGTGGAGGTTATGTTTTCACCTCTGTCTGTCTGTGAACAGGATATCTCAAAAAGTTGTGGCTGGATTCGGCCGATATTTGGTGAAGAGGTTGGGTGTGTCAAAAGGACGAAATGATTCGATTTTGGTGAAGATCCAGAGACTATAATTTTTAAGTGATTCTTCACCATTGAGCTATCTGGGCAAAAACAAGCACGATATCTCAAAAAGTTACGGATGGATTCGGACGAAACTTGATGGATGAGTTCGCTAGGTGACGAGAACAAGCTGATTAGATTTTGATTCAGGTCCGGATTCAGATCCGACCTATCAGTGGGATACAAAACGTAAACTGTTCAGCCTGGCGGAGGTACGCGCTCCACCGAGTGCCGTTCGAGTTTTCTGCATGTTTATTGATTTTGATTCGTGCTCAGTTCTTGTTTTTTTCAGAAATATGTTATTGTTGCTGAATTGAAGCAAACTTCCTCACATGGTCTAAACTTGGACACATGGATAACAGGGTGGGATTAAACGGGATTAACCTGGTTACAAGGTTAAACCACTTGGCAGATCTGAGGTCCAAAGAAGGCTTCATACCTCGGCAGTATTTTGCTTCGTCATTATCTTTCATTCGACTAACTGTTCTTTTACAGATTATTTGTCAGCTGTTTGCATTTCTCCTTTGTAACTGAGTGACAAGGTGAAGTTGGGATACCAGTTTAATGCTACTGTTTTTGAATATTGGCATGTTTGTTCTTGGCAAAGATTTCCATGGATGAGGTGTGATTAATAGGCCTGTGAATTGACATCAAAGCCAGAGATTGACCAAAGCTTGTTCATCGAGTTATAAAATATTTAGATCCTGTTGCTTCTAACACCGTAGGTGCCAACAATGAATTTCAGGCTGAATATGCAGACCACCTCATGTGTAATCCGAATCAAGTATCATACTCTGCTCAGAAGTTTCTCTCTCATTCTTCCACTGTTCCTGAGCCTTCACCTTTGGGCCACCCAGCTTTGAGACACTTGTCTGCTATACCATCATCATCCGATGGAAACCAAACAGAGGTAAGCCATTCAAATCTAATTTTTGAAATCGACTCAACACTTTATCCTGATCTACAAAATGGCAAATATTTATTTTTAATACAATTTTTGATCTGAACACTACAATGGCCAGTAGGTGGCAGTCCTACTTTCACAATGATTGTGAGGAGTTATTTCCTTGTTCAAAACAGCATGTCTAACAGGATGGTGCAGAGGTAGCGCAATGACCTTTGAGCTGTCTAATCTGGGTTTGATTCCTCATCTGACTATAAACTCTCGGATCGGTGCTTCAAAGCAGGGTGATGCATCACAAAGTGTGACGCCCCTCGGATAGATGTTAAACTTGGTGTCTTGTCTGCCAGCATTAGATGATATATGTTAAAGATCCCACTGTCCTTTGTGAAGAGTAGGTGAGTTATCCCTGCCTGGAGTGTGGGTAGCAAGTGATCTGGTCTTCTTTGAGGTTCCTTTCCACCAGGTTAGACCGCTTGCTATCTTAGAATGTGGTTCCTGTCTGGGCAGCATAAACAAATTGAGCAGGTAGTTCACATGTTTTATATTAATGGCCTTCTTCAGTTATGAAGGGGAAACCAACACACATACACCGCTTCTGTGTTCTTTTGTCTGAAGCTAAA
Organism: Eptatretus atami; assembly: GCA_035128595.1. Taxonomy (NCBI): domain Eukaryota; kingdom Metazoa; phylum Chordata; class Myxini; order Myxiniformes; family Myxinidae; genus Eptatretus; species Eptatretus atami. Next base: position 48,926,808 of record CM068959.1, on the reverse strand, counting down.
ACCTATGATCCACTCAATGCCCAAAACGTTACGTAAGATATTTATTGTAAAGCACCTTCCATGCACGTATCCACTACACATTGAGTAGATATGGGCATCACCACTTCCAAGTATCTTTGAGTATTGGCTTGCTTCACCTCAATGAGTTACTTGCTTGCTCTGCCAATAACGGGCATCCTCCAGGAGGATTGGCACAACTGGCTACTGCAGGTAGTGTTTCCATTTGGTCGGTGAAAAAAATTACAACGTTGGTTTCTTATCAGGAAAACGGAAACTGAGTGTAGTTTGGACGTATTGTTGCGGGGCCGGGTATCGGCGATGAGCACGACCGCTAGATGGAGCAGTAGAGTCGGCTCCACCGATCACCTGGAATTTATAGGTCGTCACCCGGATAACTCCGGAGCCACGGTCCTTATCGGACTGTGGTCGCCAATATTTTGACGGCGTGAGTAGGGTCCACTTGTCTAACTCCAATTTACCTAAGTACTCACGCCGTCCAACTACGGGGAAACCACACCCTCGGCCGACTTTGTCCAAATCGAGTCGCTATCACCGACTCGGATCCGGCGTAACCGAGCGGAATTACCAAAGCCGCGCCGGACCAAATGACAATTTACCCGGCCGAACGGCCTTACTAATTCTCAACACGCACCAGGCCAAACCAATGAAGAGAAAAACACAAAAACGAGCTGATACATTCAACAATAGGATATTATTTACAATAGGTGGGGAAGGAACACATAAAGGCAGAGTTAAACCGACTATAAGAAATGAAATGCAAATAATGTACAAGGCACTTAACAGTTTCTACTTAAAGACGGGCCCACCACACAGACCACGCACAGAAACGGACCCCAATGGTCTTTATTGAAGGCCTCCAGCTCGAGGACAGGAGCTCGAGACCATAGCCTGCGCTTGGACCTGTCCACCTCGTGTGGTCTTCGACGATCCGGCTTTGGACGGGACTCGAACCCGCAACACGACGCCGCTCCAAGCATCAGGGATGGAGGAAAAGCGTTGGACGCCAGGTGGACAAGACGAGAGATCACCGAACACTGCCAAGCCGACCAGACCAGACCAGTCGAGTCGATCTCCGGCACCTCGAACCCGATCGCTGCCAAGCCGACCAGGCCAGACAAGTCGATCGCCCAACCCTAACGCACTTTCCAAGGCCCTGGCGTTTCTTGTATTGTATTTCTCCTGCGGGCTGGGGTGTAGTGGCGGAGGATCGCCGTCTGAGACGTCTCGCCTCCCATTGGTCTGAGCTTCGTGAGAAAGTCGGTGTCTGAGACGTCTCACGCCTCCATTGGTCCGGGGTTTCGTGAGAAAGTCGATGTCTGAGACGTCTCACGCCTCCATTGGTCGAGGGTTCGTGAGAAAGTCGATGTTCTGAGACGTCTCACGCCTCCCATTGGTCGAGAGGCTGTGGGAAAGTTCGCCGTCTGAGACGTCTCACCTCCCATTGGTCTGGGGTTCGTGGGAAGGTCGATGTCTGAGACGTCTCGCCTCTCATTGGTCGCGGGGAACATTCCATCTGTCTGGGGCAGAGTCGTCGCTCTGGTGGCCAAGCAAACTCCGCCCACGTACGTGGTCGAAGGCACGTAGACAATGGCGTCGGTGTGAGGAAGCGAGGTGAAGGCGTGTTGTTGTTATAAGGGGTGTAAAAATCCTAACTATTAAAATAACGCACAGTGCACGTACATTTAATTCCCATTGGACTAGGGAAAGGGAGCTATCTATCCACATTCACTTATCGAAATAACTGAGCTATATGACCTGAATGTTGTGTGCTCATGGCTTTCCAGATTCGCAATGGTATTACATTTTCAAAGTGTGCAGACAGAAATATGTTTTCGGAACATGGACGTGGTATAAAGAAGCCAGGTAATTTATCCGCTGGTTTTCATGCGTTGCAATTGTATTTATTCACTACAATTGTATTTATACACAACTGCCCACTGACTCGTGTTGACATGTTGCCATGTGGATAGAGTTGGCCGAGTTGTGATCTCATTTCCGATTTAATTTTAAACGTTGGTGATATGGAAGTCCGTGATGAAGTAAATGCTATGTGTATGGGTATAGTGGAGGCTTTAAAATCTCACCATTATTGAACATAATATGTCGCGTACCCTATTTTACACTGTTCTTATCCCACCTCATAACTTCTACTTTCTGCTCTCCAAGTTCTCAGTTTTCATTCCTTGTCTCTTCTTACTTTCTCCAACCACAGACCTTTTTCTCTGTCGGCCGTTGCAATGTTGATGCAAAGGCAACATGTGAAGCAGCTTCAGAACTGGATCCGGTTGTTCGATGCCACCCTCAGTTTGAGTGCCCGAGCATTCAGATCACATCCATCTCTCCATGCCGTCAAGAGCTTGAACAAGTTGAAGATCAAGAGTCTAATGCAGAGCTGGCACGGAATCATTATCAGTGAGTTTGTGGAGCCGGCGCAGTGTGAGCTGTAGAGGGAATGTAGAACTTTATACGCTCTTACAACGAAGGTGTGAAACAGTTGAGTCCCATTAAGAGGAATGGTCTTTCAGAAGAATTTTTGCTGAAATAGTTGCAATCACTGCATTCATCTTAATGAGATATCTGTATTCATATGTATGAACTGAAAGATCAGATCATTGAATGAGATGATAAAATAGGAAATATGCGTTTTTAAAAAAAACATCCTTGTAGAATCATGGAGAAATTAACACCTCGAGGAAGAAGTATTTATTGAAGAGAAGAATGTGTTTATTGTGCGTTCCTCTGCGTTCCTTCATAATATGAATTGCCTTATGTTGCTGCAAACCACATGCAGCAAATGATAAAAGTGAAACAGAGGTATATATGTTTTTTTAATAAGAATTTTAGATGTAATTATTATCATGTTCTCTTTCACATCTTTATATATATATATAATATATATATATATAATAATATATATATATAATATAATATATATATATATATATAGTGTTACGGCTGTGAAATTCGCAAACCACCATTTCAGGTCCCGTAGGTGAGATATCTCTAAGTACATGTGTAGTTAGCCCAAACCCGTTTCTAAAGGAATTTATGTATCATTCGGGCTGCGACGCTTTGAGATAGCCGTTTTTCTGTCTATCTTTATTTTGAACCAGCCACGTTCCAACCGCCATCACTCAACCGCAACCACCTTAACCACCACGCCAGCCATCGTCACCAACTGCAACCACGCTCCAACCCTCAGACAACAACAACAAACAACGCCACACAGCCACGACCTTTACCGTCACAACTCGCTCCCACATCATCGCATCATGCCATTCCCACACCGCACCATGACCATCAAAGCACCACCTGTGAACACTGAGCGTCGGGCTGTCTTGGGCTCGTTCAGCGATACGCACCGAGCCGCGAGTGCAAATAGCGGCCTTTCCGAGGAAAATTCGGATCAGAACGCTACACGCCCACTTCTGATCCGTCCAATTAGCAAGCGCGGGCGGCTTGGCCCCCCTCCAGGCGCGTCTGTATGGAATCGAAATATGCAAATTCTAGGATCAGGGAGTTCACGCCCACTTTACCTCCGTCCAATGGGCGAGCGTGGCTCCCCCCAAGCTCATCCTGATCCGGAAATTTGCATATGGGTTCTCCTGCCGCCTATAAAACGCCGAGCGCACAGCAGAGAATGAGAGAGTTTGAAGCGCAAGAGTTTTGAGCGAAGAGGGTTTGGCAGTCAAGTCGGGGCTGAGAGCCGAGTGGACCCGAAGTTTTAAGCAGTCAAGTCGGGTTGAGAGCGGAGTCGAGTCAGGTGCGAAGCATCGAGGTGGTCTGCAGTCGGCTAAGGAGAATTGGGGAAGAGGCCAAGGGCTCGGGTCCGAGGCAGGGAACGAGCGGTCGCGACGAGTCGCGGTGCGATCGCTCGTCGCGACCCAAGCAGCCAGCCATTCTCCTCCCCAGGCATCAACAATTTCCCCCCTTTCCCCCGCGCTGAGAAAGTGCAAAAAGGGCCCCGTTCCCACCCCACTCCAAGCGGTGCCAATGAAACCGCCGAAGGAGCACGAAGTCGGGCACCTCCGCGCAGCCACATTTGCGGCTCGTCATGAGGACGCGGGTAGGACCCCCCCGGTCTCGCGGGCCGGCCGCTCCTTCAGGTCACGCGCACATATTGGCCCACGGGCCCCGTCTGCCCCCTTGTCTTTGAGGGTGCCTTTTCTTTTGCTTTTGAGTAAATGTTGTGCGCCGTCTGTAAAGTAGAACTGTATAAGTGTTGCTGTGTGTTCGCGTATTCGATAGTATCTTGCATTGTTGTTTTTGTTTTAATTGATATAGGTGCATTTTGACTGTTTGACTGTATATGTGTGCTTTTCGTCGGCCGGGTAATAAAAGTGCTTTGTGTGAACTGTTTTCCCGTTTCGCTTCGTCTTTTCTTTAATTGAAACTCCATCCTGCTTCACGTAAAGGGTTCGTAGTGGCTTAATACGCCCGATAATTAATCGGAAACCGTCGAGGCCGACGATAACACACCGCTCGTTATCCCGATAGTACGGAACGGCCGCCCAAGCGGCTCGCGTCCGAGTCGACCTGCGGCGAGCGCGATCGCCCGTTACCATCCGCATGGTACTTAGGTAGGTCGAGTTGGCGAACAACCCTATCCCACCGGGTGGCCGATTGGCACGATCGTGTGAGGCCGAAAGGCCCACCCGTGACTAGCTCCCGGCGTAGTCCGAGAGGGCACGACAGAATTGTCCGTCCGGTGGCGACGTGCCGCGATTCGAGTCACGTGGCCGTTCGCACGCCGCGGCGCGAATTCGCAACACTGGTGCAGAGAGCGGGAAACAAAACTCTCCCGTCTCCAAGCTAAATTCACGGGAATCGTTCAGGGTGAAGGAGCGACCCTCGATTCCCTCCAAATTACGAGCAATTAAAATTAACCCGTTACGTGACATAAGATGGAGTCTCAAGGCGAGCGGGAGCCGGGGTAGTAGAAATGTGGTGTTTCAATGTAGAATCCATGGTCCAGGACGGAAGCCCCGAGCAGGAAATGCTTAATGTGCTGTGAGCAAACCCCCCCACAACTGAACCCAGAGCCCGAAATGGGCGCGCAGCGCCGCGTGTATGACACCTCCCTCCCCTCCTCCGAAACCCTCCCCCGATCCCTGCCGAAACGGCTCACCCAAGCGCACCCGACATGCCCAGCTATTCGCCATGCTGCGGGAATAAATAATAAAATGGATGACATGGAAGCGAACACGCAAACACGCGGGTGAGATGCAGCGAATAGACCTTGGCCTGCAGGCAGCATAATGGCAATGGCGAGAGCGAAACGCGGCAGTGGAGCTCAAAATGGTGACACCACGTGCTGGAACGAATGAGCGGGAGGGAGTGCAACGGCTTCAGGCCCGCAATGAAGGCGGTGAGGGCAAAGTAATTCGGGGACGTTGGGAGACACGTGAGGTAACACGACGGAGAAAGTGACGTGACACAGAGGAGACACGTGGAGGTAACAACGACGAGAAATGACGGTGACACAGAGGGAAAAACTAATAGGGTGACCGAAACGTGTGAGACGAGACACGAGGTGACGACAAAGGAAATAATAATAGTTGAGACACCAGAGATAACAAGGGAAGAGATGGAAATAATAGAACACGGAGTAGAGGGTGAATTGGACGGGTTAGAGACGAGCACACACACACAGAGGTAGTGAGGACGATGAGGAGCTGGCGGACTGGTTAGAGACCCGGTGCGAGCAGCTGGATGGCCTCCTCCAGAGAACAAGGGAGGGAGTATGCCCCCTGAGCGAGTCACGACCAGGTGAGTTCGTCGTGCTTCGGAGTACGAGGCGGGTGCTGTAGACGGGTGCACGTGCAGCTTGGGGGGTATAGAGCCCCGGAACCCCTTGTGGAGACACGAATCCCCAGTTGGTTGTCCCGGTGTGGTGGTGCAAGGTGTGAGTGCGGCCCTGTGTTGAGTAAAATGGTGTGCGGCTGCGAGTGGGCCGAAGTGCGTGCTTCCCAGCACGCCGTGGTGTGAATGTCACCGCGTATGCGAGTGAGCGCCGAGTGTGAGGAGACAGCGTGTACAAGCGTCTGTGTGTTAAGGGAGATGTCGGTCGGCATGCGTGAGCATGCAGCCGCGTCTCCCGGTGAATGTGATGGAATGGTGTGTGTATGTCTAACACACAGGAGTGAGTGTTGAATGGCGACGACGACGGCGACATAGAGGACAAAAGCCGAATAGGCGGCGTAGCTGTAACGGGACCGCCCGGTTCACCCGCGGCGAGCACGAGGTCCGTGCTGTGCAACGCACGAGGCCCCACGTGCTCGCTTGCGGAGGTGAAACCCGGTCCGGAAACGCCAGCGGCGGATTTGCCGATCCCGCGACGGACAAAGGTTAGCAGGTAGACGGATTGGACCGGACGGTTCTCCACGCGAGCTTGTTAGGCTCCAACGGGCAGAGCACATGTGTTCGCTGGAGCCCCTCGGAGTGCGAGGTTGCTTTTGGGGTGCGCAGGGTGACGTCATGGCTCACGTGGGTTGAATCCGGCAGGAGGTGAATCCCTGCGATGGTACCGTCCAAGAGGACGAGTACACGTGCAGCTGCATGACGTCACAGCAGTGCAAAGTCGCGAGCTTGCTAGTTGCCGCGCTGGTTCTGCGCGTAATTGGAAAAAATAAAAAATTAACAAAGCAAGCCTCGCTTTCGGTGAACAGGATTCCCTGGCAAGGGTGGAAACCCCCTTGGCCAGGCACAGATACAACTATTAGGGAAGGTAGCTTAGCTAGACCACTTCATGGCAGGGGTAAGTCCTCATGGAGTCCGTGGAATGATTAGGTAGAGTGGATGGTAGTTAGATTAGTTGGGAAAATGATTTTTGAGGATTTCGAGAACAGAGACAGACTTTGATGTGTAGTGGGACATAGCTTAGCTACGTAGATTAAAAGAACGTGCTGTAGTGTAAGGACGATGGGAGCACGATTAGTTAGGAATGTAGTAAGCAGGGATGGCAGAGTTCAGCCGTGTGTGTTGAGAGTTGGAGAGTGTAATGGAGACAGTGAGTGATGAGGCCAGCGGTCTGTGGAATGGAGCGAAGTGGAATGCATGTCGATGAGTATTGGGGAAGAGTAATTCCCGCCCAAGGACCCCGGTCAGGATAGAGTGATTAGGGGTTATCAAATTGACAAAAATGAAGTCGTTTTGCTGTTGGTGGAAGTAGGCTCGAAACCTGTTTGAGGTGCAGGAGCCCTGTTGACGGCTGCGAGCGTGGCTGCGAAAGAGTGGTATCGCTGAGTGGTACGCCGGGCCACCGGCTAGTCGCCGTGGTAGGCCAAGGCCCATGGGGCCGTTACTAGTGGGCACGGTCGCCCGCATGATTGCGGGGCCGGCCCATAGCCGCTGATGATTTAAGTGCGAGCAATCTTCTGATGGCACTGAGACACATCACCAGGATTGTGCCAGTAGCCTGCCAATTTTGCCCCCGTCCACTCTTTTATACAAAAATCAACCTCCACCACCCTATGATGTGTTCGACACCAGGGGCATATGTTCGTTTCCGGTAGGCAGAACAATGTGAATCTCAGCAAACTGCCCCTGAGCTTGTATAGAGCCGAACTATGGTAGGTCTGCACATCGCAATTAACCTCCGTCCTGGCAAAGTGTTAGTGGTCCGGCACATTGGCTGGGGGCTACACCACTATGCAATGCCCCTCTACAAGTTACATTGGATCTCCATTGCTTATATGATGTACACTACCTTCGCAAGAGGGTAAGGAATAACAGGCTGAACAAATCCCACCTGGGTTAAGTCAGCGGTGACATCACAGGGAGAGTTCCCAACAGCACTTTCCAGATCCCACACATAACACGTCTCCACAGAGACGAGACAGCCAGCGCCGTGAACGCGAAAACTTGGGAGAGAGCACCGACCACACCATTAGTTTGACACGGACAACCCACCACTATGGCTTACAAGTCCATAAGTAATTGAAATGCGGAATCTGATGCTTGCGTAGAACCATAATGTATACAAGCGAGGAAGAGTCGGCTATGAAGAAAAGACACCCCAGAGACTCTACTTTAAAGGTATCACATTGTGCGTCTAAGAGTCGAGATGTAGAAGTGTACCCCTCCGCACCATCCATCCTTCCTCACTCGTGGCCGCTGACCACTTTGTATAACAGATATAAAGTGCATGGAGAAGTTGCTAACATCCCAGTTTAAGTAGCACAATCACGAGTATTGTCTACGGACTTCTGTAACAGTCAATCAGAACGTCCAATAGACACCCAGGAGCCACTATCACGACACACCATGCCATGAGCTCTCCTCAATATATTTCACCTTCCGTCGAAGAGGGAAGTGAGAAGCGATAGTGCGCCTTCGTCCATTATGCCTCCTGCCCGAATTCACGTGTCGCGTTCTCTCCTAGAGACAACGGTTCGCTAGATCAAGCATTGGCCATCTCAATTCCACGCAACTCTTCCTTCAGTCGGTACCTACAGGATTATCAAATCCACCTAATCATACAAACCAAAAAATAGTCTGGCCGTTCTAATGGTTTTTAGAGAATAAGGATGATTGCGTTTCAATGCCTAACCCAGTTCTCACTAGCAGCAACGCCATACGTTGCTGCCCTTGCATCATGGCCCCACGCGCTCATCAAGCCTTGCGCCCCTGCCCCTTCCGCTATACTTCGCGCCAGCTCACCACGCCCCCATTCCCTCTCCCCACTCCACGCAAACCCTCCCCAAACTTTGCTACGCAGCGAGCCATGTATAGGAGTCTTGATCTTCTAACTACGGCTCGAAACTTCATTTTACTCTTCTTGACCAGGCTGAGCATCATACCAGAGGCACTCTGTATTCAGATTACCGATTGGTTCTTTCTTGCTGCATCTGGTAATTCCCCAAGCTATGTTTGTTTATCTTTTATCCCGTTACTCTCTGCTAGTTTTACAGCAGACAGCATGTCTACATAGGATAGCCACTTTCCTAAGCTATCTCTGCCGTCTCTCCTTTGTGAGCCTACTCTTATTGACCTATGTCTCGAATCCCGCTTGTCGACCATGCTCGTCTTCCCTCACCTCGAGTCCCACTATCTAGTTCATCTCCTTTGCCACTCCACTGATCTTCGGAATATAATTATGCATATTCTCTTCCCCTCACCCCACTATGTTCTATTCATAGAACTGATCACAGATCCATTCTCGAACCCTATGGCATCTGACTGTGCGACTAACAACTTCCAGTCTCTCTAGCAGAGCTATACAAGCACAGGCTCAATCGTGACCACCCCGCTTGCGTTTCGCGATTTATAGCCTATATGTTTGACATTCTGCAAGCATCAATATATACCATGACTCCAATGTCTCTCCTCCTCCCCATCTTTGTATAGTCGATAAAATTTTATCTAATGGATTCTGTATCGCCATGTGTTATAGTTGTATATTACTATATAATAAGATCAGCTACGACCACCTTCACTCGACCAAGTCACTCTTGTGACTCATCCTCAGCCAAAGGCCGTATATAACTACGCACCCTGAGATGTAGTAAATCGATGCACACAATTATTAATCCGTTTTGTTATGTGGAGCAGAACAGCATATGATGTTGGTCTTCATGATGCATGTATGGATGACCGTATTTGAGTAAACGATTAGTAGTGTAATAACTCAGCGCCTGCAGCATTAATATATATAAGAGTGATCGACAGAAAACAACATAAACCATATGATCTAGCGACCACTCCGAAGATACCTAACGTTTATATATATATAGCCGAACTAGAGGTAGCAGATAACCATATAAAACATGAATGGCACAGAAATTGGACACTCCGGACGATGCGGAAACCCCCAGGGCGGCAGAATGACGTCTACATAAAAGAGGTAAAACAAGACCACGTCGACTATTGTCAGATTACAAGTTTAAATCCATGGACATATGAAATTTGCACTTTCATGATGGCCTATTAATAATGGGCTCAAGTTATAGACTGTTCCGTGACTAGATTACCGATCTAAACACCAGCCAATATACAGCGAGTCCTATTAACAAAATGCATACTAAATAACATTGTGTAGTAGCCCAAACCCGTTGTCTCAAAGGGAAGTTAAATCTATGTACAATTGTCTACAGAGGCGCCTCGCTCAGGACTCTACTTCTGTGCGTAAGGCCGTTTTTCTTTCACTCCACTTTATTTTCTTGACGCACCATCGTTCAACCGGTACATCCTCAATTCCGCAGACCGCCAAAACACCAACCGTGTAACCCACCACGCTCAACCCGACTCATCTACACCATATACTGTGAACCCATACCTACTCCCCCTCAAATGCCCTACCAGAGCAACCAACAACAAACAGACTTCCAATACAGCCGACTAGAACAGTTCACCTTCTATTATACTGCCCACAGCTGCTATCCCACTATCATCGAGCAATTTCATGAGCCTTATCTCTCAGCACTAAGCCAGACCAAAAAAACAAACAAATATGGGCTGCATCGAACCTCATCCGATAGAGAGCCGCTATACATCGTAAACGCATCTTGACCATCTCGTCGTGTCGATCCGAGTGTCTTCATTCAGTATCCGCATTTATGACCCCCTATCAGAGAACGCAATTTGCATACTGATCGGTTTGTGGCGTTCTTACATACGTATTATTACGTTCATATCGAAGGCAACCTATGATGTCATAAAAAAAAATCACACTCATCCCCTGAGGAGTGCTTGTTGTAACCAGAAGCAATTTATACAAGCGAGTTCTTTTCCGTAGCTGGAATTAATGTGTCGTTTCAAAGTACACAAAGGATACCAAAGATCTCACGACGCATCTTCTCTCACATCTAGTGCTTATCCCATCCACCAACATATTGCCAAGCACCCGGTTTGGTGGTCGCATTGTCCACACGATTCTCCAATATGCAGTAACAGACATTACTGAAATCCAAATGAGAGATCATACAATCTACCTCAATGAGTAGAATCAGAGTTAGCGTACGTCAACTCCACACCATTTCTCGCCGGCCTGGAGGAAAAGAACCGACACTGAGCATCCTGCTCACTGTCCGCAAGCACACCTGATCCCAGCACACAATTAACGCAATAATGAGAGCAGTTTCCTGCCACCAGAGACATATAAAAAAACACGCCAGACCAACCAACCGCACGACAAAACGCACAAATTACCGCTATCGCAGTTTTCAAGCGCAGATGAGATTTTGAGCGAAGAGGTTTTGGAGTCAATCGGCTGGAGGATAGATAAAGAACCGAAAATGGAGGAGCCAACACCGACAGTTTTAACATCAGTGTCAAGCGCGGCTCACTTGCGAGATAAGCCGGAGTCTGAGTACAGAGGCTGGCGAAACCAAAGAACCACTGCATCTGGGAGTGTATCATGCTCGAGGATAAACTATCTTAGCAAGTGGTCGGCTAACAAGGAGAATTGACGGCGAGAAGAGGCCCTAAGTAGCAGCTCTTGGCAAGCTCCGACCCCATGTGCCAACCACGTGCTATCCTCACCCCCATTTTTTAAGAATCGCGATCGTCGCGTTAGACAATCGACTCTCTGGGTGTCTACATTGGACCCATGAAGTCCTGAGAGCGATTCAGACTCTACATTCTAACTTCCCCGCATGCTAGTTTCTGAGAATTCAACAAGTTGCATAGTCCGTCCTTCCTTTATTCCCGGCGCTGAGAAAAAGCTGCAAAAAGAGGACAGGGCCCCGTTCCCACCCACCTCCAAGATGGTACCGCAACCAAGACAGAAAACCCCATCGCCCGAATAAAGATCTGAGCCAGCCTAGAGTTACTCCGGGTGAGCTAAAAAATGGCACCGGCCCGCGCTTAACCCACATTTGCAGTCTCGTCCTAGAGAGGAAGCCACGCACCAGCCTTACTAACCGCCCTGTCTCCTAGCCTTTTGTCATCGACATGCCCGCGTAAGCTACTGTAACCCCTTCCCTTCAGTCACCGCAAATCTACTTGGCCCTATCGCGACCCATGGCAGCCTCTGCGCGTGATTCACCCCTAGATCGTTGATGTTTGCCTCGTTCTCTTTCTTGCTTTTGAGTAAATGTTTGGCGCCGTCTAGTGAAAGTATAAACATGATAAGAGTTATTGCCAGTGTTGTCGTTCGCGTATCGTAGTAAGCTCTGCATTGTTGTGTTTTATGAATAGGTGCATTTGATGTTTACTTATATGTTGCTTCGGGGTCGACATTCATTGTATACATTAAAGGCTCGCTGCAGTGTTCTTCACGAGAAATAAAGTTGAATCTGTGTGTGCTTTTGCCTTACAGCCGCTTTTCTCGTCTGCGCTTCTCAGATCTTATTCCCTACAATTTAGTCAATCCCCTACGCCTGCTTCACCTAAAGAAGTTCCAACATATAGGCACAGTAAATGGACGGCATTACCACACATACATATAGACATCCAGAAAACCCCGTCACGAGGCGACTGCATGCTACTATCACCTGCCCTATGAACTACCCGATAACGAAACGGTGATAAGCCGCCAAGCGGACTCAGAAACATCCGAGAAAAGAGACTGCGTCCGCTGCTGAGCACGTGAGGATGCGACTTGCAGTCAACTCCACTCCCTCTTTCACAAGTTGCTATTTTAACCATACATCCACAGCGAGTTGGTGCACTTTTATCATTAAAGCGATATTATGAATTGCCAACCACCCCTCTATAACCATCCACGTTCGGTGGGACCCGATCGGCACGATCGTGTTCGAGGCCGAAACGGCCTCCCACCCGTGACTAGCTCCCAGGCGTTTAGTCCTGCAGAGAGTCAGACAGAATTGTCCTCCGTGGCCACGTGCCGCGATCGAGTCACCGTGGCCTTCGCAACGCCGGCGGGTGCGAATTCCAACAATAGTATAATAATATTAATCAATGAGACAAAAATTGTATATATTTTATCAAGTATTGAAAATATGTAATATATATTAGATTGATTAGTATCTTACGATCTCTTCACGCTTACACTCTTTTCACCTCAAATAATAGTTGGTTCCGAATTCAGTGATCGCGACCCATGCGTCAATTGCCGGCTTCAACAATCTCAGTTGAATCGATGAAAATTGACGGAGCGATATCTGAAGCGTGACATGATTTTAATGTTATATGACCCTTGTGTGAGTGAGCCTGCCGTGATTCGCCTCTCCACTATGACTCAAAAATTGTGAACATTTATCCAGTCATGTAGACTTATTGTGCCAATGAGCCTTATACCAACATCGCCAAATTAAAACACCAGGTACGTAACTGCTTACAATGGATTTAGCATTTGTATAAAATCCTCTAATCAACGCCCGCAGTCAGTTGAGATAGGCCAACTACCCCCGCTCAAAACTCTACGAGCTTCAATACTGCCCGTGACGTCCACACCAAAATACCAGGAATTTAAAATTGACCATAAAATCCTCACCCGCACGGGTAGATCACCTACCACCGCCTGGATCTCCCCTGTTACGTCGGTCGTGGCAAGACCTTTTATGCCTCTCGCTTATCACTCTATAGAATACTCATTCCCGCTTAACCGACGTCTCGCGCGTTCTGGATAAAAATGACCAGGCGAGTCAACCCCTCCGACGTTATTCGATAGCTGGAAATACGCAGAGACCTCGCCTGACCGATTCTATTTATCGGTTATTTAAAAACCAACTAATATCCGCAAACAAGATGGCATTTCAATGGGGAAAAATGACGTGACGAAGGTAACATTCCACAAGCACATTTATTATTTCTACACACATATACCAGAAGCAATGAAAAACACTTATACAGTCAACAAAGCAAAACACCCATGCAGTTTTATGAAAACTGCGGGACGGGGACAAAGACACGAGCAAGCGAAGCACTACAACCTCTATGAGCAATTATATAGTCACTTAACAGGTTTTTACTTACAAGACACGGCGCCACAACATGCATTCGAAAGCAAAACCCCAGGAAAAAAAGACCACCCCCATAGACAGGGAGTCAGACTGGGCCCATGGGCCTTTATAACGTGGAGCCGTGTAGACCGCAGAGGCTCCGCAGGCCGCGCAGGTTACCTTCTCTCTGTGGCGACCCACGACGCTCCTTCCCACGGCAGCTAGCGTAACCGGCGTCCGGCTCAGGCCTGGTGTACGGGCCCGGCGGCAACGCCTGAGAGAACGAACGGGCCTTCGCTCTTTTGAGTTGATGCTCTCTTTAAGAGCCCGTCCGTCCCTCGAGCTGCTCGGACTGTCCCGAAGCCGATCACCTCGGACCGTTCGGAGCTGCTTGGCGAGCTCTCCGGCTCGTACACGACGCGCGAGTTTGCGCGGCACAGCAGGCGGGGCTGCGCTCCCAGCTCGCGTCTCCTCCTGGTGTCCGAACTCTCCACCGACTGAAGGCTCCAAGCGTCAGGCTCCAGACTTCCGCTGCAGTCCTCCCTCAGACTCGCCTCCAGACCCGACTTGACTCGACTCGTTCAACTGGCCTCTGCGTGGCCTTTTATAGGGCTGGTGAGACGAGATCTGATCTCGCCCTCTCACCCTCTGACCTCTGCGCGGAAAGCGGACGCGCGGAAATCACCGACCCTCTGGATCCGATCTCCGAGAGCGAGGCGACGTGTTTGAAATCATCACCCTTCGACCCCCACAGCCCCGCCCTTTCTCTCCTGTGATCCGGTTTCTGAGGCGAAGCTTCCACACAGAGCGACGTGTAGAAGTCACCAGACTTCACTCCACGAAACCCCCGCGTCGGTTTGCAGCGACGCTGTTCGCTGGGGACTCGCCGCGGCTGGTGCAAAGATGGCGTCGTTTCGGAGACGAAGATGAGGCGATGTGTTGGTGTGGAGAATGTTGACGGTTGCTGGCGGAGTGGTGAGGATGGCGGTTGTTGAGAGCAGGTGTGGTTGTAGTTGTTGTGAAGCGGTTGATGAGATGATGGTTGTTGGTCCAAAAAACGATAGTGAAAGAAAAACGGCTATCTCAAAGATCACAGCCCTGTGACACAAATAATTCCATTAAACAACGGTGGGGAAATCTAACTAAACACAGACTTACGATCTAACTGAAACTAAGGACCTTTATGGTGTTCTGCGAATTTCCATAGCCGTAACAAATATATTATATTATATAATATATATATATATAATATATATATATATTATATATATATATATATATTATATATATATATATATATATCATAATCCATCATCAAGACGAGTGATTAGACTTCAGAGGGTACGGGATTTCATCGGAAGCCATCGTTAGAGGCATATCCTGTGAGCAAATATTAAATACTCCTCATGAAACTTTTTCTTTTGGAAACTAATTAACCTCCTCCATCGAAGATCGGAGGTTACTGTTTTCACCCTTTCTTGTTTTTTGTTTGTTTGTGAACAGTATTACGGAAAAACTCTCGACGGATTCGACGAAACTTGTGGGGATTAGGTATGTCCAGATCATGCCATTAGATTTTGACGTGGTCCAAAATCCAATGATCCGCTATGGCGGCCATTTTGAAAAAATATTTGAATTTTTTTTTTTTGCATTTCTACATGTTTAAGTGTATTCCACCCCCCCCCCCCCCCAAAAAAAAAATTTAGAGGAAAAAAAAATTTGCAACTTTTTCAACAAAATTTCGATTTTTTTTTGTGCATCTCTACATGTTATAATTGATTTCCAACAAAAAACATGCCAAAAATTATAATTGCGCGCTGATTTTGGAACTTCAGTGGAGATACCCACGTAAAATCAATTTCTGTCTCAAGGAATCTCGTTATGACGACATGAATTGAGTATGTAAAAGTAAAAGGAAAGTTGCAAACTATAACTCTGTGAGCACTGTTGACGTCAAATTGAATGAATAGGATATCAGGTTCACTTGAGTGACCTGGCAGTATTGCGGCGGAGGTTTTGCACTCTACGAGTGCTCCCCCTCTAGTTTTCTCTGTTTTAGTCCAAGCAAGCAATGGATATAATTTACAAGGCATATGTACTTTAAATGGTTTTGTCGTAAAAAAAAAAAAACACCCTGACTTGAGAATTTGATTTGGCTCTGGTGTGGGCATGATATGACATTGCACTTTTTTATTTTAACTTCCACTTATCGTGATGGCATGATTTCATGCTTTCAACTGGCTATAACAACGGTGCATCGCCACTGCTACCGAGTATGGGGGCGTGGCAGTGCTGCTGATGCAATGCTCCTGTTACCAGCAAGCTGGTACTCATTTCGCCGGCCGCAGAAAGATGACAGGCTGAGTCAACCCGCCTGATATTAATTCAACGGTTTGATAGGTGCTTGAACTCAAGACCCTGAGTTCTTAAGCCAGCTACCCTAACTGTGAAGCCAACACCAGGCTCTTGCACTAATTAGTTGTGGCATTAAATCAGAAATACAGCTTTATTTGTCCTCTTTTACGCAGGTGCCAAGATCGGTTGATTCTACCGATCGACCACATGTTCTGCCGTGAGCCGTCTTTGAGCCCAGCAAGTAGCCCTTCATCACGAAGCTGCTTTTCTGAAGCCTCCTCCTTGGAGTCATATACGTTAACGGTAGATGACGTTGATGCAGAATTGAACCATGAGACTGCTCGCATCGCTCTGCACCATCACTCACCAGTGCCTTCTCCCAGTGGCTCACCACGCCTCCCCTCGCCGAGCCACTCACTTGCTCTGTCCACCACGAGTATACTGCAGGAAGGATGGCAGGACTGCTCAGGCTATCTACAGGTAGTTGTTATTTGGTTGATTTTGAAATTTTGAATGTCTGTTTCATTTGAGAGAAAATAGAGGGGACATTGGACACGTTACATTCAAATGTACCAACATGCCATAATTACTAAATTTCATAGCAGGAACATAAATAATTCGGGATTGTTTCTGAGGACAAAGACTTACACCTGAAGTTTTGATCACATGGTGGTCTTCTATTTGGACATCCTTTTTGTACTCACAATTCATGGCTCATGTGAAAACTTCTGATATCATTGAAAAAAACAAGCAACATCACAAGTACAGAGCATAGAAGTAGCTTGGAATTAATGGAATTAACAAAGCAAATGAATGGAGTGAAAACATTTGACTGTGATTATTTATCGTTGGACTTGAGCTACTGGACTCGGACATAATCACCAGTTGTGCCAAGTCCAACAGGATGGCACAGAGGTCGTGTACTCGCCTTTGATTTGTCTTCTCTGGGTTTGATTGTCAACCCAATAATAAAGTGTCGTTTTGGTTCTTTGCAGGCAATTTGTTGCACCAGTTGAATACGCCATCAATCAGATGATTGTTGAGTTGGGTGTCCTGCAAGCATTATCTTGTGAACGTTAAATAATCTGCCGCGTCTTTTGACCAATATTAGACATGTTGTCCCCACTACTCTGGCCAAATTCCTACCCGAATGTGCAGGCTGAGCACTGCATCATCAGCACAATCTCAGAGTCAATGCCAGCAAAGCCCATAATGCATAGTTCCTGAGACTTGCTTGAGTGCAAAGGAATGTCTTGTCCAATGTTGAGCTTCTTTAACTCATCTGTTAAGGCCCTTTCGTACTACAATGGTGACAACCGATGACTGTGACAAAAGCATGGAGTCCACAACGCTTAAATTAATTGCCTCCATTTTAGCCAGCCTGGTTTGGCACCTTGCCAAAATAACTACCAACGACACTGACAATGACAATTTATATGTCACGTGTCCATTCATTTTTTGTCACTGTCCTGCACTCACTGCAAATCATTGTCAAGGATGCCAGCAAAATCAAAGCTCCATGTAAAATAAGAGAAACGTCATGAGTTTTGTGAGGAGAGGGGCAATAAGCGAGAAAGAGCAGGGATAGTAAAGCGTAACATTGAGAATGTCAAGTCCTAAAAATGTCGGAACATTTAATATAAACAATGCATCTGTTCATGATGGCAGGATAGTGTGAATGTCGGGCACTTAGCTTTGAAACACTGTTTCTAATTTGGATTTGAATCCGAACCCACTATAATTAGTCCCCTGGTGATTTATAAGCAGGACATTGTATCAATGAGTGTGCATGCCGTACTTTGAAGGGACGTTAAGTCGGGTACTCCATCTGTTACAAAAGAGTGATGCTCTGGAAAGACTATGGATATTGGAGGTTGGAATGTATCAGTGCCTATGTTGCATGATGAATGGACAAGTCTCAGTGATAAGAAACAATCAAACATCTGGATGTAAATTTGGACAAATAAACATTCCAAGGATCCTCTATTCCATCCGAATTACTCACTTTTTCAATATGTCAACCCCAAATGGGAATGTGGTTAAGTTGCAGTCTGTGAGAAACATAGAATCCCCCACCCCCCCCCCCCCCATTCCATAATGCAGTGTCAGCTACTACACTGCTGAACACAGCATCGTTGGCCTACATAGGCTTTACAAACCTTTTATTGGCAAGATCGTCAGCCCACCCCTGGGAAAGAGTATCAATCCACGGACACATTTCTGGCTCCCTGGCCATCATCTCTGTTGGGTGCACCATACTTAGAATTGAATGTCAAATTGTGTCTCACGTCTCAAGGGTCAAGTCTCGAGTCGTGTCCTGAGTCTTAAGTGTCGAGTCTCAAGTTGAGTGGCCACTGCATACATTCTTATTATTGCTTTAATGGCAAGACATGTGATCCAATGTAACAGTAGATGCTTCCTATTGAATGGGAGGGCAAAAACTCGGGGAAAATAGTTATGGAGGTTCTGATTACAAAAGTATGTTTGGGTGCATTAATAATAATACAGAATCTAAAGCTCGTAGTGGAGCTGCCACACACACATTTCACACATTTCACACATGTGGACCGACAGACGAATACACGAGATACAACACAGGATTGTTTGATGATACAAACACAGCCGCTGAGCTTGAGAAAAGTCCCGTCACTTCCCGGGGCTCTCTGGGTACCAGCAATGTCACAACAATGGTGCCGCCTTTCACACCGCACTCAGCGGGGCATTTCCTTGGGAGAAATTTCCTCCTCCCCATGGATGCTAACCTTTGGGGATTGTCCATGTTCTTATTCTTTTAAATGCCAAACGTCAAGCAAGGAAGCAGCATGTACCATTTTTAAAGTCTTTGGTATGTTGTTTTGTTTGCAGGTTTCTCCATTTTCCTCTCCTGGAACATCTCCATATTCAGGCCGTAGTGATGACTCTACTCATTCCCCTCTCTCCCAACCTTGTTCTCCTGGTGGAAAACGTAAGCATGTTAGTTCTGAATATTTCAGACCTGCTTCAGCCTATTCCCCTCTGTCAACTTCGCCCACTGCCCAGATGCTCACTCCTCCACAAGACATGCTTCCAAGCAATGCAGGGTGCCACACGGAACTCCCAGCTTCACCCGTGGTCCTGGACATTTCAGAAAACATCCCACCAAAGAATCGTCGTACTGATGTGAAACACAACAGTAATATTGGGGAAGAGGCAATAGGCATGCAGGAGGATGCAGGCTTTGTCTCTGAGCCTTATTTGTCTGTTCCACCACCTTACCCATGGTCCAAGGGGAAGCAAAGTACCAGCAATTATTCCCCATTCTTCCGGTGAGTTCCTGGTAAGCAGGCAAGTAAGCACAATGTTATTTTGTGTACTTATCTCTACATTTTTTGCATTTATCACAAGATAATAATAGCATGTGTAGTTGAAAAATTTATGATTGATGGTATTTACAGCAAAAGAAAAAGAAAAAAAATAGAACAAGGCGGAGCATTTAAGCAGCAATTTGCCGTGGTCTAAAGATTACATTGGTTCTGAGAAGGGACGATCGATATTAAAGTAGATCTGTGAGCGGACACGCGCTCGTGCGCACGCACACTCACTTACTGGCACACAGATCAATGACAACATGGCTCCTGTCCCTTGGGAAATGGGTGAGGCTAATTATGAAGCAAGCAGCAAAACCCTCATTGTCTCAACACTGACACTTTACGCACCCTCGCCCCTGATCCCTTCAGATCTGACTCTTCCAACCATCCATCCATTCTGCCATTTTTCACTCACTAAGGATAAGAAAACATTCATCCACTCAGTCCATTATGTGATGAACCAACATACACAAACACAAGAGGTTGATGTCAAAATCTGATGGATGTTCATGGACAGCACTCCATTGCAAGGAAGTAACTTGATGAAAACCTCTGTGTTGCACTCATAGGTACTAGTTTAGTGTATGTAAAGAAGCATGTTAAATGTAATCAACATTTATTGGTGACAATTACTACCATCCTTTGGTTTGCAGAGTTATTGTATTTCACAAGATTTTGCTGCTTGTATCGAGGTTACCCTTTGTGGTCGAAAATGGCCATTCACATGTGATCTTTTACCGGAGTCTCCGGTAAACCACAACTATTTCTCCCTCCCACTTACCCAGTCAGGTAGATTTACAACCCAGATGTTTGGCCACCCTCAATGCACCTGGACGTGCTTATTCAAGCAGAGTAACCACTTTTAAGCAAGCGGGGCAATCCGGTCTCGAGGGATGTCTAAGCAGCCCAGACCACCACTTGCTACCTGCATTTTTGGCAGGAATTTGTAACTCCGCCGAGGCCAAGCGAAGCAAGGTCATTTATTCCTGATACATGAAACACCATGCAACCCATGCCTGCAGAAAACAGACTTTTTGGAAGGCTGGCCACATTTTCCATCCAATCATCATGTAACTTTGGAATTAAAAAAAAAAATTATCCATGGTTAGGCCTTAGGCACTTTTATGTTGAAAGTTTTGTGTCAATCGCTCAAGCGGTTGCATAGAAAACAAATTTAAAAGCGAATAAAGGTGAAAAAATTAGGTTGGGGGGGGGGGGGGTGAGGGCCTCGGCCAACGTTCCACAATATGGTCAGGATGATTGTGGATGCTTATTACTAGTGATGCTTCCCAGAGGGAGACATTAAGTGTTTCATCTTGGTGCCATGGTCTCCCATTTTATGGAAAAAAAATGCATTTGTTTTCATTGTGAGGCAGAATTTCAAGTGCTACCAATTGCCTAATATTACAAGTTGGCTATTCTGGTAACCATTAGCGATCTCCGATCGCAGCCCTCCACTTTATTCAGGGTACCGGCGATAACTCGCTTACCCTTCACAAAAGACACTATGGGATCTTTCATGTTCACCAACAACCTGTGTAGGCAGATGGGCCCTCCTGCCTAACATCTATCAGATGGATGGCACACATATCGATCCATTGCCCTGCTTGGGGTTATTACCCTCACCAGAGGAGAGCATATTGCATTTGTCCATTTGTCTGTCTGTTTGTCTGCACAGAATGTATGTGTCTTAATTACACTCGACCCTTTAAGACCCAAATGACCCTTTGGAACGTTAACACCCTTTAAACTCCTATGACCCTTTCAGATTCCAATGACCCCATAGACCCTGAAGACCCTTTAAAATCCTGAAGATCCTTTAGACGTTTTAGACCCCTCAGAACCTTTAAGAAACCTAAGACCCTGTGGACCCCTAAGTCCTTATAGACCCTGTTACACCCTGTAGAACCATTGGTCCTCTTAAACCCTTTAGATCCTCTTAGACCCTTCAGAACCCCAAACACCCTAAGACTCCTTTCGACCTTCACACCTTTCAGACCTTTTAATACTTTGTAGACCCCTTTGACTTTTAACCCCTATTGAGACGTTTTAAGACCCTTTAGACCCGTTCAGACCATTTCAACCCTTTTGACCTTAAATTACATTGTTTAGCCCCTTCAACCTTTTAAGACCCTTTTGACACTTTATAGAGTATTGAGACCATTTTGACCATTTAGACCTTCAATTTCAGACTTTTTGACCTTTACACATTTACAATGAGACCATTTAGACCTTTAATTTGCGATCAATAATAACCTTTCATTTAGCACATCCTTCCATGCATTTGCCACACAAAATACACCACACAAAACAAGTCCTGGTGAGGATCTCCAATCTCTGATTGCTCTTTCTTATTAATATAATGCAATAGATATTGTGCAAAACACAACAACAATGGAATGAAGCAAGTTGTCAACACAAAGCAACAGAAAGCAAAAAAGAAAAAAATGTATAACAAAGAAACTTGAGAAGTTGGAATATAGACAGAAGTTTGATTACAATTTCAACAAGAAAGAGCAATCAGAGATTGCAGACCCTTGCCAGGACTTGTTTTGTGTGGTGTGCTGGTGTGTTACATCATTTATTAGAGACAGAACAAGAACTGCCACTTTATAACTGCTGACAGTGATGACCGGATACCAAGATGTCCTGCTTTGAGACAACCCCGCTTTGATCAGACACACGACCCTGACCCATGACATTTATTATTATTCAATTGAATTTAGAATGCGATTAAAATAAATTCAATTCAAATCAAATGGAAGCTTAGAGGTACAGTTCTGCATTGGAGTCATCAGAAGGAACCCGACCAAACAAAAAGCAAAGATGATGTCATCAGGAGGAACCTGGATAGGACTCAAGTTTCAGCTGCTACTCCTCTACCCTCAAACCCATCCAGGTGCAGCCAAGTAATCCTTATTTTAAAAAACAAAGAAATAAAAAAATCACCCAGATGCAAAAAAATCAAATAATCCTGGCTGCCAGACCATGCGTCCAATCAGGTTGATATTGAAAACATACATTCCCCATCACTACGAGATCATAATTTTGAAGTTTCATGTCGATCGATGAAGCAATTCAAGAGAAAACGTTTTTTAAAAGATTTTTGTTCAATCGAATATGGCTGCCAGACCATGTGACCTATCAATTATTCATGAACACCATGGTATCCCCAAGGCTTGAGGAACTTGTGTGAAGTTTCCCCTCGATCTGTCCAGCCATTCTGGAGAAGGAGATTTTTTAAAGGTTTCAGGGTAAATCCAATATGGCTGCCAAACCATGTGACCTATGATGTCATAGGTTGGAATGTTTTGTTCCTCGTGGATAGGTGGTAATAGCTGTGAAGTTTCGCCTTCATCTGTTCAGCCATTTCAAAGAAGATTTTTGAAGGTTTGAGAAAAAAAACATGGCTGCCAAACCACGTGACCGATGATGTCATCAGTTTTTTTTTTCTTTTTCTGTTGACCAATTTATCCCAGGATGACCCTCAAATTTTCATACCGATTGGATGTAGATTTATATGTATGCAATTATGATGTCATAACGAAGGCACCTATGACATCACACTAAAATCATACTTGTTCCCCATGCGGAGTACTTGCCATGTGCCAATTTTCAATTTTTTCCATGGAGCAGTTTCGGACATATAGAGGTTCAAAGTTTTTCCTTTTTCCAACATGGCTGCCACCCCACATGACCTCTGATGTCATAATTATAATGAAAATATTCTACATGAGTCGTCGCTCCGATGGTAAAAATTATGTGTCAGTTCGACAAGCGGTTGCAGAAAAATAACCGGAACTTGTGTTCTATGTGGACAAACAGACTAACAGAAAAACAGACCCAAATGCAATGCCCTCTCCTCTGTCGAGGGTAATAACCCGATGTACATACATGAATCAAAAACATGCATACGGCTTATGTGCATATATAATACATTGTGGTTATATACCTGGTATCATTCCAATTGAACTGGGCCATGGACTAACTCCCAGGCCTAAGGCCTGAGGCCTGCCCATATTTTCTGCTTCACGGAATGACGGCGAATGACCAATGGGTGTAAAGCAATGGGGTGGAGTCAGTGCAGCTGAACACTGACCCATGTATAAATGTGATATTTTAAGTACTAAAATGGGCATAACTCTGTGAAAAATTAATGAATTGCCCTGAAACTCGAACTTGTTCTGTAACATATCAAAATAAAGCCATGCACCACGTTTCAGTTGAATATTTCAATGGGTATGGGAAACAAGTCTGATAAACCACAGATGGGACGGACAGACAGACGGAGAGCAAACCTATAGTCCCTTCTGGTGAAACTGGTAGGGGACTAATAAAGCAGTCGAGACAGTTAAGGTAATAATGTCCTCCACTTAGATTCAGTGGTCAAGCTCTTCAGGAGTTTCAATGTGATGTCACTTCCTCCACAACTGGAGTCCATTTGCTGCAGCATTTGCTCTTGGTCATCTCACATCTGTTTATGGTCTTTACTGTTTTCAAGAACTCTTCATGTCTTCCAGTGGCGTCTCACCGCAATGTACCATAGGTCAGCTACTCGATCCGCTACGCTTTATTAATTATTGTTATTTTTTTCTTTTTTATGTAGAGGTCAAGGAGGATTTGGAATATGTCTCTATCCTGACAAATCTCACACTATTGCGATCTCTCTCCGAAAGGACTGTCTGACAAACCTTTCTATCCAGCAGCTGTCTTGAGGAAGTTCAGTCATTCAAACTCCTCGCTCTCACTATCAGCCATGATCTTTCTTGGGCAAACCGCATTTCAAAGTTGGCCTCCAAAACCAGCCGTCGACTGGGCATCCTCCGTCGTACAAAGTCCTCCCTTGGTACACCTGAACTCCTATCCGTCTACAAGGCCTTCAACCGCAGCTTCATGGAGTACTGCTCTCCCCTCTGGGCTGGCTCCGCTACCTCGCATCTTGCTCATTTTGATGCATTGGAAACCAAGACCATCAAGATTATTGGAATCTCCCATGCTGAAGCTGAGTTTATGGATCAATCATTTTGCCATCACAGACAGGTAGGTGATCTCTCTGTCTTCTACTGCCTCCTTTCTGGTCTTGCACCCTCTGCTCTTTCTGTGCTTTGCCCCCCCTCCCAAGGTTTTTGTAAGACTCACATGGTCCCCCATCAACCCCTTTCTGGTGAAACTACCTAAATCCAGGATCACTGCTCACTGAAACTCATTTGTTCCTCTCTTTTTTTTTTCCTGCCAGTGGAATCAACTTCCACATCCTCTCAATCTTATTCTTCCCTCCAGGTCTTCAAGACGGCTGTTCATCACCATCTCATATCATCTCCAATCCTAAACCATGACCTTTTCTATCCTCGTTAACCTCCCCCCCCCAAATCCTTCCTCCTTCCAGTTTTCCACCTTGGAGTTTCCTTCTTTGTCCATCTTGTCCACCCATGCATGCGTGTTTTGTATCCTGTTTTGTCTGTTACGTCCTCATCTGTTCAGTGTAGTAGCTCTTCCATGAGCCTCGATATATATATAAAAATAAAAAGGCTTGGGTTTTGGTCATCAATTTTTTTTCTGTTGACTGATGTGTTTTGGTTTGCCTACTCACTTTACCTTCCTTCAAATGACAGTTAGCATGCCTCTCTTAACATTTAGTTGAGAAAGTTATTTGTTCAACTGAAGTTTGACCTATGAAGGCAACACAAAGGGAAGTTCTCAAGGGAATCATAGCTGTCCTGTATGAGATCGTCTTGGGGTATGCATAAGATTTTCTGGAGATGCTGTGATCACCCATAAGAAAGGACCCATGATGTTGTGGACAGACCTTTAATGTTGCAGGTCCATACTATTTAAGGTTGGATATCGGAGTTTTCAGGAGGGTTTTGTAGAACAGTATGGGATGATGAACGCCGAGGAAGGGAAAAGGTGTATTTTTTAAAGTTTTCTTTTTTCCTGTGTGGTTTGTTGTGTTTGTTTCATAATGACAGACATGTAAAGTTTTACTGTGTATAACACCATTTAATACTTGTGTTCTAAGTCAATAACCTATTTCCTTCCGTTTTAACATATTCGACACACTTCTCATTCTACTTTACTGGCATAATGATCATCTATTCCGTTGGTGGGCAACCATTAGCCTGGATTCATGCGAACCGCTACAGGGGTTAAGTGGAGCCCTTCGCTTCCCCCCGCCCCCCAATATTTTTACCAAAAGACAAATAACTATTCATTGATTTTCTCTGTAACTATTGACGAGATTAGAGGAGATACGTAGGGCCATTTACTGTCTTACTGTTATGTCGTAAAATGGTAAATTAATGCAACTCTGGGATGATAGGCCGAGGGATCTTTTGCCATTTGCAGTTTTTAATATGCATGTGGAGAAATTTGATTTGTGTGTGCAGATCAACTTCCGTTCCTCCATTGGACTGGCAACTACCCAGCCAGGCTGGTCTGTACGAGCTTCGGTTGGATGTTCAACCGAAATCTCATCACCGTGCCCATTATGAGACTGAGGGTAGTCGCGGAGCGGTGAAGGCAGCAGGTGGTGGGCACCCTGTTATTAAGGTGAGGGATTGTTTTTATTTTATTTTATTCAAACACAACAGTTAAGGCACATGGTAATAAAACTCTGATATTTGATGGTTGCTATAATAATAACTTGACTTTGGGGAACAGTCATATGTGGGATATATGTTTATTCAGTAAAGTTTCTGGAAGGTTAACAAGGACAAACAGGGAAGTGCAGTGTACAGTTGAAATGAACGGATGTTTGTGCAAATGTCTTTTCAAGTATTCTTTTGTACTGAAGGCATATTGCTTCAGGAGTTAATTACAAGTCCCCCCCCCCCCCGAGGAGGGTCGGTGGTTGGGGGAGGAGAGAGGTATGATTTTAGTTTTCAAGAAAGATTATACAAATGAAGTCTTTGTTTCCTAGTCTCTTGTGTGACAGTTTATTTAGATGTTTAAATAGGAGACAGCGATAGGCTGGTAGGATGGCCTAGAGGTACGCACACTCGTCTCTGACCTGGTGTTTCTGTCATCCTGATGTTTCACAGGCAGGGTGATTCATCAATGTGTTTGCCATCGCTTGGATGGATGATAAACTGGACGTCCCGTCGCATACTCGTCTTTTAGCTGTCTAGCCTGGGTTTGAATCTCGACCCAGCTATAAGCTATCCACCCAGTGTTTCACATGCAGGATGATTAATCAATGCATATGCCATCCCTCGGATGGACTTTAAACTGGACGTCCCATCGCACAATCGCCTCTAAGCCGTCTAGTTATCGCTGGCACCAGCCAGTTCGTGAAAGACTTGGGTTAAACTTCCCTCGGCCGAACCCGGCCGAACTGACGAGAAGGTGAGATTAATGGTATCCGTTAACATAAATACACTCGTTAATGCTTCCAACATAACAAAATGTTATAAACCAATTTGCGACAAACAAACAAATCTATGAACCAACAGGGTTCATGTGATGAATGCCGAATGAGAAGCTGCGATACTGCAGTGATATTTCAGAGTAAAATTACACCATTCCTGTTCATCAACATATAAATAATACATGTGAAAAATATTTCCACAACCCCTAACAGATTGGAGCAGTTTATTGCCGCACAAAATGTAATTTTAACATTTATTTGGCTTTTTCAATCTGGGACACATTCAAAACCACCTTGATCCACGACGCGAATCAGCCAAGTGATGCTAATGAAAATGGTGCTGATCACATGACCTCGAGCTCACGGCAGTGACACTTTTCATGGGTTATCAACATTCTATTTATTTTGGTGTGGATTAAATCCATCTATGTTATTAAATTGTTTTAATACTTGTTTCAGTTGATTTGAGTGATGGTTTGGATATGTATTGCTTTTGGAATGGTTCTGTCCGGCGTCCATTTCCCCCCCCCCCCTCACGATCCTGGGCTGGTTTGGTTGAGTCCACATTTATTTTCAATTTATTTATGTAATAAAATGATTCATGTTGTATTTGTTTTTAAATTTTGGGATGCGTGCACTAGTCCAGAGACAAAGTAACTTCCTCACGTTGGAATCACCATCATGGCTTCAGCAGTTGTTGAGATAGGTCGAGCTACAGTTTTACATTGTTTTGACAGGTGACCAAGAAGAAGTACAAATTGGCGATTTAGCGATCTCTCGTTGTGGTACTTTAACGATGTATTCTGATGTCTTTTTAAGTCTTGGTAGTATAAAAAATGCTCGATAATAAAAGTTATGGCTTTTAAGTGGTGATGACTTCACTCTTTAGGAGTTTATGAGCGTATCATTGTGTACACATTTGAATGAGCGGCCATTTTCTCCCCGTATCATCCTTCTATATGGTACACTACCGTACTCCGTGATATAAATTATCTGCAATAATTTATTGCACCAATAATAAATTGAGCAGTTACCCATTGTGTGTGACACCTGCATGCATATAATTTGTTGATGATTATTCTTTACAATAGGTGTGTGTGTGTGTGTGTGTGTGTGTGTGTCTCTGTGTATGTGTCTGTGTCTGTCTGTGTCTGTGTGTGTGTATAGTTGAAGGGTGGCAGCCAACAAGGGCTGAAAGTACAGCTGTTCATTGGCACAGCGGACGAGCGCCCTCTCCGTCCTCATCCATTCTATCAGGTGCACCGCATCACTGGAAAGGCAGTGGGTACCACCAGTCACGAGATGGAGTTGGATGGCATCAAGATGCTGGAGATTCCCTTACACCCTGAAGACAACATGACAGCCTGGTATGCCTCATCCTGTTTATACTCTTTTGCGCTAACTGTGTTGTTGGTTGTGTTTATTGCTGTATTAAGAGTCCCCTTACAAAATAGTTCAAAGCAGGAAGAGCCATTTGGCTGATGGAGTCTGCGCAATAGTTGCCAACCTATGATTTGTTTTTCCATGCTCTATCCTTTTTTTAAATACTGAGCGTCAAGCAAGGAAGCAGCACTTACCATTTTTCAAGTCTTTTGTATGTCACGTTTTCTCTTCTTGGGGTTATAGTCCAGGAGTATTAAGTCAAATTTGAGTCAAACCCAGAACAAATTTATAACAAGCTGAAACTTTCAGGATATGTTCAGAAAACTGTCAGGAATAACATACTAAAAGTCCCCAAGAATGCCCCTTGGGGCTTTTGAGAAATTCAAGATGGCGTCCAAGATGGCCGCCGGCTTGAGATTTCCTCATATTTCAAGCTGAAATCATCATAGAATTAAAAATAATGGGTCAAAACATGGATTTTAAGTTACAAAGAATCAATTACTATGGCTATTTTTAAGATAAAATCAACTTATTACATATTATATGGCTGACATGCACAATACAATGTTTTCTTTTCAGAGCAGGAGATGGAGTCGTGCATCATTTGTAAGGACTTATGCATCAAGGATTTTGTGCAAGTTGGACCCAAAGAAGGACAACTCTAGTAGCTGCAAGCCTTGAGAGACAGGAGAACTTCTACAGATACAGGAGTCACTGACACTTCACATTGCCTGTAGAAAAGCCTACACCCGGGAATCATTCATCAGATCTGAGACGAGAAAGTCTGAGAAATCAGCAGCAGATGAGGAATTTGAACAACCCACCCTGTGGTCCAGAACTCCTTTGTTTGACATCACTACACACTGCCTTTTCTGCTCTGAAGTACTGATTACTAGCAGCAGACGTTGAAACCAAACGCAGAAAGTTAACAAGCAATGTAGAGACAATAGAGTTCAAGAACAATGTGTTGAAAGGGCAACAGAGAGGGGTGATTAGTGGGAGAGGCAGTTACCAAAAGAATAGAAGCAAACATTGATTTGGTTGCCGCAGAGGCAAAATACCATCGTGCCTGTGCCAGGAATTTCTTTCTAACCCACAAAAGTTGAACCTGTTGGCAAACCAGTTGATGTTCAAAGGATTTCAGCTTTCAATGAGCTATGTGCATATATAGTGACAATGACGAATGTCAATATGCAGTTCTGACCTCATGGAGCACATGGACATTCTTGAATGGTGAGGAAGGCTATTCTCTAAGTACTTCAAACAGAAACTGAAAGAGCGATACAAAGATGATATCATTATAACAAGCCTCCCTGGAAAATCCAGCATAGTCAGTGTCCGTGATCTGCTCACCGGATACTTCGTGAGAGGTGGTGGCAGATCAAGCAGCTGACAAAGCTTGTGAAAATGAAAGAATAATTGAAATGGCAGCTTCAATTATTCGTGATGAGATTCGTTTGTCAGTGTATGATCTCTGTGAATATCCAACCTTGGAAGAAACTGAAAATGGTTCCTCTATGATTCCTGAGTCTCTGAAGCTCTTCTTGCACAAGTTGTTGACCCAAAGGGCAAAAATGCTGCTGTAGTGAGTCGGCGATGCACTGCCATTGCCCATTCTGTCATTTCTGCCTGCAGACCAAGGTCTTTCATTTCACCAGTGCTACTTGCCATAGCAGTGTACATACATCGCAAGTATGCCTCTCGCGAGCTGATAGACATCCTCAGTAGCATCAGTTTTGCAGATGACTACAAGGAGGTCCAGCGATTTGAAAACAGCCTCATATCCGCTGGTGAGCCCTCCTATAGCCTCAATGGTTTCACCAGTGTGATTTTTGATAATGCAGATTTCAATGTTGCTACATAACTGGGCACAAACACTTTCCATACCATGGGTGGCATAGCTTGTGTAACACCACCCGGAACAGAAGAAAAGTTCTCTGTCAAGCGCACAATGCAACTACCCCCAGCTGAAGCAGTTGGCACTTTTGGGCACATACCCATCAGACATACAGCAAACCTGCAGTTCCTGCTTTGCAGTCAGTTACAGTAGAGCCTCTGCAGATCTCCGACACTCACAGACTGCAAGCATCAGCTCTTGATTCCATTTGGATGCTTGGTACATGTTGAACTTAACACCGTGTCTGCCTTGAGTGCTTCATGAAAACTGTTTTTGAAAAGTGATGAGTTCCAACCTCCAGAATTGAGGACTCTCCCATTCATCAATCTGGAACCAGCAACCCCAGCACTATCTACACTGCACTGTGCTTTGCACAGACACAAAGTGACAAGCACAACCTCAAGATCTGCCCAGTAACATTTGATCAGCCTCTGTATGAAAAGGCTTCTGAAATTGTTGCTGCCTCCAGAGACTTGGACAAAGTGGTGGTGTGACTTGGTGGCTTCCACCTGCTGATGCCTACCTAGGCAGCATTGGGAAGATCATGACAGGGAGCGGGTTGGAAAACCTGTGGAACGAGTATGCCAAAGGTTCAGTGGTGCATATGCTCACAGGTCATGCCTTCTCTCGAGCAGTGCGTGCCACATTCTGACCTTGCTGGCCCTCATCTATTGTACTGCTAGACAAGTCAGACTGGGAGAGCCAGACTAACAAGGAAACATCTGGTCAGTCTGTACCAGGACACAGTGGACCAAGATGAGATGCTGCTGAGATAGAATGAAGATGAAAGTCTGCAAGAGTTTCAACAGTTTCTCACTCACCACCTAGATCAAGCTGCCACAAGAGCAGAACGGGGAAGTTATGGGTGCAGTACATCCACCAGGTGTTGCTCATGCTCAACTTCATCAGAGCTGAGAAGACTGGCAACTGGAAGCTTCATCTTCACTGTGTGCAGGAGATGATCCTGCATTTCCATGCAGCATGTCATCTACCATATGCCAAGTCTGGCAGACTGTACTTGCAGCAGATGAACTCCATTGCACAAGTCATGCCTAGAGTGTCGACATTATCTCAGGCGGTCAAAATAGGGGATAGGTAACATGATAATCATCATAACAAGTCCTCTCCTGGGAAATAATCGCAGCATAGTCAGTGTCCCGTGTAAATCTGCTCACCTGGATACTGGGCGTGTTATGACGGGTTGGCGTTTCGCTGCAGGAAGTTCAGGCGCAGCTTGCTGACGAAAGCTTTGTGAAGAGCCTGTAAGGAAATAATTGCAGACTATAGAGCGCAATACGCTTCATTATGGTACGATCGACACTAGAAGATTTAGTCGCCTAAACTTTGTGCAGTCTCGATGGATTATGATCTCTGGCTTGAATAAATCCAATCTCGGTTGGAAGAGGAAGACAATGTACAAACTGTGTCTCATCCATACTCGATTATTCAAAGCGTTGATGCTGGTCCCTCTCGAGGATGGACAAGCCGTCTATTACACTTTGCAGCAAGTTGTTGGATCGCCAAAGGGCAAAAATCGGCTGCTAGTAGTTGAGATCGGACGGATAGCATGACGAAAGTCCCTTCGCCTTATTCCATATCAGTACCTCATTTAAATTTTTATCTGTCATTAAATCCTGTCCTGCACCCGAAAGAAAGATTAGAATCTTCTCATTTCACCTAACAGTGTAACTTGCCATATTCGCCTGTACAGGCTAACAGGTCGACAGCTACTGACATTCTAAATTGGACGAGGATTTGCATGAAATGACCGACACACCTAATCTCAATGTGAGAATTAGTAACTCCAGTTCATTTGTCCACAAGAGACTAGCTTATGCGTTTCCATAGAAACAAAGTGGATCACGGGTCTTCATGCGAGAAATTAATGAGGAAAAACATGCCACTTCTCACACTATCGCGCTCTGGTCGAGTCTATTTCCCCCCCTTTCCATACTAGGTGAATCCTCTCAAGGTGTGGTTTCAACACTCCCTCCCATAAAGTCTCCGCTCTACCGACGTGTGTATTTGATAAGTCGCAAGATTTCAATGGTTGCCTGCTCCAATATCTAACTGGGCACAATTGGCGATGCAGATTCCTTGACTCCTATTAACGATCTCACAGCTGAACCCATCTCAGCATTCACATACAGAATTGGTCAGCTACAAACACCATGAATCGAACAACACTAGGTTGCCGAATCACAGCCGACTGGTAAGCGCATACTCAAAAGCTTTGTGATAGAACCCCAAGCCCAGGCAACAGGGGAAGAAAATAAGTCTCACAGGGACTCGATAAGTCCGCGTAGTCTTCTATCTACAGTTAATGCCACTGAAAGATTTCTAACTACATTTGAAATTTTTTCCGAGTCCAAGGGGCATGTGAAGACACAACAGAGTATTCGTGCCTACTCCAGGCTATATTTTGGAGCACAAAATAGCCGAACACATGCCAAGACAGACAGGCGTCACCAGCAACCAACGGCGTTGCTTAGTGTGCCTGGGTTCCCTTTTGCTCAGTACAAACCAGCTTTAAGTAGATCGTAATCTTTGCCCAGATCTCCGACAAGTGTCAAGCCTCCACGTCCCAACCAGCAAGATCATTTCTCTCGCCATAGCCACAGTGGGAACAAGCTCTTGATTCGTACCATTTGGATGCTTGGGGGTGTCCGTCGAAATTGGCCAGGTATGGGATACATGTCAGAAATCAATTTTGGTGATTCACTTAACCGGAAGCGCTGAAAAACCCGTGTCTGCCTTGGAGTGTGCGCCTCTTTGCAGAGCTCATGAAGAGAAAGCCTGTAATTCGTTACTGCCATACAAGGTGATTGATGTTACCAGAAACCTTGGTCGCTATGGGAGGTTCACTTGGACTTGTCCACAAGAAACTAATGAGCCTCTCAGTCTTGCCCAATCAATCTGATCAATCAAGTGGCTAGGAACCATTAATTCTGCATTGAAAAGCAGGGCAGGATACAATTCCCCAACAGGTTAAGACACTATCATTAAGCGTTACTACCAACATCTCTTGCATTCGGGTGCTTGGATGGCAGGCAGAGCCACAGGAGCAAACACCTGGGACAGATAAACTGGGCAGACAAGCAACAAACCCAAATTCAAAGACTCTGCCCAGTACCTCCAGGTCTTTTGTATCTAGGGGGTCTCGGTCACTGCTTATGGGGGTAAGAATTGAAGGCTTCCATCGGAGTGAGTGGGTGGGATTGATTAAAACTGCTGGAAAAACCTGCAAAGGACCCTAAATCCTTCAACATCCAGTTACCAGGCAGAACCTTCTTAGTACTAAAGTGCGTGGGGGGTGTGATTCGCGTAGGCTCCACTGGCTTCCGAACAAGTGACTCGGACCAGATTTGCTGATTGGAGTGCTCTGCCCCCCAGTCTGACATTTGTCTTAGCATAACAAGATATTGAGGGCCAGCGCAAAGGTCAGAATTGCCGTGGGTCAAAGGCAGAAACGCCACTAATGACATTTGGCTTGAACGAGATATGACAGGGAGAAAGGCATGACAGAAGGACGCGGATGGTCTGGCAAAAGATCCAGCTGATGCGATTGGGATACATTGAGATAGTCACCACTGGGGGAACCGTTTTTGGGCATGACTCCCTATCCACGCGTTTGCAGTCGGTGCATTAACTAGGTTGTCTTCAACCGCCACCACCGCTGTTCATGATCCTTTCACCCTGTGGCTGGCCTAGCTCGTGTTGCGCTCGCATCAGCTAGGTCGGGATGAGCAGCACCAAGCTCGACGTCATCAACCCGCCACCCACACTTGGGACTCTATACTAGTCGCACTCTGTATGCGGCCAGCACTAAGCACATTTTTCACGCATAAAATCCCTTTTTACATTAATCGGATGAGCTCTGATGCCTAAGAATCGTCATACATGTCAGAGATCTGGGGCAGAGAGCAATCTGACGGATCGCTAATGTCAAAGTGAAACATTGTGTCTGTGCAAAGCTACCATGGGTGTTCACACGGTTCAAGATAGTTATGGCCGGGTTGCTGCTGGTTCAGGCAGAAATGTGAGGATGAACATGGAGAAGCGAGAGTCTGCGAAATTCCCTGAAAAAGATGTTTGGACAACTAAGATGCTGCTTGAGAATATGATTGAAATGATCATCGTAATTTACAGAGTCACAGTTTTCCAATTCAAAGCGACAGACTTCTCAACAAGCCAAGTATTCACGGAGTCACTGTTATAGCATCTCAAAACATTGTATCAGATCAATGACTGCGCAACGACAATGAGCAAGAAACGGGAAGTTATGGGTGCAGTACACCCATCATTGGGCGAAATCCCAAAGTAGGGGCTGATGTTGCTTTGGCCCTGACACGGATCCTTGGTGAAGTCGGAGATCTGACAGAAGGCTCAACTTACTGTACTGACTCGCAAAGAGCATCAAGCGTTCAAGTCAGAGCTGAGAAGAAACACTGTCAGGGGTCTTACACTTGGTGAGCCTTTTCATGCGTACGTTCAGGGATATTGTTGTGTCGCACGGAGAACTAGAAAATACGGCTTGGCCGATTTAATTTGCTGTCAGTTCCCAATGGCTTCATGGGGCGTTAGTTTTAAACCCAAATAATGGTGCCGCGCACATTATTGACTACTATGGGGCAACAGAGCTGGTAACTTTTGTCGCCTCTTTTCAGTCAGTAGTTTACAGCTCCACGGAGGTTTGCGAGGTCGAGGATTGACAATCTCATAGCTATGCTACTGCCGACCTGAGTGAGCTAAGTAGGGGCAATGGGGGGAAAGGTGTATGGTGGTCCCGAGGTTGTTTTTATGTGACATATCTCAAGCAATTAGGGAGGAAGGAGTGTATGGCACTTTAGTCTAACAACAAACTAACCAATCACGGGCCTGCGAACCATGTAGGGGGGAGCGCTATAGGAGAGAGTGAGTTTCCACCGGTAGCCGATAGATGGATTGAGGCTGATTACTTCTAATAAAACTCTTACGAGCTCGACACCTACTCCGTAGTAGTCATGCCAGTGCAAAAGTTACCTGGAGCTTAACTGAGATGATGTTCTATCGATGCTCAGCGATGAGCACGGTCTATACCGTATAGCGATTGTTAATTACACTGCTATGGGCAGTAGCACTGGTGAAATGAAAGACCTTGGTCGATGCAGGCAGAAATGCACAGAATAACGGCGAGCAATGGTAGGGCAGATTGCAGACACTCGCACTGAGAGCGGATCACACTACAGCAAGACGAATTCATTGCGACCCCTTTGGGTTAACCCAAAACGATAATTGTGGTCTGAACAAGAATGCAACTGCCAGAGACTCAGGAATCTAATAATGGGTGAATTCCATCTCCTTCCTCAAGTTGTTGTCTGACACATAGGCTGGTTTTGGGTGAGTAATAGAGCAGAAGATTCATATCACCACTTGGAGCCATAACCGAAAATCGTCGTAGCTAGCAACGAATTAAAAGTTCGAAACTCGCTGGGCCATGTTCAATAGCTTTTCATGTTTCAAACAAGCCTTTTCAGCTGCTTGGGATCTGCCACCACCACTCTCACAGTCATCCGGTGGGCCAATTCACGGACTACTGCCACTATGCTGAATTCGCAAGGGGAGCTTGTTATTACATTGAACAATGACTAGTCACACAATAGATATGTTACTCTGCTCAGTGGCTTCTCTAATAAATCATCTCAATGCGCTTATACCTTGTTTGAAAGAAGAATAGCCATCTAGCCATTCTACCGATCCGTATTTTCATCGAATGTTCCTTCTGCAGCTCGAAGGTGCCTCGCAGTCGCAACTAGTAGATCCCATGAAACTGGGCATTATGATTGCCAGAGTTTTACGTCATTCGGGTCATTTCAGGTCTACACTTGATCGGACATTAGTGATCCTTACAATTGGGGAAATGCTGTAAATTCCTTCCATCTTGGTGTTAGTACAGCTTGCACACTGGGGAGTTTCTTGTCACACCGCATACTATGGTGAATTTTCAAACTTTTGTCTCTTAGTGGGTTAGAAAGAAATTCCTGGGTGCCATGCAGCATTATGGGTCACACGACCTGGATGGGTCCAGATCATCTAAAATATC
>CM068959.1:48867324-48883917 GCA_035128595.1 Eptatretus atami | reverse complement strand
CTGTTTCTCCAGAAACTGATGATGAGGATGATGACTGAGGATGAACATGTGTCATGTTGTAAATATGTTTCTCAAGTTTTAACATTTGTAATTGTTTTGTTAATTGTTTTTTGTTAATGTATTTAATACAATACATGAATATTCTTATTTTACTCTATTTTTTAAGGTTTCTATAGTATTACCACAGATATGGTGAAAATTGTTCATAGCCCAGGAGTAATAGGTTTAGACCTATGTATAACTGCATATGGATTTCATTAAATCTTCAAAATATTGTTGAAATTGAATTCCCTGCCCCAAAAAACATATATTTAGACTCATTATTTGCATTTTTATGATGTTTTAAGCCTGAAATATGAGAAAATCTCAAGCCGGCGGCCATCTTGGACGCCATCTTGAATTTCTCAAAAGCCCCAAGGGAGATTCTTGGGGACTTTTAGTATGTTATTCCTGACAGTTTTCTTAACATTTCCTGAAAGTTTCAGCTTGTTATAAAAAAATTTCCGGGTCTAAACCTATTACTCCTGGGCTATTATGGCCATTTGGGCAATCACACCTGTGCCGTATTCACTCCCTGTTATCTTACTTGATCAGGTTACTTG
This sequence comes from Eptatretus atami, assembly GCA_035128595.1. Lineage (NCBI taxonomy): Eukaryota > Metazoa > Chordata > Myxini > Myxiniformes > Myxinidae > Eptatretus > Eptatretus atami. The sequence continues at coordinate 48,883,315 of CM068959.1, read as the reverse complement.
TCTTCGACCCAATGATCTCATTCTTGCAGTTAACCTAATCTAACTTAACATCCATCATTATCAGGGTGATTTTATAATATCGGGGAAATTTTTAATCAAACAAGATGGCAACGCAGAACTCATTATTTTACGTGGTAATAAAATTGAATTAAAAAAACTCTTGCAAAATGTAAACTGAATTCATTGTGTTTTAGGAGTTGCTCAAAGCCACCAAAGTTTTACACTATGTCAATATTATACGCCATAACGAAAAAATACAACACTTTGCCCAAAACTTTTTTGCCTCAGCTTCTGATCGTTTCTGTTTCCTGGATGCCATTTGGGAAGCCTTTTTGTCCAAGGCTCCCATCTTCCCCTTACGGCCTGTCTCTCGTTGGGCAATCAAGAACTCTTTGTCTTCAGGTATCTTGATGAGTGAAAGTGCATCCCTGTGAGCTATGTCAAACAGGTCATTCAGACTCACCTTGAAGTAAACTTGGTTACGCAAATTGGTCTCACTCATCCTTGAGATGTTCTTTAGAAGATCTTACCATTCTTTATGCAGTTGACGAAGGTGTTTGCAGACATCTGGTTCGTACTTCGTCGGGAAGTTTTCACTGTGCCAGATTTCCAGTACCGCCCTGGATGTGATGATGATGCTTTCAGTCAGGGTCATTTTTTTCTTCACAGTAAAGATGGAACAGAAGCTTCAGAACCTCTCCCCTCGATTGAAGCTTCTGGTTTGAAAGGGAGGGACTGGCTGATCCAACAAGCCAAATCTCCTTTTGTCGAACGAGTTCCAATGGCCATTTATCCTTCCATTGGGACCATACCCTGTCCAGAACATTGGTGCTGCCTAAGCAGTCTCCTGGGCTATTGGGTACAATCCTGGACGGGTCGCCACTCCAACACAAGATACCAGCAAGCTGGTACTCATTTTTCTGACCTCAGAAGGATGACAGGCTGAGTCAACCCCACCTGGTATTAATTCAACAGCCAAGCGGGATTTGAACTCAGGACCCTAGTATATAGAACTCAGGACCCAAGTCCAAAATATAGGATTTGAACTCAGGACCCAAGCCCACCACTCTAGCCATTAAGCCAACACCAGAGTGGTCATTTATGTGAACTCAGAATCTAAAAACCTGAAAACAAACAGAAACACAATTACAAACAGTTCAAATTCAACATTTAAAAAATATTATTCAATTCACCAATAATGAATAACCTCAAAATATTATTCAATTCTCACAAAAATTTGCATGAGTTACTTTTTCATTAAATGTCACAAAATGGTGGGTCCTGCAAATTTGAAGTTCATTTTTAAAAAACATCCTAATCATCATCTCTTTATTATTAACTTTCACATTTTTCAGTTTTGGCAATGGGTGTAACAACAACAAAAATTGTGACAAAGAAATTAAAATATATATATTATTGTTGCGAATTCGCGCCCGTCGCGTGCGATCGGCCACGTGACTCGAATCGCGACCGCTCGCCCACCGGACGGACAATTCAGTCGTGACCTCCCCGGCTAACGCCGGGATCCAGTCACGGGTGGCCTTTCGGCCTCACCACGATCGTGCCAATCGGCCACCCGCGTGGATAGGGTTGTTCGCCAAACTCGACTACCTAAGTACCCACGCGGATGGTAAACCGGGCGATCGCACCTCGCCGCAGGTCGACTTCGGACACGGACCGCTTAAGCGGTCCGTTCCTTGCTATCGGGATAACCGAGCGTGTTATCGTCGGCCTCGAACGGTTCCTGATTAATTATCGGGCGTATCCAGCCCACTACGAACCCTTTTACGTGAAGCAAGATGGAGGTTCAATTAAAGAAAAGACGAAGCGAAACGGGAAAACAGTTCACACAATGCACATTTATTCCGCGGCACACGGAGCACACATATAGCACGTATTTACAGCCACAATTAGCAAATGCACATATATCAATTTAAGACAAAAACAATAATGCAAGCAACGCAGAGCTACGACCGACAAACGCGAACACTCGGCAACACTTATACAGTTTCTACCTTACAGACACGGCGCCACAACACGCATTCACACCTAAGCAAAGAAAAGACCCCCTCAAAGGCAAGGGAGTCAGACTGGGCCCGTGGGCCTAATGCGCGTGGAACCTGGATGAGCGGCCAGGTCCAGACGGACCGAAGGGTCCTACCCGCGCCCGGTGGCGAGCCGCAAAATGTCGCTGCACGGCGTTTCGTGGGCACCTGCTGGTGTAAAGTGGGAACGGGCCCCCTTGTCGCACTCTCTCAGCGCGGGGAAAGGGGAATTGTTGATGCTCTGGGGAGGGAGTATGGCTGGCTTGCTCGAGTCCCGCGGTGCGCGATTCAACGCGACCTCGTCGCTGACTTCCTCGTCCCGGACCCGAGCCTCCAGGTTCTCCTCAGCCGATCTCCCTCCGCGGCCGTTCGCCTCCGTAGCCGTTTGCCTCCGTAGCCGTTCGCCTCCGTACTCATCTGCCCACACTTCTGCCACGATTCGCCTTGCGCTCGTCTTTTTATCGGCTCCAGGAACCCACCATATGCAAATTCTCGGATCCAAACGACCTCAGGGGCGGAGCCACGCTCGCCGATTGGATGGAGAAAAAGGGGCGTGAATCTTTCCTGATCCTCAAATTTGCATATCCCGATTTTCGTCAGGCGCGTCTGGAGGCGGGGCCAAGCCGCCCGCGCTTCCTAATTGGATGGATCAGATGTGGGCGTGTAGCATTCCTGATCCGAATTCTCCTCGAAAACACGCCATCTGCACTCGCGGCTCGCGTGTATCGCTGCAGATAGCCCGACGCTCGGTGTCCACAGGTGGTGCGGGAGTGGCCGTAGGAGAAGGTGGTGGAGGGTTTTCGGCGGTGTCCGATGGCCATGGCGCTGTTTGGAATGGCGGTGATGTGAGGTTTGCGGTAGCGAGTGGTGAAGGTAGGTTGTGGCTGCTGGGTGTTATTTTGTTGTTGTAGTGGTTGGCTCAAAACAAAGGTAGAACAGAAAAGCGCCTAACTCAAAGGATCGCAGCCCGAATGAATCACATTAATTCCCTCTATACAAGGGCGTTGGAGCTAACTACACATGTACTTCAGAAATACCTCACCTATGGGACCTGGATGGTGTTCGCGAATTTCCACAGCCGTAACACTACCCCTCCCCTTTTTAAGACCGTCCCGAGTCGTCAAATTATCGTGTGCCATCATGTGTAGTTCTCCCCTAGTACGTTTTCCCTACGGATCCCTGATGCGACATTCATGGTATTCGTGTCCCCAAATAAATAACCTGAGGGCTGAGTAACTAACTAAACAAACTCACTCATTCAGACGACTTAAATAAAATTGCCGGCGCTAAGACAGACATGCCGGGGGCACCTCATATTTACAATACACCTTATCTAACTTACAAATTTTACACTAAACCATGGCCCAGGATCAATGAACTCTGCAGGAAAAAGGTAAGAGTCAAAGAAAGCCGGTGCACGGGCCGCCACTGCAGGCCCGTGTTGCAGCTGCCAACAGGACAGTTCCTGCAGCTTGCAAACTGTTGCTTGCGGATCCTGGCGCGCATGGAAATGAACAGGGGGGGCAAATCAAAATTGAACGGGCAAACGCAGATGTGGGCAGTGGGCATGGCATGGCAAAACAGGCAGGCAAGGCATGGCACGACAAGGCCGCAGGCAAACACAGCCCGCTGAACAAGGCCGCTGAGCAAACACAGCCGGCAGACGAACTGGCCGGCACAGGCCTTGCAGTAAAAACAGCCGTCGGACGATCCGGCCGGCACACGGCCTTGCAGCAAAACAACAGCTGCCGATGAAGTTGGCGGGCCTCTTGCCGTGCAGTGCAGGTTGGTGGAGGGAGTGCGGTGGTGCTGGCCACTCGGAAGGCGGGCTCGGACCTGCCTACTGTCTCCCTCCACCTATCGCCTTTGCCTGTCACTGTACAATACCACCCCTTAATTGTCAAAAACCAATTTCGCCCCAATTAATTTTTTGTTGTTTTTATTTTACTTACCCTTACTTCCCCACTATAATTCGTCCCCTAACCCCCTTTACTGTCTCTGTTCGGCTAACCTATCTCGTCTCCTAGCCTACTCCAACCCCTACGTTCCCTTCCCGGAGGGGAATAAGGAGAGCTAGCGTCTGTGCTGAGGCCCAATGAAGCCTCAGGATGGCCTCCCAGACTTCAGCGATCTCTACCCAAAGTGGGTCCAGCGGCCCACAACGAGAGCGAAGGGATGGATGGTGCGGAGGGGTACACTTCCTATCTACCCTAACCGTTAACCTTTAAACTACCCCGGGGCTTTCAAAAAGCGCCTCTCGCTTACACTATTGGTTCTAACAACCCAGATTCCCGTCGCCTGTGTTGGTGTCCACTCAAATTTCGGGCCTCGCCCCTAATTCTCCCGTGCCCTCACACGGTCTCATGGTGGGACGCGTGGCTCCCTTGGCAGGCACGACCCTCTGCCGATTCTCCAACAATGGCACCCCCGGGCACTACATGCCTCCGAGCCTACCAGCTCCCGAAACACCGGGGAGTGCCCCATGGCAACTCCCTGAAACGCACACGTGGCAGGCTGCGCCCCGGCCCCTTTCCGAGGGTCACCGTGCCCACGACACTGCCCACGGCTAACGCGCTCTCCGGCCCCCCGCACCAAGCGGGCGCACCCGTGCCCACTACGCTAACCCGCCCCATGGGCCCTTGGCCTACACGGCCGACTAGCCCGGTGCCCGGGGTACCCACTCAGCGATACTCACCTTTCGCAGCCACGTCCCAGCCCGTCAACAGGGCTCCTGCACCCCTCCAAATGGGTTCGAGCCTACTCTCCCACCAACAGCAAAACGACCTCCATTTTTCAATTTAACTAACCCAGCTAACTCACTCTACACTGACCCCGGGGTCCCTTGGGCGGGAGTAACTCCTCCCCCAATCACTCATCGCACCATGCATTCCACATTCGCTCCACTCACACAGACCGCTGGCCTCACCCACTCCACACGTCTCCACACAACTTTTCAACACACACTCGCTGAATTTCTGCATCCTTCCATCTACATCCCTAACTCACTCGTGCTCCCACGTCGTCCCTTACACTATAGCACGTTCCATTTAACACTACGTAGCTAAGCTACGTCCCCACTACACATCCAAAGTCTGTCACTGTCTCCAATGTCCCATTACCAGTTCCCCATCTTAAATCTCAACTAAAATCCCTCTAACTAATCCATTCCACGGGCCCCATGAGGACTACCCCTGCCCCATGGAGCCGGCTAGCTAATGCTAACCCTTCCCCCTAACTAGTTCCATCCTGTGCCCAGCAGGGGTCTTTCACCCTTACCGGGAATCCTGTTCACCCGAAAGCGAGGCTTGCTTTTGTTAATTTTTTTTCCAATTACGCACAGCACCAGCGCGGCAACTCACAGCTCGCGCACTTGCACCTTGCCCGTGACGTCATGCAGCTGCACGTACCTCGTCCCTCTTGGACGGTACCATCCGGCAGGGATTCACCCTCCTGCCGGATTCCAACCCACGTGCAGCCATGACGTCACCCTGCGCACCCCCAAAAGCAACCCTCGCACTCCGAGGGCTCCACGCGAAACAGTTGCTCTGCCCGTTGGAGCTTACACAAAGCTCGCGTGGAGAACCCGTCCGGTCCAAATCCGTCTACCTGCCTAGACTTTGTCCGTCCGCGGGATCGGCAACATCCACCGCTGGCGTTTCGGACCGGGCTTCACTCCCGCAAGCGAGCACGTGGGGTCTCGTGCGCTGCACAGCACGGACCGGCGCGCTCGCTGCTGGGTGAACCCGGCACGGTCCCCACAACAGCTACGGCCGCTACCCGGCTTGTGTCTCTCTGTCGCCGTCGTCGTTGCCATTCGACCCTCCACGCACACCTGCGTGTCACGACGCACAGACTCCACTCCATCACACTCACATTCACACCGGGAGACGCGTTGCATGCTCACGCATGCGACCGACATCTCCTCACATACAGAGACCTCACACACACGGTCTCCCTCACAACGGACCCTCTCACTCACACCCAACCTTTCACCTGCCCAGGGGGTCTCACTCACACCATGCGTGCCGGAAAGCACGCATCTCCGCACACTCGCAAACACACACCCTTGCACAACCACACTGGGGATTCGTGTCCCCACAAGGGTTCCCGGGCCTCTATACCCCCAAGCTACACGTGCACCTATCCACAGCACTCGTCCCTTCAACTCCGCTTGGCACGACCGAACCCACCTGGTCGTGATTCGCCTCAAGGGGCATACTCCCTCCCCTCCTTCCTGGAGGCGGCCATCCAGCTGCTCACACCGGTCTCCACCCAGTCCGCGAGCTCACCCCCATCATCCTCCACTATTCTGTGTGTGTGTGTTCTGTTCCTTTAACCCCGTCATTATCATGCAGTCTCTCCTCTATTTTCTCTATCTCCTGGTCTCTATACATCTATTAGTTTCTGTTCTTCTGGAGTTTTTCCATCTCTCTGGATTTCAATTTTATTCTCTCCTTGAGTTCATTAATTCAAACTCATATAGTTTTTGTTTTCTCTCCCAGAGTTTCTCCTGCTCTTCATTTTCCAATCTCATCGTTTCTTCAATGGCTCATTTCCTTCCTGTGTTTCATTCGCTGTTCTCTCATTACCCTTCCTTGTTTCCTCTGCTGTCCTTCCTTCTCCAGTTTCGTTGTTTGCTTCATTTGGTTAATCTCCTTTTTTGTGTTTCAGTTGCTGCTGTCTCATTACTCTTCCTTGTTTCTTCTCCTGTCTTTCCTTCTGCAGTTTCATGGTTTCTTTCATGTGGTTAATTTCCCTTTTGTGTTTCATTCGCTGTTCTTTGTCTACCTCTTCGCACTCCAGCCTTGCCTTTTCTTTCAATTGGTCAACCTCGGCTTCATGTTCTTTTTGTTTCTATCCCATTGTTCCTCTCGTTCTTCCCTCTCCAATCTCGTTGTGTCCTTCAATCTCCTGATTTCTCCTTCCTGCTTTTCCTTGCTCCTTCATTTTCTCCTCGTATTCCAACTTATTTTTTCCTTTTGTCTTCAGTTTCAAATTCATACTTCTTCAGTTTTTCATTCCACTGTCTTTCTTGTTCCTCGTTCTGCAATCTCATTATTCTTTCAACTGACAGATTTCTTTCTCCTGTCTCATTCCTGTTCTTTGTATTTCCTATTCCACTGTCTTTCTTGTTCCTCATTCTGCAATCTCGTGGTTTCCTTCCATTGATCGATTTCCTTCTTCTGTCTCATTCGTTCTTCCATCATTACTCTTTCTTGCATCTCATTCCCCAATCTGGCCTTTGCTTCCAGCTGTTCGATCTGTACAGCGTGGTTCCTTAACGTCTCATTCTCCGTTCTCGTTCTTTCCTCTCTCAACATCCTCAGCTCGTTTTGTAACTCAGAAGCTTTCTTTTCCAATTCCTTTCTCATCTCCGCACACTCCAACTTTGCTTTGGCTTCTAATTGTTCAATCTGCTCAGTGTGGTTCCCTAACGTTTCATTCTCCGTTCTCGTTCTTTCCTCTCTCAACATCCTCAGCTCGTTTTGTAACTCAGAAGCTTTCTTTTCCAATTCCTTTCTCATCCCGCACACTCCAACTTTGCTTTGGCTTCTAATTGTTCAATCTGCTCAGTGTGGCTCCTTAACGTTTCATTCTCTGTTCTCTTCCTTTCCTCTTTAAACATCTTCAGTTCGTCTTGTAATTCCGTCTCTTTGTTCTGGTGTTTCTGTAACTCAGTTTTCTTCTCTAATTCTTTTCTCATCTCCGCACACTCCGACCTTGCTTTGGCTTCCAACTGTTCTTCCATTTGCCCTGTGTTTTGTCTATCAGTCTTCCCAGTCCTCTTGTCTCCGTTTTTACCTCCAGTCCCAGCTTATCAACTCTCTTCGTCATGTCTTGAAGTCTTTTCTACACTCCACTATTTTTATTTCCTTCGTGCACGTCTCCGTCACCCCAATTAATTTTTCCCTCTCGGTTACCGCACACTTTTTCCGTCACCTCCACACTTCTCGCCCAACACGTCTCCCGAATTATTTTTTTCTCACCCGCCTTCACCGCGGGCCTGACAACCGTTGCACCCCTCCAGCTCGTTCGCTCCCACACGTGGCGTCGCCATTACGCACTTCGCTGTTGCTTTCATGCCCGCCTGCAGGCATTGGCCTATTTGCTGCGTTTCACCCCGCATTTCTTTTATTTCTTCCTTCATTTCGTTTTTCATTTCGTTTGTGTTTGTTTCCATTCTGAGTGCGTTTCCATCCATTTTTTCGTTCATTCCATCCATTTTGCCGTTCATTTCGTTTGTGTTTGTTTCCATTCTGAGTGCGTTCCATCCATTTTTTCGTTCATTCAATCCATTTTGCCGTTCATTTCGTTGTGTTTGTTTCCATCTGCTTGTTCACTCCTTTTATTTCGTTTTTCATTCCATCCATTTTTTCGTTCATCTGTTGCATCCCCCCCCTCATTGCTTGTGTGATCATCTCCATCATTTGTGCAATGACTAATGGCGAAAGCAGGGCATCCGCCACCATCGGTCCCGGTTTCGCTGGGAGCTGGGGAGGGGATTTGATGGAGGTGGGGAGGGGGGTGTCATACGCCGCGGCCTCTGCCCTGCCGCGCCCATTTCGGGCCCTGGGTTCAGTTGGGGGGAAACTGTTCCTGCACACCAATGTCCTGCATGGGGATTCCATCCTGAGCCATGGATTCTAAAACATACTACATCCATATCTACCCCCGGCACCCGCTCGCCTTGAGACGCCATCTTATTCCACGTAAGGGGTTAATTTAATCGCTCGTATTTTAGAGGGAATCGGGGGTCGCTCCTCTCACCCTGGACCGATTCCCTATGAATTTAGCTGGAGCCAGGAGAGTTCGTTTTCCCGCTCTCTGACACCAGTGTTGCGAATTCGCGCCCGTCGGCGTGCGATCGGCCACGTGACTCGAATCGCGACCGCCTCGCCCACCGGACGGACAATTCAGTCGTGACCCTCCCGCTAACGCCGGGATCCAGTAGGGTGGCTTTCGGCCTCACCACGATCGTGCCAATCGGCCACCCGCGTGGGATAGGGTTGTTCGCCAAACTCGACCTACCTAAGTACCCACGCGGATGGTAAACCGGGCGATCGCACCTCGCCCGGAGTCGACTTCGGACACGGACCGCTTAAGCGGTCCGTTCCTTGCTATCGGATAACCGAGCGGTGTTATCGTCGGCCTCGACGGTTCCTGATTAATTATCGGCGTATCCAGCCCACTACGAACCCTTTTACGTGAAGCAAGATGGAGGTTCAATTAAAGAAAGACGAAGCGAAACGGGAAAACAGTTCACACAATGCACATTTATTCCGCGGCACACGGAGCACACATATAGCAGTATTTACAGCCACAATTAGCAAATGCACATATATCAATTTAAGACAAAAACAATAATGCAAGCAACGCAGAGCTACGACAGACTAAACGCGAACACTCGGCAACACTTATACAGTTTCTACCTTACAAGACACGGCGCCACAACACGCATTCACACCTAAGCAAAGAAAAGACCCCCTCAAAGGCAAGGGAGTCAGACTGGGCCCGTGGGCCTAATGCGCGTGGAACCTGGATGAGCGGCCAGGTCCACGAGACCGAAGGGTCCTACCGCGCCCTCGTGGCGAGCCGCAAAATGTCGCTGCACGGCGGTTTCGTGGGCACCTGCTGGTGTAAAGTGGGAACGGGGCCCCCTTGTCGCACTCTCTCAGCGCGGGGGAAAGGGGGAATTGTTGATGCTCTGGGGAGGGAGTATGGCTGGCTTGCTCGAGTCCCGCGGTGCGCGATCAACGCGACCTCGTCGCTGACTTCCTCGTCCCGGACCCGAGCCTCCAGGTTCTCCTCAGCCGATCTCCCTCCGCAGCCGTTCGCCTCCGTAGCCGTTTGCCTCCGTAGCCGTTCGCCTCCGTACTCATCTGCCCCATTTCTGCCACGATTCGCCTTGCGCTCGTCTTTTTATCGGCTCCAGGAACCCACCATATGCAAATTCTCGGATCCAAACGACCTCAGGGGCGGAGCCACGCTCGCCGATTGGATGGAGAAAAAGGGGCGTGAATCTTTCCTGATCCTCAAATTTGCATATCCCGATTTTCGTCAGGCGCGTCTGGAGGCGGGGCCAAGCCGCCCGCGCTTCCTAATTGGATGGATCAGATGTGGGCGTGTAGCATTCCTGATCCGAATTCTCTCGGAAAAAACGCCATCTGCACTCGCGGCTCGCGTGTATCGCTGCAGATAGCCGACGCTCGGTGTCCACAGGTGGTGCGGGAGTGGCCGTAGGAGAAGGTGGTGGAGGGTTTTCGGCGGTGTCCGATGGCCATGGCGCTGTTTGGAATGGCGGTGATGTGAGGTTTGCGGTAGCGAGTGGTGAAGGTAGGTTGTGGCTGCTGGCGTTGTTGTTGTTGTTGTTGTTGTAGTGGTTGGCTCAAAACAAAGGTAGAACAGAAAAACGCCTAACTCAAAGGATCGCAGCCCGAATGAATCACATTAATTCCCTCTATACAACGGGTTTGGAGCTAACTACACATGTACTTCAGAAATACCTCACCTATGGGACCTGGATGGTGTTCGCGAATTTCCACAGCCGTAACAATATATTCATTGTCTAGGCTCGTGGAAGAGTTAGTACGATGTACACTGACAGATTATGATGCAACAGGATAAAATAAACAGCAGAGAGAGGGGGGAAATCAACAGCAGAACCGAAGGCCAAGACCTAGGAAGGCAGACAAGCAATTGGTGTGGGGGAATGGGGGGCAGGAGAGGATACATGGGGTTGATAAGATGGATACGGAAGGAAACTCTCAGGAGGGAAAACTGGAAATTTGGAAGGAGGAGGGATTGCGGTGGGGTTGGGGGGAGGGGGGAGCGGTTTGTATTGGGAGCAGATGGGACACCCAGCTTAACGTCCACCGGATGGACAGTGCACTTTGTGATGCAATGCCCTGCGTGTGAAGCACCAACCTAACAGTTTATTGTTAGGTCCGGAGTCAAACTCAGACTAGATAGCTCAATAATGAGTGCACTACCTCTGTGCTATTCTGTCGGATATAAACAATTATATTTCCATGATTTTTTAAATTTGTTTTCACTACTTTCTAAGGATCATGTAGCAGCTTTACATATACAGTACTACTTTACACTCGGGCTATATCCCAGCTCGAGTCTGTATTTCTTCACCTTTGTTGTAAGCAAGCGACACTCCATGTCATCTGCACTCACTCGTGTCATTTTCACTTCCTGTTTCAAAAAGGAATTGGATAAGAAGAAATGTACTTTTAAGGCCTTGGACAGTTGAGGAGATAGAGGATGCCCTGTCATTCTGTGATATGGGAAAGCCGGAAAGGTCAATCTCTTGGGTCTTTGAACACCTTTGCAGTGAAATCCACTGCTTGCATTGTGCACCTCTCCCCACTCCATTGGCAGATCTGAGCAAATTTGAAAGTCTTTCCTCTTTTTCTTTTTATGCTTGAGGAAAGAACATGTTCCCATCTCTGGTCTTAACTTGAAGGATATTGCCATTTTCGTATTGTAATTTTGCTGCTAAAACTTATTTGATTATTTGTGCATGTAAAAATGATTGGCCCCTCATTTAACAATTCCTTACTGAAACGATAGAGTTCATAGAACACCTTACCCCACGCAGTCTTAAGAAAAAGGGCATGCGAAGGGTCTTTTTAAACTCTTGCTTTGCGTTTCCGAGCACGATATATATTTCCTACGAGCTGCCATTTTGTCTGAATCTCAATATTCCCCAATGCCGAGAGAGTGAGCATCAAATTTTATAAGTTGGGATAGCGTACAATAGTGTACTATTTTGTCCAAGTACTGTTAAACTGGAGGTTTTTGGAAGTGCATAAAGCGTGATTTGTGTTCTACAGTGAAGTATTGGAAGTTGACCACCGTTGATGCACTCTCTTTTACACCACCTTATTTAACACATTAAAATAGTTATTTGTGTCTGTTGTTTGTGTCCTTTATGACATCCCTAAAAGCAGTATGTTTCCTGGTTGGAATGATTTTCAATGTTATTTCACTGCCAGACTGGCAGACAGGCTAAAAAAATTACCTTGCTCCTCTCTGCACATGCCTGCTCGGGATGACATTCTGTACAATTTACGAAATGCAGAGCCAAAGTTCTGCTAAACTGCAGGTCCATGTTCAGATTCATGTGTACAGTGTTCAAAATATAACATTAAATTGAAATGAAGTTGTTCCTCGATCATAGCCTGACATTTGTAGACAGACAGACAGAGTGAACCTCTTGCTTCACCCCGCTTTTCGCTTCGCGAGTGGGATAATCATGTATAAGTAGTCAGTTGTTTATTTTCGAGTATATCTTTTTTCCAAGTGTTTTTATTGTTTAACATAACCTGTCAAAAGATTGGTGTGTTTCTATTTCCCTGTCTGTTTCTGAATTCTCAGTATAGACTGTGCTGGTATTCTGAAGTTGAGGAACTCGGATATTGAGCTGAGGAAAGGGGAGACGGATGTTGGACGTAAAAACACACGCGTTCGCCTTGTGTTTCGCGTCAACATTCCACAACCAGGAGGCCGGGTACTCTGTCTGCAGACAATGTCTGTCCCCATCGAATGCTGTATGTCTATCACAAGCCCGCTCTGTTTTTCCACACACATTGCCTGATACTGTATACTCAACATCACTTTCTGTTGTAATGTTCTTCAACGTTTTTCCTTCCATTCCATTATTTTAATGCTCGACACTTTTTTATTTATCAACTTCTGACTTTAAACATTGTCATCCATGTGTTTGTGAACTGGAGAAACAATTTATTTTTTTGATAAAACTTTTTATGTCCGACCAATCTGTCCTGAGCATGAATAGTGGTCTTAAAGCTTTTTGTCATCACGTATCACAGGGCTCACCTGGCCCAAGGATGTGAGGTTTGTGAGGGCAGCAACCTGTTGCAAAAGCTTGGGAGAACTTTCAAGTGGAAGCTTTTATTGATGATATATCATCATTCACCATCTTATGACAGGATAAGGCCAATTTGTACAATCATGAAGTTACAACAAATAATTCCAAAGAGTAGAAGTGATTAAGCCGATTTAAATCACCGATTATATATTGATTCTGTTTCTAAGGGCGATTTCTATGAAGACCACATTAATCGAGAATATAATTTTGTTTGTCGATCATTTTCACAATGAAATTTTCACACAAGTCTTTCCAGTTGTTAAGGCGGTGAAAAAGATTGTTCCCACGTGGAAATGCTAACTTTTTCGAAATTATTTTGAGATGGTCTTTGTAGCATAGATATTGGTCAGCGTCGATTTCAGAACAGAAAATTTATTTTGGCAATCAGTTGTCATCCATCCAACACACATGGCCGACCCAATGTAGCTTTCCTCTGGCCAGGTTCATGAACATCGGTTTAAAGTGTTCGAAATGCGCTCAACTTCTCTGTAAGATACAAAGTCAGACCAATTTCTTTTCAGAATTTGACACAAGTGATGTTGCTGCTGTGCAATGAGCCATTTAACTTGGTTGGCATACAGGGGGGAAGTTTTAACTCCATAGGTAGAGTACATAAAACTACAGCACAATACACAGCAAATGTTGTTTACAAATTAATGCCAAAGCTTGCGGCAGCGGCCGATATACGACGACTCATTTCACAATCATTGCTGAGGAAATTGGAAATGTTGCTGCCAGGTTAGACAAAGTTGTCCACCAAATTCAACGGAGCGCCATCGACAGCAAAGGGGGGAATATTTTCAAAATTTTGAGGAAAGGTTGGTTGGTGTAAAATTTCTGCTTTAGTTAGATTGATTGTTTCGCCAAAGTCGGTCGTTGTTGCTGAAAATATATTGAGAGTTTGCTGTAAGTTGGAAGCTGAATTGCTGACAAATGCACAGTGATCGGCATACAAGAATAACCTGATAAATTTCTTGAAACTTTGAGTCAGCTGAGAGGTGAGGCAGAATGAAAAATCCACCATCAATTCACACACAAATACAAATACCACTCAGAACATCCTTCGCAAGGAAGTGTTGAAAAACAGCAGCAAGGAGCAATGTGAACAAGGTTAGCACAGGCACACAGCCCTGCTTCATACCCTTCTCAAGTTTGATTGTATAGTTAGAGGAGAAATTCCACAAGGAGCTCATGGAATGTGTTAAGAAATAAATAAATCAAAAATGTGTAAAAACCATCACAGAATGACTTATCAACGTGTTCATCATTCTCCTCCAAAGATGATCACACATTGAAGCAATGAAGTCCATATGAATCCCGAGTGAACTGCATCAATGTTAAGGGGCTTAGCCCGAGAGCAGATTCGGGTTCGCCTCATGATCGAGTGAATGTCGCATCGTACTAACCTGCAAATAGCTGAATGTAGCTTTTATAGCTTTTACCTGAATGTCACCCCTTGATCAGCACCAAGGAGAAAATTAACTGCATTTTGATGTACACTATATGGCCAAAAGTATGCGGACACCCCTTCTAATTCGTGGATTCGGCTATTTCAGCCACACCCATTGCTGACAGGTGTATAAAATCAAGCACACAGCCATTCAAACAAAATAGACAAACATTGGCAGTCTAATGGGCCGTACTGAAGAGCTCAGTGACTTTCAACATGGCACCGTCATAGGATGCCACCTTTCCAACAAGTCAGTTCATCAAATTTCTGCCCTGCAAAAGCTGCGCCAGTCAACTGTAAGTGCTGTTATTGTGAAGTGGAAACGTCGAGGAGCAACATCAGCTCAGCCGCAAAGTGGTACGCCACACAAGCTTATACAATGGGACTGCCGGGTGCTGAAGCGCGTAGCGTGGAAAAATCGTCTGTCAGTTGCAACACTCACTACCGAGTTCCAAACTGACTGCAAGCAAAGTCAGCACAAGCACTGTTCGTCGAGAGTTTCATGAAATGGGTTTCCATGGCCAAGCAGCCGCACTCAAGCCGAAGATCACCATGCGCAATGCCAAGCGTCAGCTGGAGTGGTGTAAAGCTCACCGCCATTGGACTCTGGAGCAGTGGAAACGCATTATCTGTAGTGATGAATTACGCTTCATCATTTGGCAGTCCGACGGATGAATCTGGGTTTGGAGGATGCCAGAAGAATGCTACCTGCCCGAATGCATAGTGCCAACTCTAAAGTTTGGTGGAGGGGGAATAATGGTCTGGGGATGTTTTTCATGGTTCATGCTAGACCCCTTGGTTCCAGTGAAGGGAAATCTTAACGCTACAGCACACAATGACATTCTAGATGATTCTGTGCTTCCAACTTGGTGGCAACAGTTTGGTGAAGGCCCTTTCCTGTTTCAGCATGACAATACCCCCGTGCACAAAGCGTGGTCCATACAGAAATCGTTTGTCCAGATCGGTGTGGAAGAACTTGACTGGCCTGCTCAAAGCTCTAACCTCAACCCCATCAAATACATTTGGAATACATTTGCGGATTAATTGGAACACCGACTGCGAGCCAGACCTAATCGCCCAACATCAGTGCCCGACCTCACAAATGCTCTTGTGCTGAATGGAAGCAAATCCCGCAGCAATGCTCCAACATCTAGTGGAAAGCCTTCCAGAAGAGTGGAGGCTGTTAAAGCAGCAAAGGGAGGGAACAACTCAATATTATTTCCCAACATGTTGGACGAGCAGGTGTCCACATACTTCTGGCCATGTCGTGTATTTTCCAGTGATTTGTAGCAAAGCTGGTGACATCAGTAGATGATAAATTAGGTTTCTGGGACGCCCATTCCAATGAATGGGGGAAAAGGGAAAAACTTTCTGACTCAAGCCCAAAAAGCCCAAAATAGGAGACTCATTTTCTCCCCACCTATCCCCTTCCCTCCCATACAAGCAAATGTAAAATTGAGACTCATTTCCTCCCCCTCCCATACAAGCAAATGTAAGATTGAGACTTACTGATTAAAGCACTTCTACCCCCAACATAATCACAGTCCTTTTATATTTTCATTCCACTCAAAGAGCGAACCAACGAATATTTGCCCA
>CM068959.1:48795810-48816210 GCA_035128595.1 Eptatretus atami | reverse complement strand
GACACGTACACCGCTCGTGAAACGTGCATGGATTTATCCATGGCGATGTACCGTCGGTCCTCGCTGGCAGCGGTGGATTCTCCACAGATGGTGAGCGTCTTCTCGTCTCTGCGGCCGGCGAGGCTGCGATCGAGCCGGGGAATGTACAGTGCGGGCCACGTTGGCGAGCGCGGAACGAGCGCGTTGATCGACGCTGGTCGAACGCCAGAGCGGGCATGAGGGACCCTCGACCGGTCACCCGGGGGTTTTTGCGGGATGATTTGAGTGCCAATTTCGGTGTAGGCGATTCATGTCGTCTCGTGGGTTCGGAGCGCAATATTGCCGCTGTTTGGGGTGGCCTTGCTGGAAACGAAGTGAGGCAGTTTCCGGCCCAAGCTGGCGGGCCACGTGAGGGGTCGGAGCCAATCGGAGCGCCAGATTCGGGTGATGACGTTTGGATTCGGCATGGCTCCTCCCCCTGAGCTGCGGGCCCGAAAAGGTCGTGGCAGTCTCTCTTTCCCGGTCGGTCTGTGTTTTCTGCTCCTCGTCTCCGCCCACGCCTCGCCTCGTCGACACCGCCACGACCCGCCTCCTGCCCCTCGACTCTGCCTCCTCGTCTCCGCCCACACCACGTCGACCCCACCCGCCTACCTGATCCCGCCTACGACTCCACCCTCGCCCTCTGGACTCCGCCCCTTCTCCACCAAGCCCTCCTTCACGAACACACTCTCCACACGTGCGGCTTGGGCCAGAGACAACGCGCCCACTGCCAGGTACCGCACCTCGGAGCATCCCCCGAAACGTATTGGTGGCACGTCGTGCTATCGGGCGCACAGGTACCGAAATCATAGCCTCAACTCCCCCCCCCCTCCCTGGTTGAAAACTCCCTCTTCACAGGTTTTCTGTGTGTGTGTGTGTCATTATTATTATTATCCCGCCCCCTCCCGGAGGGAGGAGCGGATATTGTAATCGTCCGGTTTGGTTGTCTGTTTGTTTGTCTGTCCGTCTGTTAGCAACTTTACGGCAAAACGGCTTTAGCAAACACTATCAAATTTAATCCACAGGTGGGCAATGAACCTTGGACGACCCCATTAACTTTTGGGTCCAATTGGATCAAAGGTCAAGGTCAAGGTCACGAAAAGATCAAAATCGTTTTTCGCTCAAACTTCGTCAAAATGATCTGATTTACTTCAAACTAAGCTTATAGTGAACCTTATTCTATTTGTCACTTATAATCCTTTCCATTCCTATGGTGAAAAATGCATATTTGTGAAGATCGGTAGGGTCCGAAGTTTTAGGGGTCATGGCCATCGGTCAAATTACAAATTTTCCATTAAAACTAAAACATGGTTACGAAATACAACTTTACGGGAAAACGGCTGGCTCAAACACTGTCAAATTGTTACCACAGGTGGGTAATGAACCCCGGACGACCCCATTAACTTTTGGGTCCAATTAGGTCAAAGGTCAGGTCACGAAAGGTCAAAATCTTTTTCGCTCATAACTTCATCAAAAATGGTTTAATTGACTTCAAACTAAGACTAAAATATTCCTTATAATCAACATTCAGGTTAAGATATATCAAATTTAAATTTGATCCCAAAATAACTTTATGCCTTAAATGGGCCGGATTTGTTGTGCCTGGCACCACTTGTTGTTATTATTTTCGCGTTAAGTCTGCTCTGTGTTCCCTTTTGTAAGTTGCCTATTTTTTGTTGCACCACACGCTTCTTTCTATCCCCGCATTACACACAACAATAAATTTTCACTGTGCCACATATTCTTCCTCACCTGCTTGTAAATAAATTATTACTAGCGATACCCGTGCACATGCACGGGATAGCAGTACAACATAGCTGGTAGCAGCCGACAGACCGTACACGAGGAATGACAAAAATACGCATTGTGCAAAATGCAAGTGGTACTATGGAACGCCAAGACTTCCAAACATTGTCGGCATGTCCGCTAATGCCACAGCAATTCATAGGATCGTGTGACGGCGAGCCGAGTTTTTAGTGTGCAAGCTTGGTATTATAATATAGCTTATTAGGAATGTTCCCTGCTCGTTTTTGTCATTTCTTCCATTGATCCAGCATGTCCAGATCCTACTTTAGCCGGGACTTTATTCCCAATGATCCGTTCCTTTTACGTACAATATATATATACACTAATACACGAGTCCGTCTAAAAAGTAACGGGACTGGGCCTGCTGTGTGCTCCACTTGCACAACTTAAATGAACGGGTTGCGTCACAGTCTTTCACAACACTCCAGCAATATATAAGATTGGTGAGGTTCACTGCGCTCATTGTGTGATTTTTTTACAGGTCGTGCTTTACACGTTGTCAAGTTTGAGTCGTCGCCATCTGATTCATGAGCAAAAAGAGCCTGTCTGAAGTTTCTTGCCAACCTTGGCAAAACACCTTCCGAATCCTTCGCAATGCTGCAGCAAGTCTACGGGGAAGAAACGATGTCGCGTACACGTGCATTTGAATGGCACAAGAGATTCAAAGAGGGACGGGAGGAGGTTGAAGACGATCCACGGTCTGAAAGACCTTCAACGAGCAGAATGGCGGGCCATCGAGCATGTGAAGCAGATGGTGCGCGCAGATCGTCGACTCACGGTGCGGATGATTGCTGAGGAACTTTCCATCAACAAGGACACTGTCTGGAGTATCATCACTGAAAATCTCGAAATGCACAAGTTGTGCACAAAGATGGTCCCCAAGCTGTTGTCCGAGGACCAGAAACAGCAAAGAGTCACTGTCTGTCAAGACATTATCAAGCGCCTCGAGGACGATCCAGATCTGCTCGGAGAGTCATGACTGGCGATGAATCGTGGATATTCAAATACGATCCCGAGACCAAACGGCAGAGTCCTCAGTGGAAAAGTCCGGCATCACAAGACCAAAGAAAGCAAAGATGTCGAAGTCGAAGGTCAAGGTGATCTCATCACGTTTTGACATCAAGGGCATCGTCCACTTGGAGTTTCTACCACAAGGTCAAACAGTGAATCAATACGTGTACAAGGAGACCTCTGGCGCCTCATGAGATCAGTCCAGGACAAGAGGAGGGATCTGTGGGAGAACAACGCCTGGGTGCTCCACCATGACAACGCCCCTGCTCACAGTGCCCTGAGCATCCGACAGTTTCTGGCGGAGAGGAACGTGCCAACTCTGGAGTAACCCCCATATTCGCCAGACTTGGCCCCTTGTGATTTTTTCCTATTCCCAGCTCAGTGAAGGGGTGATCAAAGGACCCGATTTCCTGATGTGGAGGCCATCAAAAGGGCCGTGACGACGGAGCTCCGGAGGATCCAGAAAAAGCCTTCCGGGGGTGCATCGAAGCGTGGAAGAAGAGGATGGACAAGTGTGTGAGACTGGAGGGAAACTATTTGAAGGGGACAAGCTGTGATTTCAATATATTTTTTGGAAAAAATTTCTGTGAAGTCAGTCCCGTTACTATTTAGACGGATCTCGTTATACATATATATATACTGTATATATATATTTATATATACACTAGATGGGGGAAGCTATGGCGGTTCCCACCAGACTCCCCGGAATTGTAGGCCGTGACACGGCGGGTCGCTTAACCGACTGTGGACGCCAATAACTCAACCGCATGACCTGGGCTCCTCCGTCTATGGGTTAATCGGTAACCTAATTAATCACGTGATTTAATTACCGGGTAACACGCCCTCGGTACCCCTTGTCCGAACCGGATCACACTACCGGATCTGATAACTTTTCCGGATCGGATGCAGCCGAGCAATACTGCCAAGGACGTACCAGCTAAAAGGAACGGATCTGGGAATAAAGTCCCTGCTAAACTAGGATTCGGACCATGCTGGACCAATGGAAGGAAAGACAAAAACGAGCAGGGAACATTCTTAATAATTATTATTAACAGTCAACTTACAAATGGGTCAACTTACAGACTTAACGTGAAATTAATAATAATAATAACAATAACGATCTTCTGCAGTCTTACTTAAGCAGACAGGTGCCAGCACGCACACGCACACACACACACACACACACACACACACACACACACACACGCACAAAACCCGATGATGAGAAAGTTTGCAACCAGGAGGGAGGGGAGTTGAGGCTATGATCTTGGTACCTTTGCCCCGATAGCAGACATGCCACCAATACGTTTCGGGGGGGGGGGATGCTCTGTGGTGCGTACCCGACAGTGGGCGCGTCGTCTCTGGCTTCAGCCACACGTGTGGAGACCGTGTTTGTGAAAGGAGGAGCTTCATCGAGAAGGGGCGGAGTCCAGAGTGCGAGGGTGGAGTGGTAAGCGGGTGGGGTCGCTGATCGTGTGGGTGTAGATGAGGCGGGTCATGGCGGTGTTGACGAGGGCGACGAGAGCGGGAGAGAGGCGGAGAAGAGTAAGCGGCAAGAGAGACTGCTCCGGCCTTTATACACCTGCCACGTGGGGGGAGGGCCACCCAGAATCGAACGTCATCACCTGAATCGGGTGCTCCGATTGGCCCCGACCCCTCACGTGGCCCGGTAACTTGGCCGGAAACCGCCTCACTTCGTTCCGGCAAGGCCATCCCAGACAGCGAACATATTTCGCTCCGACACCACGACATGACACGAATCGCCCACACCGAGATTGGCACGCGAATCATCCTGCAAAAACCTCCGGGCCGTGCCCGGGCAACCGGTCGAGGGTCCCGCATGCCCACTCGGGCGTTCGACCAGCATCGATCAACGCGCTCGCTCCGCGCGCACCAACGTAGCCCGCACTGTACATTCCCCGGCTCAATCGCAGCTTCGCTGGCCGTAGAGACAAGAAGACGTTCACCATCCGTGGAGAATCCGCTGCTGCCAGCGAGGCCGAAGGTACATCGCCATGGACAAATCCATGCACGTTTCACGAGCGGCGTACGTGTCTGCTTTCGAGCACATTCCATACAGTGCGCGCGGGTCCGCCATTATGCACGTGGCCAGCGCTCACGTTCACACGACTCTGCTAGCGTGTGCGCGGGGCGAACACCAATATGTGTCGGATATTGAGGCTGAAAAGGAACAAGCCGCTTCTACTCCGCACACTCGTATCCCGCCCAACATCGCGTGGAGTCGTCTTTATCGGCCTCCATACGTGTTTCGTGCAGCATGGGCGTCGCGCTGGCTGTGCCTCCTGTGTTGTGAAAAACACAATTCATGCGGCCTCCCAAGATGTACCCATTCGCATGCCTTTTCAATGCAACCGGCAATCCTCCCCAGACCATCGGAAACTCGAGTCGACAACCCCGCCCTGCCAAGCGCACATGACTCGCCGCACACGCCGGGTTTAGGGCTCGCCCGGGAACGAGGATCTCTGTGCAGCAGTTTCCTCACCGCGCGCCGCACGTGGCTGATTTACCTCAGGAATAATCAGACGAAAAGAAGAGTGGGGACGAAATGAAGAAGAAAATGATTTAAGCAAACCTACCTATTAGATCATCGCAACGCACTCCCTTGTTGTTCCGTAAACAAAAGGAAAGGGATTATCAACACGTATAATAATGTAATAACTGTCTTGGGACACCTATCTGTTGGATGCATGCGGTTCTGAGAACCGCAACAATATATATGATATATATGTATATATGTATATGTATATGGAAATATATATATGTATATATATATTCATATATATAACGTTTTATTTATCAAGCTGCAAAATATTGAATAGACATATCAACAAAATTGAATATATTGCAATGCTTTGGTGTTGGAAATATTGAGTGATTTTTTTCCCATCAAGGGCCAGAACATGTAAATTTTTTGGTGTTCCAACTGTAGAGCAGCCCACATATTGATGTCCATGGGAAAAAGATATTCAAACTCTGTTTTATTGTCAGACAATTGGAACGCCTTCTCGAGATCGAGCTGGCCAGATCGAGGAAAAACTTCACACACATGTTCCCTTAGCCTTTGGGGATACCACGGTGTTCACGGATAAATCCTAGTTCACATGGTTTGGCAGCATAGGTAAAATTGTCTCTTCAGCATCAGTCACATGGTCTGGCAGTGATGAATGGTTGAAGAATAAACCTTTAAAAATTCTCATCTCCAGAACGGCTGAAAAGATCGAGGGGAAACTTCACACACTTTCCTCAAGCTATGAGGACACCAGGGTGTTCACAAATAAATAATCGGTCACATGGTCATGCAGCATAGGTAAAATGGTCTCTTCAGCATAGGTCACATGGTCTGGCAGCGATGATTGGTTGAAGAATAAACCTTTAAAAATTCTCATCTCCAGAACGGCTGAAAAGATCGAGGGGAATGTCGCATACGTTCCCCAAGCCACAGGAATAAAGGATGTTCACGAATAAATCATAGGTCACATGGTTTGGCAGCAAAGGTCACATGGTCTGGCAGCCTCGGTCACATTGTCAACATTGGTGACATGGTCTAGTAGCAGAGATCACATGGTCTGGCAGCTATGATTGTTTGAAGAATATAGCTTTAAAAATCGTCTTGTCCAGAAAGGCTGAACAGATCGAGGGGAAACTTCACACACATGTTCCCCAAGCCTTGGAGGATACCACAATGTTCACAAATAAATCACAGGTCACATGGTCCTGCAGTATCCATCACATGGTCTGGCAGCATTGGTCACATGGTCTGGCAGCTGTGATTGTTTGAAGAATTAACCGTTAAAAATCTTCTTCTCAAGAACGGCTGGACAGATCGAGGGGAAACTTCACACACACATTCCACAAGCCATGGGGATAAAGGGGGTTCACAAATAAATCATTGGTCACATGCAGAGGTGGATTAAGATTTTTGGGGCCTTGGGCACAAAAAATATTTAGGCCCAAAGAGGCCCCAAAAAATTGGTTAATTCTTTTTTTCGCACTCATTTAGCCAATGCCCTATGTTGCTTTCGACTTGACTACAAAAAATCCAGAGGGATCCCCATGCTTTATTGCCTTTTTACCCCCTTGTAAAAAATCCTATGTTAAGGTGTTCCATAACCAATCAGCTTGCTATCTCTATCCAAGCCAGCCATTCCTTATCGACCGTTTCATTGGAGGGCTTGCTTGAGTGTTTAGGCCGCATGTTTTGCATTGCCAGCAGCCATGTCTGCCCAACCTGAAGCTGTTTCGTCGTCAATAGGGGAATTTTGTTGGTTCTGGGATTATCCCATTTCCCCCATTGACTTTAATGTTAACTCAGGGAAAAACTATTTGACCCTGTCAATAAAAAGGAAGTGAATTTTCTCTCACAAACAGATCTCTGGCACCAACTTCTCCTTCTCCCCCACCTCTTCCACTCATCCTGCACCATATTCCCTGCATTCAATTATTTCTGGAACCAAGCTCTTCCATCAACCTCGACGATGCATCAAAAAAAATATTTTTTTTACTCCCTTCCCCCTTTTTTATTTTACCCCACCCCTCACCCATGACCACCCAACCTCCACCATCTTTTCTTTCCTATTTATACCCCCATTTGAACAGATTCCTTCTCTTTATATCCCTATCTATAGAAAACTCTGGAAGAGTATATAGTGAAACAAAAACCTGTTTCCCCTCCCTCTTTCCTTGTGGTTTATGTCCTTTGTGAAAAATAGCTCCTGAAGCACAATCCTTGGCACTTGCTTGTGGAGTTCACAATCCTGCCCAAAAAAAACCAGACTTTTAAAGCCATGTCAGTCAAGTGATGCTAAGGATTGCAGTGTAGCTGCTGATGCTGAATTAGGCAGTGGGTGGTTCTGTTTTGTTTTTGTTTTTTTTCAGATCGCAGCTTAGCCAGTTTGCCAACGTAATGTTTATAGTTATCATCCCAGCTTCAACAGAACGTTATTGTTGAGAGATTCTAGGGCTGATCACATTTTGGTTGGACAATGTGTGTACAAACCCTCCGACTTAGAGCATGTGGAGGTGGAAAAGTACTCGGACCATACCAACATTCTTCTGAAAAGATCGATGCCCCTCCCAACTCTCAATTCTATTTGAACAATTCAGCACACAATACCACTGTTTTTTATTTAATTCCCTCATCCCTTCTTCCTATCCAGGCTGGAGTTCCTCAAGGCAATGTTCTGGGCCCAGTGCTTTTTCTCGTTTTCATCAATGATCTCTCCAACTGGAAAATTCTGTTTATCTCTTTGCTGATGACTCCACCCTCTGCCGTACCATCTGTCATCCCTCAGATCGGCAAGCATCAGCCTCTTCACTCTCTGCAGATCTGGATAAAATCACAAGCTGGTCAAACACATGGAACATGTCTTTCAATCTTGACAAATCTCACACTCTCACTATGTCTCTCCGGAAGGACTATCTGGAAAGCCCCCACCCCCATCTACTTTCTCAACAATCCTCTTGAAGAAGTCCTTTCATTTAAACTTTTCGGCCTCACCATCTGCCATAATCTTTCCTGGGAAAGCTACATTTCCAAGCTGGCCTCCAAAGCCAGTTGCCAATTGGGCATCCTCCATTGTGCAAAGTCCTTCGCACGACCTGAGCTCCTGACCGCGTACAAAGCTTTCATCCACAGTTGAGGAGTACTGCTCTCCCCTCTAGGCTGGTGCTCCCACCTCTCAACTTTCTCGCGTCATGCTGTGGAACCAATGCATAGATCATTGGTATCTCTTGCGATGGGCGTAGTCTTTGGTTCTCACTCCCTGACTGCAGCAGGTTGGCGTCTTTCTGTCTCTACCGTCTCCTTTCCAGCCTCCCCCCCCCCCCGCTTGTCTGCTATCTGTCCCGCCCATATTTCACAGGGCGCTCAAGGTCGCCAGCAACCCCTTCTGGTAAAAATACCAAAATCAAGAATCACTGCTCACCTCATTCTTCATTCCTCTTTTTTCCGGCCTTTGGAACAAACTCCCACACACTCTTCAATCCCACTCTTCCCTCCAGGTCTTCAAAACAGCTGTTCCCCACATCTCTATCTTCCCCCTTCCAAAACCATGATCTTTTCTACCCGTTAATTCACCCAAACTCACCTCCTCAAATTCCCTGCTTTCCTTCCTGAAAGCCCCTGTACGGTCCATTTTTATTTACCCCGTGTACCTCACCCATCCTCTCTTCCACAGATCTCATCATGTCTTTGTTCCCCATGTTTTTGTGCTTCCCTCTCCCATCCCTCTTATCTCTTGCTCCCCTTGTTATACGTTCTGTTTGTTTGTTCTTATACGAGCCTTGACATTGTATATATATATAATATATATAATATATTATATATATATATATATATATATATATTGTTGCGAATTCGCGCCCTCGGCGTGCGATCGCCACGCGACTCGAACCGCGACCGCCTCGCCCACCGGACGGACAATTCAGTCGTGACCCTCCCGGCTAACGCCGAGATCCAGTCACGGTGGCCTTTTCGACCTCACCACAATCGTGCCAACGGCCACCCGCGTAGGATAGGGTTGTTCGCCAAATCGACCTACCTAAGTACCCACGCGGATGGTAAACCGGGCGATCGTACCTCGCCGCAGGTCGACTCCGGACACGAGCCGCTTGGCGGGCCGTTCCGTACTATCGGATAACCGAGCGGTGTTATCGTCGACCTCGACGGTTCAGATTATTTACCGGGCGTTTTGCACCACTACGAACCCTTTACGTGAAGCAGGATGAGGTTCAATTAAAGAAAAGACGAAGCGAAACGGGAAAACAGTTACACATATGCACATTATTCCGCGGCACGCGGAGCACACATATAGCACACGTAAAGCAAACAGCATGTATTTACATCACAATAAGCGATTGCACATATATCACATTGAACAAAAGAAATGCACATATAAAAGGAGTTAAAAACGACTACACGACACACGGACCACTTATACAGTTACTACTACCTTACAAGACACGGCGCCACAACACGCATTCACACCGAAGCAAAGAAAAGACCCCTCAAAGGCAAGGGATCAGACTGGCCCGTGGCCTAATGCGCGTGGAACCTGGATGCGCCAGGCCACGAGACCGAAGGTCCTACCCGCGCCCTCGTGGCGAGCCGCAGAATGTCGCTGCACGGCGGTTCCGTGGGCACCTGCTGGTGTAAGTGGGAACGGGGCCCCTTGTCGCACTCTCTCAGCGCGGGGAAAAGGGGGAATTTTGATGCTCTGGGAGGGAGTATGGCTGCTTGCTCGAATCCCGCGACGCGAGCCTCCAGGTCCACCTCAGCCGTTCGCCTCCGCACCGTCTGCCCCACGATCTCGCTCACGATCTCCTCGAGTCCGTCTCCAACGACCCAGCCCAACTGACTTCCTCACCGATCTGCTGCTCCACCGACACTCTGCTCGATACTGCTCGCCCCACGATACTGGTCAACTGGCTGCTCCACCGACACTCCTCGATACTCCTCACGATACTCCTCCAGCTCCTCCTATGCTCGCTCGACTCGCTTGCTCTTATCGGCTTCGGGAACCCACCATATGCAAATTATCGGATCCAAACGACCTCAGGGGCGGAGCCACGCTCGCGATTGGACGGAGAAAAAGGGGCGTGTATCATTCCTGATCCTCAAATTTGCATATGCCGATTTTCGTCAGGCGCATCTGGAGGCGGGCCAAGCCGCCCCGCGCTTCCTGATTGGGTGGATCAGATGTGGGCGTGTATCATTCCTGATCCGAATTCTCTCAGGAAACCCGCCCTCTGCACTCGCGTCTCGCGTGTCTCGCTGAAGACAGCTCGACGCTCGGCGTCCACAGGTGGCGCGGAATGGCCGTAGGAGAAGTGGTGAGTTTCGGCGGTGTCCGATGGCATGGCGCTGTTTGGAATGGCGGTGATGTAGGTTTGCGGTAGCGAGTGGTGAAGGTAGTTTTGCTGCTGGCGTTGTTTGTGTTGTTGGCGTGGTGGCTCAAAACAAAGGTAGAACAGAAAAACGCCTAACTCAAAGGATCGCAGCCCGAATGAATCACATTAATTCCCTCTATACAATGGGTTTGGGCTAACTACACATGTACTTAAGAAAATTATCTCACCTACGGGACCTTTATGGTGTTTGCGAATTTCCAGAACCGTAACACTACCCCCTCCCCTTTTACAGACTCGTCCCGAGTCGTCAAATTATCGTGTGCCATCATGTGTAGTTCTCCCCTAGTACGTTTTACCTACGGATCCCTGAGTGCGACATTCATGGTATTCGTGTCCCCAAATAAATAACCTGAGGGCTGAGTAACTAACTAAACAAACTCACTCACACGGACGACTTAAATAAATTGCCGGCGCTAAGACAGACATGCCGGGGGCGCACTCATATTTACAATACAACTTAACACCTTAACCTTATAATTTACCCTACTCCATGGCCCAGGATCAATGGACTCTGCAGGAAAAGAGTAAGAGTCAACAGAAAACCGGTGCACGGGCCGCCACTGCAGGCCCGTGTTGCAGCTGCCAACAGACAGTTCCTGCAGCTTGCAAACTGTTGCTTGCGGATCCTGGCGCGCATGGAAATGAACAGGGGGTGCAAAGCAAAATTGAACGGGGCTGGTGAACAGGGGCAGTGGGCATGACATGGCAAAGTAAAGGCAACATAGCCTGCAGAAAAGGCCGTTGCAGCAAACACAGCCTGCAGAACAAGGCCGCTGCAGGCGAACACAGCCGGCAGAAAGGCCACTGCAGGCAAACACAGCCGGCAGATGATCGGCCGCACAGGCCTTGCAGTAAAACAACAGCCGTCGGACGATCCGCCAGCACAGGCCTTGCAGTAAAAAACAGCCGTCGGACGATCCGGCCGGCACAGGCCTTGCAGCAAAACACAGCAGACGATCCGGCCGGCACAGGCCTTGCAGAAAACAACCAGCCGATGAAGTTGCCGGCACAGGCCCCGCAGCACACACCGCAGACGATGAAGTTGGCCAGCCTTTGCCTTGCAGTGGAGGTTGGTGGAGGAGTGCGGTGGTGTTGGCCACACAGAGGTGACTCGGACCTACCCTACTGTCTCCCTCCCACCTATCGCCTTTGCCTGTCACTGTACCTACCCCACCCCTTAATTTGCAAAACCCAATTTAGCCCCCAACTTATTTTTATTTTTTTTTTTGTTGTTTTTATTTCACCCTCTTCCCACTATAAATCGTCCCCTAACCCCCTTTATCGTCCTTGTTCGGCTAACCTATCTGTCACTAGCCTTCCCACCCCTACGTTCCCTTCCCGGAGGGAATAAGGAGAGCTAGCGTCCTGTGCCGAGGCCCAACCAAGCCTCAGGATGGCCTCCCAGATCTCAGCGATCTAACCCAAAGTGGTCCAGCGGCCCACAACGAGAGCGAAGGTGGATGGTGCGGAGGGGTACACTTCCTAATCTACCCTATCCATTAACCTTTAAAACCCCGGGGCTTCCAACAAGCGCCTCGCGCTACACTATGGTCTAACAACCAGATTCCCGTCGCCTGTGTTGGTGTCCTTACAGTTTCGGCCTCGCCCTCGAATTTTCCCTCGTGCCCTTGCACGGTTCATGGCTGGGACGCGTGCTCCCTTTGGCAGGCACGACCCTCTGCCGATTCCCCAACGATGGCACCCCGGGCACTACACTGCCTCCGAGCCTACCAGCTCCCTAAACACCGGGAGTGCCCCCCATGGCAACTCCCCTGAAACGCACACGTGGCAGGCTGGCGCCCCGGCCCCTTTCCGAGGTCACCCGTGCCCACGACACTGCCCACGCGGCTAACGGCGCTCCGGGCCCCCGCACAAGCGGCGCGCACCGTGCCCACTACGCTAACCCGGCCCCCATGGGCCCTTGGCCTACCACGGCCGACTAGCCCGGTGCCCGGGTACCCACTCAGCGATACTCACCGTTCGCAGCCACGCTCCCAGCCCGTCAACAGGGCTCCTGCACCCCTCCAAATGGGTATCGAGCCTACTCTCCCACCAACACAAAACGACCTCCATTTTTATCAATTGACTAACCCAGCTAACTCACTCTGCACTGACCCCGGGGTCCCTTGGGCGGGAGTCACTCCTCCCCCCAATCACTCATCGCACCATGCATTCCACATTCGCTCCATTCACACAGACCCGCTGGCCTCACTCACACAACACGTACTCACGCAACAAACTCTTCAACACACACCGCTGATCTCTGCCATCCTTCTAACTACCTCCCCTAACTAACTCGTGCTCCCACGTCATCCCTTACACTATAGCACGTTCCTTTTAACACTGCGTAGCTAAACTACGTCCCCTCTACACATCCACAGTCGTCACTGTCTCCAAAATTGCCATTACCATTTCCCCACCTAAAGCTCACTACAATCCCTCTACCTAATCCATTCCACAGACTCCATGAGGACTTACCCCTGCCCCATGAAGTCGGTCTAACTATGCTAACCCTTCCCCTAGCTAGTTCCATCCTGGCCCTGGAAGGGGTCTTTCACCCCTTCCTGGGAATCCTGTTCACCCGACAAGCGAGGCTTGCTATTGTTAATTTTGCTTTCCAATTATGCGCAGCACCAGCGGCGCAACTCACAGCCTGCGCTCTTGCACCTTTCCCATGACGTCATGCAGCTGCACGTGTACCCTCGCCCTCTTGGACGGTACCATCCGGCAGGGATTCACCCTCCTGCCGGATTCCAACCCACGTGCAGCCATGACGTCACCCTGCGCACCCCCAAAAACAAACCTCGCACTCCGAGGGTTCCCACGCGAACACATGTGCTCTGCCCGTTGGAGCTTAACACACGCTCGCGTGGAGAACCCATCCGTCCAAATCCGTTTACCTGCCTAGACTTGTCCGTCCGCGGGGATCGGCAACATCCACCGCTGCGTTTCCGGACCGGCTTCACTCCCGCAAGCGAGCACGTGGGGGTCTCGTGCGTTGCACAGCACGGACCTCGCGCTCGCTGCTGGGTGAACCCGGCACGGTCCCCATTACAACTACGGCCGCTACCCGCGCTTTTGTCCCTCTGTCGCCGCGTCTCCGTTCCACCCACGCACACCTGCGTGTCACGACGCACAGACTCCACTCCAACACACTCACATTCACACCGGGAGACGCGGCTGCATGCTCACGCATGCCGACCGACATCTCCCTCACATACAGAGACCTCACACACACGTCTCCCTCACACGGACCCTCTCACTCACACCCAACCTTTCACCTGCCAGGGGTCTCGCTCACACCATGCGTGCCGAAAGCACGCGTCTCCGCACACTCGCAAACACACACCCCTGCACAACCACACTGGGATTCGTGTCCCCACAAGGTTCCCGGGCCTCTATACCCCCCAAGCTGCACGTGCACCTATCCACAGCACTCGTCCCTTCAACTCCGCTTGGCACGACCGAACCCACCTGGTCGTGATTCGCCTCAAGGGGCATACTCCCTCCCCTCGTTCCTGGAGGCGGCCATCCCGCTGCTCGCACCGGGTCTCTACCCAGTCCCGAGCTCGCCCCCATTAAGCCTCGCTAACTCTGTGTGTGTGTGTTCTGTTCCTTAACCCCGTCTTTATCGTGCAGTCCTCTCCTCTACTTTCTCTACTCCCCCGCGTCTCTGTACATTTGTTAGTTTCTGTTGTCTCCTCGTGTCTATTAGACTCTGCTTCTTTCTGGCGTCTTTCCCTATCTTTACATAGGTCAACCTTGCTTTCTCCTTAAGTCGCTCCGTCCTTCCCTCTTTCACTCCTTGCTCTTTCAGGATCTCCGCGTACCTCATCCTTGCTTTCCGTCTTAATTGTTCTTTCTCTCCCTCCCAATTCCTTTCACCTCGTGTCTTATACATTATTAGTTTCTGTTTTCTTGCTGGAGTTCCTCCATCTCTCTGGACTTCAATTTTACTCTCTCCTTCATTTCATTAATTTCAAACTCGTATAGTTTTGTTTTCTCTCCACTCTTCCTCATGCTCCTCATTTTCCAATCTCATCGTTTCTTTCAATTGGCCCATTTCCTTCCTGTGTTCATTCGCTGTTCTCTCCATTACCTTCCTTGCTTCTTCTCGGTCCTTCCTTCTCCAGTTTCGTTTGCTTCATTTGGTTAATCTCTTTCTTGTGTTTCATTTGCTGCTGTCTCATACTTTCCTGTTCTTCTCGTGTCCTTCCTTCTCCAGTTTCATGTTTTCAGTTGTTAATTTCCCTTTGTTTCATTCGCTGTTCTTTGTCCTCCTCTTCGCACTCCAGCCTTGCCTTTTCTTTCAATTGGTCAACCTCGGCTTCATGTTCTTTTTGTTTTCTATCCCATTGTTCCTCTCGTTCTTCCTCTCCAATCTCGTGTGTCCTTCAATCTCCTCATTTCTCTCTTCCTGCTTCATTCGTTGCTCTTTCAACTCGTATTCCAACTTATTTTTTTCCTTTTGTCGTTCAGTTTCAAATTCATACTCTTTCAGTTTTTTATTCCACTGTCTTTCTTGTTCCTCGTTCTGCAATCTCATTATTCTTTTCAACTGACTGATTTCTTCTCCTGTCGTAATCTTTGTTCTTTCAGGACTCTTTCTTGTTCCTCATTCTGTAATCTCGTGTTCCTTCCATTGATCGATTTCCTTCTTCTGTCTCATTCGTTCTTCCATCATTACTCTTTCTTGCATCTCATTCCCCAATCTGGCCTTTGCTTCCAGCTGTTCGATCTGTACAGCGTGTTCCTTAACGTCTCATTCTCCGTTCTCGTTCTTTCCTCTCTCAACATCCTCAACTCGTTTCGTATTTCCGTCTCTTCGTTCTGGTGTTTCTGTAACTCAGTTTTCTTCTCTAATTCTTTTCTCATCTCTGCACACTCCGACCTTGCTTTGGCTTCTAACTGTTCTTCCATCTTGCCCTTGTGTGTCTATCAGCTTCCCAGTTCCTCTGTCTCCGTTTTTACCTCCGTCCCAGCTTATCAACTCTCTTCGTCATGTCTTGAAGTCTTTTCTCAACTCCACTATTTTATTTCCTTCGTGCACGACTCCGTCACCCCAATTAATTCCCTCTCGGTTACCGTCACTTTTTCCGTCACCTCCACACCTCTCCCCAACACGTCTCCCGAATTATTTTTCCTCACCCGCCTTCACCGCGGGCCTGACAACCGTTGCACCCCTCCCAGCTCGTTCGCCCACACGTGCGTCGCCATTACGCACTTCGCTGTTGTTGCCTTCATGCCGCCTGCAGGCATTGGCCTATTTGCTGCGTTTCACCGCATTTCTTTTATTTCTTCCTTCATTTCGTTTTTGTTTTTTTCCATTTTGAGTGCGTTTCCATCCATTTTTTCGTTCAATTCGTTATTCATTCCTTCCATTTTGAGTGCGTTTCCATCCATTTTTTTCGTTCAATTCGTTATTCATTCCTTCCATTTTGTTTGTGTTGTTTCCATCTGCTTGTTCATCCTTTATTTCGTTTTCATTTCATCCATTTTGTATCCATTTTTCTCATCAATGCCTCAAACATTTCCATCGTCCGATCCGTGGGCGAATTCGCCGTGGGGGCGTTTCCGCCACCCCCATGCGCCCAATTCGAGCTCTGGGCTCGTCTGGGGGGAAATTGTTCCTGCACACCAATGTCCTGCATGGGGATTCCACCTGGGCCATGGATTCTACATCACTACACATAAACATTTCTATTACCCCGGCTCCCGCTCGCCTTGAGACCCATCTTATTCCACGTAAGGGGTTAATTTAATCGCTCGTATTTAGAGGAATCGGGGGTCGCTCCTCCTGAACCGATTCCCTATGAATTTAGCTTGGAGACGGGAGGGATTTGAATCACACTCCTGTACACCAGTGTTGCGAATTCGCGCCGTCGGCGTGCGATCGGCCACGCGACTCGAACCGCGACCGCCTCGCCACCGGACGGACAATTCAGTCGTGACCCTCCCGGCTAACGCCGAGACTCAGTCACGGGTGGCCCTTTCGACCTCACCACAATCGTGCAATCGGCCACCCGCGTAGGATAGGGTGTTCGCACAATTCGACTACCTAAGTACCCACGCGGATGGTAAACCGGGCGATCGTACCTCGCCGACGTCGACTCCGGACACGAGCCGCTTGGGCGGGCCGTTCCGTACTATCGGGATAACCGAGCGGTGTTTATCGTCGACCTCGACGGTTCAGATTATTTACCGGGCGTTTTGCACCCACTACGAACCCTTTACGTGAAGCAGGATGGAGGTTCAATTAAAGAAAAGACGAAGCGAAACGGGAAAACATTCACAACAATCCACATTTATTCCGCGCGCAGCGGCGCACACAATGAGCACACGTAAAGCAAACAGCATGTATTACATCACAATAAGCGATTGCACATATATCACATGAAACAAAAGAAATGCACATATAAAAGGGTTAAAACCGACTACACGACACACGGACCACTTATACAGTTACTACCTTACAAGACACGGGCGCCACAACACGCATTCACCCGAAGCAAAGAAAAGACCCTCAAAGGCAAGGGAGTCAGACTGGGCCCGTGGGCCTAATGCGCGTGGAACCTGGATGAGCGGCCAGGCCCACGAGACCGAAGGTCCTACCCGCGCCCTCGTGGCAGACCGCAGAATGTCGCTGCACGGCGGTTCCGTGGGCACCTGCTGGTGTAAGTGGGAACGGGGCCCCTTGTCGCACTCTCTCACCGCGGGGAAAAGGGGGGAATTGTGATGCTCTGGGGAGGGGTATGGCTGGCTTGCTCGAACCCGCGACGCGAGCCTCCAGTCCACCTCAGCCGTTCGCCTCCGCAGCCGTCTGCCCACCGATCTCGCCTCACCGATCTCCTCGAGCTCCGTCTCAAACGACCCAGCCCAACTGACTTCCTCACCGATCTGCTGCTCCACCGACACTCTGCTCGATACTGCTCTCGCCCACGATACTGGTCAACTGGCTTGCTCCACCGACACTCCTCGATACTCTCACGATACTCCTCCAGCTCCTCACTGAGCTCGCCTTTTATCGGCTTCGGGAACCCACCATATGCAAATTATCGGATCCAAACGACCTCAGGGGCGGAGCCACGCTCGCCGATTGGACGGAGAAAAGAGGGCGTGTATCCTCCGATCCTCAAATTTGCATATGCCGATTTCGTCAGGCGCATCTGGAGCGGGGCCAAGCCGCCCGCGCTTCCTGATTGGGTGGATCAGATGTGGGCGTGTATCATTCCTGATCCGAATTCTCCTCAGGAAACCCGCCCTCTGCACTCGGTCTCGCGTGTCTCGCTGAAGACAGCTCGACGCTCGGCGTCCACAGGTGGCGCGGGAATGGCCGTAGGAGAGGTGGTGGAGGGTTTTCGGCGGTGTCCGATGGCCATGGCGCGTTTGAATGGCGGTGATGTGAGGTTTGCGGTAGCGAGTGGTGAAGGTAGGTTTTGCTGCTGGCGTTGTTGTTGTTGTTGGCGTGGGTGGCTCAAAAACAAGGTAAACAGAAAAACGCCTAACTCAAAGGATCGCAGCCGAATGAATCACATTAATTCCCTCTATACAATGGGTTGGGGCTAACTACACATGTACTTAAGAAATAATTCTCACCTACGGGACCTTTATGGTGTTTGCGAATTTCCAGAACCGTAACAATATATATATATTAAAAAAAAAAAACGTGGAGGTCAAGGTTTGCCAAATCCTCATTGACTCATCATATCTGCTGTGATGTTGCTTTACGAAGAAATTCCCAACCACGAGTTAAGTCGACATGCTTGCCCCAGTCCTCCTACAATACTGGTCTGTTTGTCATTGATAAACAATTATTTTTCCCTCCTAGCTTTGACTCGGCGATAGAAAATTCCAGTCTCTCCAATGACATTTTAAATGAGTTTTCGATTGAGGATGACTCGCTTTCGTGGGATGATTATGGCTTTGAATCAAAACATGATATTCTTTCTGCTGAAGTTTATTTTGAACTGAATCGAGTGAATTGAGCCATCAATCATCTTGAGGTAAAATTTCATTTATTTAAAATGTAATGCTTTCCAAACAACTCTATTGTATGAAGATGAAGTAATGTATGTCCTCATTGTCACAGGATGCTCTTGCAGAATTCATTAACGAAAATGATGTTCTTCATGAAACTCGGAGTGGGTTCATGGATTTGGTTGAGGACTTTTTGAATGACCTTGATGCAGAAACTGACATGTTTTCCCCATTCATGTCCGAGTGTTTTGTCCCACTCGAAAAACTGCCATCTGACAGGTGCGACCTATTTAATTTAATTGGTAATATTCAAAACTTTCATGTGGTGGGGGGCTATTAAATGATGTATATTAATATTGCCATGAATATTCATCATGGCTTTGGTAAGAATTCTGTTCGTAAAAGAAACTTGTGTGTATTTCCAGCTCAAGAAAGACAATCAAACAGGCTTCAGTTTGCCTTGTGGTTAAACATTCCCTCACACCCATCTCAAATAATCAACATTCCAGAAACTGACAGGTGATTGATTTGTATATATCTATGTGTAATTACTTGATTATGCTGGTCGGTTTGCTATTGCACCTAAAATGAATTAAACATTTCTCCTTCCTCACTTTGATTTGGTGATGGAAGAAATGGTTCATCTCAACTTATGGATTTCTGTAAAGAACTTCAGAATAACCCATTCATGTCTATGACTCAATTGAGAGTTAGGGAAAGATGGACTTGGATATGTTGTTCAAGCAGTTATGTTAAAGGTAAGAGTTCCAAGAGTTCTGTCATTAAATATATCATAAATATATTTAATGACAGAACTCTTGGAACTCTCGTTAAATCGTAGTTCTAATAGTTCTGTCATTTAATATACAATCCAACCAAGAAATATGACACCTTACCCATTTTTGTGCTCTATTTGCAGAAATAAGACTAGTTTGACACATGATGCAACTTTCAATTGCACACGTGAGCAAGTTTGTCCTGGGGCAACTTCTTCACTCAGCTTGCTGAACCTCACACCTGTGCCAGAAGACAGCATGTTCAGAAACTCACTTGACTGCATTCCAGAGAATATTATGGGTGGATTTTGTGCTTTTCTAACACTTAACTGGCTCCAAACATGTGAGCTGAGCGCCGCCTGTACCAGCATGCAAAACCACTGTTTCCAATCAATGTATTGTTGTGGGCCGGTGGTCGGTGGCGAGAACGACCACTAGGTGGGGACGTTTACGCCGTCTCCCACCAGACTCCCTGGAATTATAGGCCGTCGCTCGGATAACTCCGCGAGCCGGCGGGTCGATTAATCGACTGCGAAACGCCAATATCTCAACCGCGTGGCGTAGGGTTAATTGTCCAGATCCAATATACCTAAGTAACCACGCAGTCTTGGCTACTGGGGATTCACGCCCTCGGAACGTCTGGCCGAACCGGATCACTCTACCAGTTACGGTAGAGTATCAACTTCCACCTACCAACTCCGGCTCAGATGCAGTCGAGCGGGCTTGCCCAAGACGTTCCGGCTACGATGTACCGATAATTACCGGGGATGAAACCCCGTGTAAACTCAGATACGAACCATGCTGGACCAATATAAGGAGGGACGAAAACAGACTGGGTTAGTTTCTAATACATTTATTTACAGCAAAATCAAAAGACAGAAGA
>CM068959.1:48718706-48729525 GCA_035128595.1 Eptatretus atami | reverse complement strand
AAAAAAATAAAGAAGCAATTTCAACTTCTGCAAGTGTGGTGCGTAATGTGGTTTGCTCAGCCAATGGACAATACTGTCTTGCCTCCGCCGGCACAGTTTCCCCATCTGCTTCAGTTATTGTACAGATACGGTGAACTGACACTGGGTGCGAGGATCTGACCAGAGATGAGTGTTGTATACAGTGTCTGTGGTCTTTTTATAGACTTGTCTTTTCGGAGTTATCTGTGCCAACGTCCATCACATCCAAGCCAAACTGCCCTTTAAACTAGTAAGAGGCATCCACAACCATCCTTGACATGCTGTGGAATGTCAGCCGAGGCTTTCACTCTTTTTTTGTTCCTTCCGCCCTCACTTTTTCAACTTTATTGGCTTTAAATTTATTTTCCTCCACAACCGTTTTGAGCGATTGGCACAAAACTTTAACATAGGATGCCTTCCCATGGATACTTTTTTATTTTTAATTTTTTCTCAAACAAAGTTGCATGATGATTGAATGGAAATGCAAGCCGGCGTTCAAAAAAAGTATTTCTGTAGGTTTGGGTTGCAGGGTGTTTCACATAACAACATGCAACCTCAACCTTGCTTCACTTGGCCGAATTGTTTAATTTGGGCCCCAGTCATATCAAAGCTTCTTTTATTGTCATTTTTTATGCGTTTGGATTTGGAGTAGTGGTAACGTAGCCTGAGATCTCAAAGACTGAGTCTAACTTGTACGTTGTAGAAATGCCTTTTGGTGTCTCCCTTGCGTTGCTGTTGCAGTTTCATGTACAGGCAAAGAGCCAGTGATGCTGCTGTTGGATTCTTCTGAGTGTATGTATGACTTTTTTAATTTTTCATTGTGGTGACAGTTCCATATTGAGGTCATTTTTGTCATGCACTGCAAATCTGTTGAGTGTTGCTATTGGTTGTGGTGAGTAAGCATTCACATAATTGATTTATAACAAATTATTCTGACATTTTGTGGGTGTTCAACTGTTGTGGCAGCTCCTAGTCATGCTCACTATTCTAATTAAAAACTGAGAAAACAAGAGTTTCAGACAAACCTGATTCTAGATTTGTGCATAAAAATTCTGTGGGATCGATGTGTTATGGTTGTGGGGGTAGAATGGAGGAATTTAATAGGAAAGTTAGGATTGAATAGAGTTGTTTGGTCCGTGGAGGTGTGAAGACATTCTCATTTAATTAAGTAGGGAGACTGTGAGCTTAAGTGTTACGTGTCACGACACCGGGGGTGGTGAGTTTAATTAGATAGGGATTAAGGCGAGTTCCCCAGTGTGTGATTGCACCCCTGTGACTTTTCCCTATGTTTTTGTATTACAAACCAGCAAAGATGGTGTAGCGCTTTTTAACAAAAGCTTGCTGAGCGGGCGGAGGCCGCCCGCTTCCGGGTTTCATGCGAGCAAGCCACCCTCCCCTCCTCCCTCCCTCGCAGGTGGAACGGGGTTCATGTGACGGCAGACAGAGTTCAGGGAGGAACGCACGAGTGCGGAATGAGGGTGCACGCGGTCGAGAGAGAACATAGCTAGGAGATGGCTGAAAGAACAGGGCTTTACAGCTGGCTTTCCTTCGACGCATGAAGAAGACGGCACAATTCTCATATTTCATGCTGAGGCAATTTGGCTCGCATGGTGAAGCGAGACACTGGTCATCCACTCTTGGCTGGTAGTAAGACGGCCTCAAAGACTCGTGTATGGCACCGAAAGGGACGGCGCCATCTAAGCTGCACGGGGTCTCTGATCCTCGGTGGTTGAATACAGCTCACAAATTGTTCTGGAATGTACCCGCTGCGAGAGCGGTCTCTTCCATTGCCAATCTACATGGTGCAAATAGAAGCGCCTCGTTTCCACGTTCCAAAAGACCATCTTTGGACCAAAGCTAAGTTTGTCAGAGAAAAAGAAGTATTTCTTTGATTTGTTTCCCCTGTCCACTGGTATTTAAGTCTTTGTGTGGAGTGCCTCGACTTTAGACTTAGGATTAATTTACCTCACGTTTACTAATATTCTGATTATTGCTTCCTTGTAAAATATTTCTGTGTCATTAAATTCCCATGTTTATTATTAAGTTGCTGTGTCTGTGTATTTGTCATGGGGTTCGAGTATAAACCCCCTGGCTTAGTTATTTTTCTAAATTGGTTTGTCAGAATCCACCGACGGTATATTTGCCGAAATGAAATTACAAATTATAAAACACATTTTTTAGGCTTTTATATTCTAAATTTTCTGCCGAAGGACAAAGCAAAAAACCCGAAATGTAAAGTGTCGGCATTTTATTTTCAAAAATATAATTTCGTGCGCGCGACACAAAAATGCCGAGTCACCTTTAAACCAAACTGCGCAGGGAGAGCTGCACAGTAAGTCTTTTCGGTCATTGCGTCTGAGCAGTGGGCCAGCGAGGTTCAGATTGACTGTCGTTTCTGGGGCAAAGTGATTGTTAAGAAGTACGATCAGCGGGTAATAAATTCTGAGTTGTGATTGTGATTTTAATCATCACATCTTGACGGACGAATATCTGGCCGAACTATTGCATCAATTCAGTGCAGCAACGGGGATTGATTTCGCAGGCTACTCTTCGATTTGGCCCGATCTTGTTTCCGTCGAAAGTTGGTACACGCTGTTCGTATTGAAATTCGGTGCCAAGTACATCAAAGTTTCCCTGCGTGATGCTGATATTCAGCCTCAACGGACCAGCCTTTGATGTGCTGCATGGGGATGGGAGATCCGGTACGATAGATTGCCCGCTGAAAAGTAAGAGCTGGTTTTGGCTCTTGATTGACCGTTTTGAAGCGGTTTTGACTCCTCGTGAGACAACCTTTTTTTAATCATTATCCAGCATAGTGCACGGTGTGCACGCACCATCTACGACTTGGACATTAATTTTCTTCAGCATTGCTTTCCATTTGTTTGATGATCCAAAGGTTCTATAGAAAAACTTGGCCAGACTATATTGTAAAAACAAGTTTTATCCTTTCTTTATTGTTTTTCACATCAGATGATACAGTGAACACATGGGCAATCCTGCCATTTGAATGGTCTCATCTTCAAATGGTTTTCTTAGATCCTTCCTGGTCCGGGATTTTATATTTATTTCCCCCACTTCCTTGTCTTTTCCATGGGCGACATTCCGAAAAAAAAATCATAAAAATATATAATTTCTCTAAAATTGGAAATTATTATTTATATATTATATTTATATTTCGATTCTTACGACCGCCTAACATTTAGCTGAAGAACTGCCGTAAACAAGTTATTAAAATAAAACAAGGCCCCGTACATCCATCGTTCCCTCCGTTGCTCCGCATTGCGGCCCCATTCTCTTCCCGGCGCGCTTATACTTAAGCTCGCCTCTAGTCAACGGCGCTAAAATGAGAGCGTCGCATTCCGGGATGGTGGTGATGACCGTCCGTCACCACAAATTGGGTCGGGGGGGGGGGAGGTGGGGTTAACCTCTGGAACTTGCCAGCAATGCCGACAAATAATAAATATTGTGGTATCAGACACATGTGCCGTGTTACTTTTGCTGATTCTCGCTCTATCCACTAAACAGTGCATTTTAATTGTGTGTTGTGGTGTGTGTGTGTTTTGTGTTTGTTTTTATATTTGTAGCATTGTCAAGACTTGTATGAGAGCTAACGCACAGCAAGAGGGGGGGAGAAGGAAGGACAAAACAGTGGGGAACAGAGACATTAGGAGATCTGTGGAAGGGAGAGTGATGAGGTGGGGAACACATGGGTATACAAGATGAACATACAGGGACTTTCAGGAGGAAGGCAGGGAATTTGAAGGAGGTGGGTTTGGGGTGGATACGGGGTAGAAAAGATTGTGGTTTTGGATGGGGGAAAGATATGAGATGGTGGTGAACAGCTGTTTTGAAGACCTGGAGGGAAGAATGGGATTGAAGAGACGTGTGGGGTTTATCCAAAGGAGGGTAAAAGAGGAATGAAAGCGTGAAGGTGAGCAGTGATCTTGATTTTGGTAGTTTAACCAGAACGGGGTTTGCTGGCGACCTTGAGCGCCTGCGGAAATATGGTGGGACAAGATCGCAGACAGAGCAGGGAGGGTGAGACCGAAGAGGAGACAGAAGAAGACAGAAAGACCACTGATCTTGCCTGCGGTGAGAGAGTGAGAGGCCCAAAGACTCAGCCTACACTGTGGAGATACCATTGAGATACCAGTGTTGTACGATCAGTGATGCTTAATCTCGTAGCACCTCTATTGGTGCGGGCGCAGCAGTGACCACTATTTCGTTGTGTCTGTGGTCTGTCTCTGTCTGTTTTGACACTCTCAGAGCATAGCCTCGTGGATGTTTGATGCAATCTTGATGAAACTGGACACAAGCAAATATCATGGTCTCAGTTGGTTTTTTTGTACGAGGGCGTCCCACACCCCTTGTGTGTGGAGCACTGCCCACTTGAACTTTTATTTTATTTTTTCTCGATTTTTTCTCGCAATTCATTTCCTAGAAGCTGTGCGTAATGTCCAAAGTACAACATATAAAAAAATCCGATTTGATTGGTCATTTTGACGGAAGAGATAGGTTTTTACAGTAGGGCTTCCTCAAAAGCTTCCACAACTCAATTGTACCTATCGTGGCATTGTTCAATAATGCCGCGAACCATCGTCGCCTCCAGCTTGTTCCATTTTTGTTTGTTTTTCTTTAATCCCATAACCGATCTCTTTTGTATCCCAATTTAATACAGGTTCAAATAAAATTGAGCTCTTTCTGTAGCAACTGCTTCAGCCTGCTGCATCCATGTCGCGTCGTCTTCGCTTGAAGCCAAGCCGCTCTACCTCCCCAACCTTAAGCTGGCTCGTCGTTTTCAGCGTGGCCAACAGATGTGCCTCTGGCTCTTGAGAAAAAACAAACGACATCTGAGGACACCTGAAAAGTGGTAAGGTATAAACAGTTTTGTGCATTGCTCTATTACAATTATGCACTCAATTAATTTTGTTCACAGAGAATATCAACTGTTTGTTGTGGCTTCTGCTTTTGTTGGCTTCTTGTGTAACAGACTGCTTAATGTGGCCAGCTTCATTGCTTTATCAATGGTATCTCTCTACTAAGCATGACTGTGGTATCAATGTTTGCAGAGAGGAACACGAGGAAGTTCATCACATCTATTTTATCTTTTGATTCGGGGAAGATGAACTCAAAAATGATATTTAACATTTTGTTACTCATGTATACATGTATTTGGATGATGTCGACAGCTATTACCCGTGTGTGATGCGAGCAAAAACGTGGGTTAAGCAATTTGTTCACTTGTCTGTCTGTCTCTCGATGTCCGACTATAATTGAGGAACTACAAGTACTTTATTTCAATTGAATGTTATATTTGAACACTGTAGTACACAAATCGAACATAAACTGCAGTTTAGCAGTACTTTGGCTCGATTTGAATTTTGGCAAATTGTATGGAATCTCATCCCAAGTGCAAGTATGCAGAGAGGAGTATGTAATTTTAGCTCACCCTGGAACATAGTTCCAGGGAGCTGATGGGATGGTGCGTCGTCTGTCCGTCCATCCACAACACTTGAAAACTTTACTCTGAAACTACACACACAATTCCGATGGAACTTGACTCCAACCTTCATCACCCTGATGTACCAGAGTTTGTTCATGATATTAAAAAAATAATAAAGGGGTCAAAGGGGTGTACCCAAAATATGTATTTGCTTTCACACAATTCTGGTGAAACTTTGACACAACCTTTAATGAACACATATGTACCAAAGTTTATTTCATGACGATAAAAAAAAATCCGGGGATCAGGTGGTTTACCGCGGGTGTATTTGCTATAATATTGGTTCATTGGTACATTTTGCTGATTCCGTCCCACATTGACTTCCTCCTTGGTAGAATGTGTCATCTACACCAGGTGAGTGCCAGGGGTATTGCCCCTATTTTTAGGTTTTTCTCTGAATAAGCTCATAGAGTGGGTCTCGGTGTCTGCGCATGCTGTCCTTCCATTGACATTTGACTAAAACGTCTTCTCACAAACTACCAACTGATTATGGACCAAATTTAATGATTCATCAGGACAGCAAGATCTCATGGGGTTGTGCTCCCCATCTGAATGTGCTCCCTATAGAGGGGACGATAGGGGGGTTTTCCACAAATATTGGTATTTTATGCAAAAATCTTCAGAAACCACCAGACAGATCGAACCAAACTTTGCCACGAGGCTCAGGACCATGACACTAACCTTAAGTTCTTGTCATGCTTATCTCCCCTGGAAAGCGGCCTGGGCCCCCTCTCCGAATCCCTCATTTTTCACATAAAACTTCTTCCCACAACTCCCTGAGCGATATGGACCAAATTGTACAATGCATCAGGACAGTCAGGTTTCATGGAGTTGTGCTCCCTATCTGGATCCACCTATTTAGGAGTGAAAGGGGTTTTGCCCCAATATTGGTATTTCATTCAAAAATTCTCTAAGAAATCGACAACCAGTCATCCATGCGCATCGTGAAATGCCCTAACATAAGTTGTCCTCCCATGGCCGTATCTCCCCTGGAAAGGGAGCCACGGCCTCCTTCCCTAATCCTCTCAGATTTGGGGATTTAAATAACCGTCATCCTCACGGGCTGTGTTTAAATAAATATATATATTTTTGTCTGTCTGCCTTTCTAACAATCAAACAAAATAGAAAATCATTCTATGCAGGAAGCTTAGTTTTCAGGACATCATAAAGGACACAAACAATTCGGCACGAATAACTAATTACCGTGTTAATATGGGGTGTAAAAGGTGCGTCAATTGCGGTAAAATTCAAATTTTAGGGCACCAGCCTTTCAGGCTGGGTTATCTATTGTTTTTTCTCTGTTCTTTTTTTTTTTTTTTCTTTTTAATCTGCTGGCAATTTTCGGGTTTATTCTGTTTTCATTTTCCTCTGCAACCACTTGTCGATTGAGACAAATTTTCACCATAGGTGCGACTACTCATGTAGAATTTTAATATGAATATGATGTATAGGTCATGTGGTGTGGCAGCCATGTGGAAAAACTTTGGACCTCCATCTCCAACACTGCATAATGGAAAAAAATTGAAACTTGGCACATAGGCAAGTGAGTGTGATTTTATTATTATTATTATTACATTATCATTATTATTATTTGATTTTGTAATGTCATGGTGAAGTGGTATCACTTGAACGCTGCACCCAATCGGTCTGAAAATTTTTGAGCGTGATTCTTCATAACTCACCAAGAAGAAATAATATTATGAATGTTGTTGGTCAATGGTTCAGCAGCATATTATTTTATTTTATTTTAAACTTAAACGACCTTCTCTGAAACAGCTGAACAGATTGAGGCAAACTTTGCACATCTATTCCCAAGACTTGGGATATGGAGTTTGTTCATGAATAATTATGTCAGATTGTTTGGCAAGCCATATTGGATTGAAGGAAAATATTAAATAATGTTTTCTCTGGAACCGCTTATCTGATTCAAAGCAAAACTTCACAAGTATCATCTACCACATTGCTGGCATATCAGGTAAAAATGATATCACAAGTCGTGTTGATGCCATCTTGGATAGAAAAACGCACCTCATCTGATTAACACGAAACTTAAAAAACGTGATCCCTACCTAATTAGAGGCAGAATTTAAACTTGTGATGTCATAGGCTATGTGGTTTCAAGCCAATGATGGATTGAAAATTAAAAAACTTTAAAAAATCTTCTCCAAAATGCTTACCAGCTCAAGGCGAAACTTATATTGTGACCACCTATACCATAACAAACAAAAAGTTCCTACCTTTTTGAACGTAGGTCACATCGTTTGGCAGCTATAATTGCATTGAAATTTCATCAATCAACATGAACGTCAAAATTATGATCTAGTGCACACGGGATGTATGTTTTAAATTTAAACCTGTCAGCCACATGGTGAAGCAGCCAGAATATTAATTGTTTGAATCTGAGAACTTTCAAAAAAATTTTTTATTTTTTTAAATAAGGCTCATTTGACTGTACCTGATGGTTTGAGGTAGAGGAGTTTGAGCAATTCAATTGATATCGATGACGGCCCATGAAAAGGTCAACTGCTTTCATAAATGGATGGAACGTGGGCTGGGAAATATCTCGCATTATACGGCTGGTAAGATTGGAAAAATATTCGTCAACGCGATAACTACATTTTTCAAACTGTCAATATATTCTTACATTTGATGATGGAAAGTGGTGTATCAGCTATCGTAAACTGAAGGGTTTGAGTTATTTTCATGTAATTTAGTAAGAATATCGACATGGAATACTCATTTTTTAATCAGTTTAATGCAATAGTCCCAGTAAAAAACAACAAAAAAAAAACAGATATACCACAACGCCATTCTCTCTCTGTTCCTTTTTCATGCGATTAGGTGAGTCTTTGTTTTTTTCCAGCTTGCACGTGAATCTGAATGTGTGTTTGGGTGAGCAACTTGTTGTTTTGGGTTTCGCGAGCACGAGCACC
The DNA here is from genome assembly GCA_035128595.1 of Eptatretus atami. Lineage (NCBI taxonomy): Eukaryota > Metazoa > Chordata > Myxini > Myxiniformes > Myxinidae > Eptatretus > Eptatretus atami. Next base: position 48,721,071 of record CM068959.1, on the reverse strand, counting down.
GGCTGCGTTTCTGTGTCTTGGGTTGGAAATGATGAGGTGTGGGATTCTCGTTGGATGTTACGTGGTGTTGTGTTTGTTGCTCGCCTTATCCTTCTGTTGCGCACCATCCAGTTTTTGCCACTTGCATCAGAGGTGTGTGATTGTGTGGGTATTCTTCCCCAGTTACACACCCTCCTGGCTCTTCAACGTTCCCATCGCTTCCAAAATCAACCGGTCGTTTGTTGATCCATTCTGTGTCGAGGACACTTCCATCAAAGGTCAAATCTGTGGCCACATTGTAGGCAATGATGTGCTTTGCGCTGCACTGCCACCTTTTCAAGCCTAATTGCTCTATCAGTTCATCTATTCCCTTTGTTTAAAAGAAAAATTTTTTTAAAGATAAAGATCCAGAAACATTATAATAGTGTATATGTGTGTGTAATATGTTATGTGTGTACATATATATGTATATAAGTATTATATATAATGATAATGACACTAATTGACAGGCAAGATATCAATATCGCCCAGCTCTTGCGCCTAACATTTGTTTAGAGTGCAACACGCCAAAGCAAGAATGAAAACACCCTTCCCATGTTCTTCGTCTCCAAGATCCATCTTTGGGTGGCAATGGCTATGAACTCGAATTACGTCCCACCACCGAAGTGCAAGGAGGTTATTTTCACCGCTTTCTGTTCTTTGTTTGACATGTGTGCAGGATATCTCAAAAGTTTGGACAGATATTGGATAAATTTATGTGGCAGGTTTGAGTATGTGAACAAGTATGACTGGATCGATTTGTGGTGAAGATCCCGGATCGGGGATCGGGATCTGGATACGAGAATAATTTATTTTTTGAAAGTGATTCTCACCATTGATAGGGCCAAAAATGAATATGATATCCCATTATATTTTTTTAAAAATGTATTGTGCCTGATATTTCTCATAGACAGGCCATTGCATGGCAGAGAGTTGCACTCGACCGAGTGCTTTCTCGTTAGGGTCATCTCTATCATCTACAGTCGAGAGAACCTAAATAATAAGTCTCGAAGTCTGTCCATCCATCGGTCCACAATCCAAACCGAGTGGAGACAAATACCCACAGTGGAAATGGATAGAGGTCGATGAGACATTGCACAACGAGACAACTTTTCAGGTCGTCCAAGGTCCCGAGGTCAACGTCACGTGGCTGTCAAAGTTGCGAAAATCGTCGATTTTCAATCGGTATCTCCTCCCTCATTTATCAAGAGAGATCAATGTTATTGGATTTCAAATACTAATGGACTGAATTATCAAACAACACGAGCCATTTTTTTGAAATTTGTCTCGTTTCGATTTTATAGCCCCTTCAACTTCGCTCTGATTCCCCGTATGGGCCGTCATAAAGTACATACAAAAATATGAGTATTAACATTAAGAACCGAACTCTCCGAGACAAATATTAATTTTGAAGCTTTTGTCAGATTTACTAAAACAATGGAACACAAGTTTTATCAACACTTATTTCATTTATGACATTAACATTGTCTTGAATGTCAATTTGTACTTTTATTTTCATAATGACATGCTGTGATATTAAAAATAAAAAGGTAAATCTACACCGCTAGTGGACTGCATTGTTCATGACTTACAAACATCGGTTCATAAGGAAACTGCTGGCTTTGCAAGCGATTACGATGTATGAGCGGGGTGGGTGGGTGCGTCTATTAGTCTTCTATACTATAGTGTGGTGTGGTCTTTGAAACCCGGGAAAGTAGAGCGTACGTCTTTATGAACTGCCCGTATTCAGGTCTGGCAACAGAGTACTTTTCGACCTCTGGCAGAGATGATCGGCAGATCCTGCCTCGGGGGGATTTTGTTGTTTTGTTTTAAAGGCCTTCACCCTATTTGCCGAAACAAAAGGCTACTGCATATCACACTTGGTAAAGCTGGTTCGTGAAAGTTTCCCTGCCAAAAACTTTCCTTGGTAATTGCTCCCCCACCACAAGGAAGTTGCGAATTAATTGTGGCCGTTAAATAAGTGGTAGTAGTCATAGTTTGAATTTGGATGTCCTTTGCATATATATTGAGCATTGAAGATAGTGTTTTCATTTTCTTCACAGCTCCATGACTTGCTTTGTCTTGTGGCAAGATGACATTTCCCACTTCTGAGGGGTCTGGGCACACCGTTCGCCGACTGACTGCCTGAAACATCTCAGGATTCGAGATGCGAATATCCGCATGCTGGCGTGTCACTGTCGCGTGCCCACCCCAGTCATATCAAAGCTTCTTTTATTGTCATTTTTTATGCGTTTGGATTTGGAGTAGTGGTAACGTAGCCTTAGATCTCCAAGACTGAGTCTACATGTTAGGTTGTAGAAATGCCTTTTGGTGTCTCCCTTGCGTT
>CM068959.1:48681082-48705136 GCA_035128595.1 Eptatretus atami | reverse complement strand
TTGGCTGGTTCATGGGTTCAGCACCTCCAGGCTCATCGCTGACTTGGTATTCCAACGCTTGGCGGACTGTTGTCAGAGATTGACCATGTGGCTCGTTTGGATTGGTTGCGCTGTGAAGGATGATCCAGACTGTAGGGTCGACTGGAGTGCTCAGCTTATGTTAATATAGGACCCCACAGGGCTTGTGTAGGACACTCTGAGTTGCAGCCCGCAAATCCAGGAGAATGGTTACATCCAGCCTGGCTGGATGTTTGCAAGCTGCAGGATGAGAGGGAGCTGAGGAGTTTGCGAACAGGGCTGGAGGAGATTTGGGGGTCTGGGGTGCTTTGTGGGACCTGAAGAGTTGTGGAGTGGCGTTTCCAAGACCACCGTTTGATGTTTGCTGGCGGATGTCTTGGATACTCACCGGAGGCGAATTGAATGAATTTTGTCCCTTCCGGTACACAATGGATACCTATTGACCAGAGTGCACGAGGCGAGCGCTGAGCTGTTTCAGGGTAGCTTGAGCATAAAAACTGTACGTAGCACCAAGGAGTAGACAAGTGGCCTACTGTGCGGGAATCTGTGAGGGGATGAGAGACATCACCTGTTGGTTAAGTGATTCTCGTCTGCCTGTATCGGGGAATTCGGCCCTGCTTGCGTTCCTGCAAGCCCATCACTTCGGTGTGAGCTTGCATTGAGAAGCAAGGTGGTGGGGGGGGGGGCTCTTGACAGAGGTCGCGAGGAAGGTCCTGCTGGCGCGTTCTCTTGAGCGGCTGTACCAGGCTGATCCACCAGCTGTCGAGTGGATGTCAGGGGTGTACAATCCCAATTGCTGACCCTCGAGTCAACTCGAGTCAAACGTCCGCACCTTCGTTTGTGGAAGCCACAGGTTGCGGAGTGACCGGTCAAAATGGGTTAAGCTCCTGGGATCTGTGGCATTCACATGCTGACCTTCTCAAGGCTGGTGGAAAGCTGTCTCGTGTCGTTGCATTGCAGTTTTGCTCTGCCTGGCAACAACGTGACATCATCCCAACCTTGATTGGAAGACGGGGCCTGTGTTGTCTCCTCTCTGGTAGAGGGAAGTGATCGCCAAAGACTGCAACTACCCGAGGGGTGCTGTGCTTCTCAGTTTCCGGGAAGGTTTTTTGGCTCGGATATTTCTTGATAGGGTTCGCCACCATCTGCTTGAGCACCACGTCCAGAGCAGCCAGTCGCTTATGCACCAAAGAGATCAACAACTTGGACCTATCCTTGTTCTTTACGGTCCTCACATGAACGCAGAGGAGAGTTTTCGGCAGAGGGGCTGCCTTGCAGCCTTTTAGTTTGATTTCACTTGTAAAGCGTTTGATTCAGTGAATCAGGATGCCCTCTGGAGGATATTGTGTCTGGTTTTCCTGGGGTGCCAACCGAAGACTGATCAATCTGATGTCTGAACTCTACTCTGGGTAACTGCAGTGCATGGTGAGATGTGGTGGTAGCCAGTTCTTACTTATTTTCCAGTTGTTATTGGAGTTTTTCAGGGGTGTGTACCTCCCCCACACGGTTGTCAGCGACTTTTCTGGGACGTGATTCTTGGAGGACGTCGAGAGGAATCAGAGCTGGCAGTGCATCGTTTGGGAAATGTCAAGATCTCTGACCTTGATGTTGCGATCGATGCAGTCTTTGCATGACTTTTGCGTGATAGCATATCCTTATTGGGCGAGGCCCTTCAAGGTGCGAATAGGAGTCTGAAGCCGCTGGGATTACGGGGTTCTTGGGTCAAAGCTTGAGATCCAGGCTTTCAATGAACATCTTGATGACAGCTGCATATCAGTCTTGTTAGCCTTGGTTTGTGGGAGGATGTTGAAGGTCACGGAGAGATTCAACTTGTCCTTGGCAGTGATATTCACGTCTCTGCTGGCTGTTGATGCCAGAGCAACAGTCCGTTTGGTCGGGCTTGGGAGTTCGTGTATATTCACTGGATCATGCGGTGTGGAAGAGCTGCCGTCTGTGCGGGAGGACGAAAGTCCGAGTCTTCAGGTCCTTGGTGCTTGTCCAAGTCCTGCTCTATGGATGTGAGACTTGGACTCTGGCCGCAGGGATCTGAAGCTGAGGACTTAATTTCCTTTGGTAACCAGAGTCTCGTTCGGGAGAATCACTTGCTATCGCTGGGTTTTACATCCCGCGGTTTCCATATTACAGGGATAACCGAGCGGGAGTTATCGTCGGCTCTTGACGGTTCCGATTTTAATTACCGGGATGTTGAAAACCCACTACCGAATCCTTTACGTGATGCAAGATGGAAGATTCAATAAAAGGAAGGAGACTAAGCAAACGGGGAAAACCAGTTCAACAAGCAATGCAACATTTATTACGGAAAACACGGAAGGCACGATTATTACAGTCAGACAAAGATGCAACAAAAAAGCAAATGCAATACGACCGAATATTTTATTTTATAAATTGTTATGTTTTAATTTATTTTTATTTTATAAATTAATTTTTATATAATATATTTATTATTTAATTATAATATTAATAATTAATTTAATATTTTAATAAAAGGGCAATTAGTTACAACACTTAAACAGTTTCTACTTGTCGGGACTCGCGCCACATCACTCATTCCAAAAAGGAAAAAACACCCTCACAGGCAAGGAGGCAGACAGGTCCGTGGACCCAAATGTGTCGGATGCCTGGAGGAGCGGCCAAGGTCACGAGACCGAGAAGGTCTTTACCCGCGTCTCGTGACGCGATGGCGGGGGCAACCGCAATGTTCGCGCACTGCGCCCGACTCCGTGCCTCTGGCTGTGTCGGCGAGCCCTCTCCGGCGTGCTCCCACAAGAGTTTGTTGGCACCACGTTTCGGGTGGGGGAGGAACGGGGCCCCCGGCACCTATCTCAGCGCAGGGGGGGGAAATTGCTGGATGCTCAGGGAGAGGGGATGGCTGGCTTGCTTGCACCCGGCGACGAGCACGAGCGACCCCCACGATCGCAAACCTCGGTTTGCGACCGCCGTCTCACTTGACTCAACTTGAACTCTTCACTTTGCCCCGACAGACCGCCTGCAACTGAATCCCGGAACTGCGAAGTTAGCCAGCTCCGTTATAGGCGAGGGAGCCTATATGCAAATTCAGGAATCAAAAGCGATTTGAGGCGGGGCCACGCCACCCTCTGTTTCAGCCATTGGTGTGGCAAAAAGGGGCGTGAGCCTTTTTGACCGAATTCCTCTCGTAAGCCCCATTCGCGCTTCGCGGCTCGATGCGTTCGGCACAATCGCCGAACGGCCCTGCAGCACGACAGTTTGGTGTTGACTTGGTGGTGTGTCGATGGTGGAGAAGGAGATAGGCGAAGGGGGTGGGGTTTTTCTGTGGTGGTTTGGTGTTGCGGGCGTCGTTTGGGAATGGCGTGAAGCGATGTTCTAGGGATGGATTGTGTGAAGTAGGAGTGGCTGTTTGCGTTGTTTGGCGGCTTAATGGTCGGAAATAAAATAGGAAAAGAAAAATGGCTTACTCAAAGCTCGCAGCCCGGGATTTGAATCACAACATATTCCTCTATACAACGGGTTTGGGCTAACTGCACGATGAACTTTCCGATATATCTCACCTGGAGGACCTCTAGGTGTAATGCGAATTTCCACAACCGTAACACTACCCCCTCCCTTTTTAACAGACTCGCCCGAGTCCTCAAATTTTCGGTGCCATCATGTGGTAGTTCTCCCTATACGTTTTACCCTTCTGATCCCTGAAGTGCGACATTCATGTTAGTTCGTGTCCCAAAATAAAATAACCTACGGGCTGAGTAATAACTAACACAAACCCACTTATACGGACGACTTAAACTAAATTGCCGGCGCTACCAGACACACATGCCGGGGCGCAACTCATTTTACAGTACATTCACAACCCTTATAAATTTTACACTAATCCATGGCCAGGATCATGGACTCTGCAGGCAGAAAAAGTCAGAAGTCAACCGGCGCACTGGCCGCCACTGCAGGCCCGTGTTGTAGCTGCCAAACAGGGACAGTCCTTGCAAACTGCGCCACGATCCCTGCACACAACAGCAATGAACAAGGGGGGGGGGCAATCAACAACGAACAGGGCAAAAGATGACGTGATGGCAAGTCGGCATGGCATGGCAAAAGGTGGACCAGGCCAAGGCACAGCAAAACAAGGCCGCTGTAGCAAACGCAGCCGGCAGTGAAGGACGCACAGGCTTGAAGCAAAAACAGCCAGCCGATGAGGTTGGCCAGCCTTTGCTTTCAGTGGAGGGTGGTGGGGAGTGCGTGTTGCTGCACTCAGAAGGCGGGGCTCGGACCGACCTAACCGTCTCCCTCCCAAACCTATCGCCTTTGCCTGTCTCTGTCCATACCCACCCCCGGTTATTTTGTCCAACCCAATTTCAAAGCACCAACTTTTTTTTTTTCTATACCTCCACTCTAAATCGCCCCTAACCCACCTTTACTGTCTTTGTTGGGCTAACCTATCCTGTCATCTAGCTATCCTCCCAACCCCTACGGTTCCCTTCCGAGGGGAATAAGGAGAGTAGCGTCGACTGCGTCGAGGGCCCAATTGAAGCCCATGGATGGCCTTCCCCAGACTTCGAGCGATTAACCCAAAAGTGGGTCCAGCGGCCACAGCGAGAGGCGAAGATTGGATGGGCGGAGGGGTGCACTTCCTATCTACCCTATCCATTTAACTTGGAACATACCCCGGGGGCTTCAACAAGCGCCTCCGCTTAAAACTATTGGTTCATATCAACCGGATTCCGTCACCTGTGTTGGTGTCCCGCAAATTTCTGGCCTCGCCCCCCAAATTTCCCTTCCAGTGCGCTCACACGGTCTCATGGCTTGGGTACGCGTGGCCCCTTGCAGGCACGACCCTCTGCCGATTTCTCCAGCTATGGCACCCCGGGCACTACATGCCTCGAGCTACCAGCTCCCTAAACACCGGGGAGTGCCTCTGTGGCGACTCCCCTGAAACGCTCAGTGGCAGGCTGGTCTCCCGGCCTTTCCGAGGGTCTACCGGTGCCCACAGACACTGCACCACGGGCTAATGGCGCCCCGCCCAGGCATCATGCAGGCGCACCACGTGCCCACTACACTATCCCGCCCCCCATGGGCCCTTGGCCTACCTGCGCCGAGACTGAGCCGTGCCGCGGGTTACCTACTCAGCGATACTACCCGTTCGTAGCCACTGCCCAGCCCGTCAACAGGGCTCCTTGCACCCCTCCAAGCGGGTTTCGAGCCTACGTTCCCACCAACAGGCAAAAACGACCTCCATTTTGTCAATTTTAACCTAACCCACTAATCCTTTACTCGACCCTGGGGTCCCTGGGCGGGAGTCCACTTCCTCCCCAATCACTCATCGCACCATTGCATTCCACATTCGCGTCCATTTTCAATTACAGACCGCTGGCCTCACTCACTTCAAACATGTTTCCATTATTTCAGCCCTTCATTTCACTCCTCGCTGATCACTTGCCATTCCTGCTATCTGCATCCCTAAACTACCTGTGCTCCCACGTGCGTCCCTAACACACAGCACGTTCCCTTTTAACACTACGTAGTAAGCTACGTCCCCTCTACACCTCAAAGTCGCTACTGTTTCTCAAAATCCCAAAATTCCATCTCCCATCCTAAATCTCATCAACAATCCCTCGTAACTAATCCATTCCCGGGGCCCATGAAGTCGGTCGACTATTGCTACCCTTCCCCTAACTAGTTCCATCCTGTGCCCAGGAGGGGGTGCTTCCACCCCATGCCCGGGAATCCTGTTCACCCGAAGCGAGGCTTTTTTTTTTTTATTGGCGCAGCACCAGCGCGCAACTCGCCAACCTGCGCACGCCAGCACGGCAATTTGCACAGCCGCCGCTCCTTTGCGACGTCATGGCAGCTGTTTCGCCGTCCCCTCGTCCTCTTGGACGGCACCATACCGGCAGGGATTTCACCCTCCTGCTGGATTCCAACCATAACAGCAGCCCATGACGTCACCCGGCGCAATCAAAAAAAAAAAAACAACAAGCCTGCGCGTTTGCGAGGGTTCCCCACGCGAACACATGTGCTCATGCCCGTTGGAGCTTAACACAAGCTCGCGTGGAGAACCCATCCGGTCCAATCCGTAATCCTGCCTAACCTTTGTCCGCCGCGGGATCGGTCACATCCACCGCTGCGTTTCGACAGGGTTTCACCCCGAAGCGCGCACAGTGGCGGCCTCGTGCGTAGCCACAGCTCGGGCCTCGCCCTCTTGCTGGCAAACCCGGCACGGTCCCCATTAACAGCTACGGCCGCTATTATGGCCTTTGTCCTTTGTACCGCCGTCGTCTCCGTCACGCACACACTTCTGCGTGTTACACACGCTCCAGGACTCCACCCATACATTCACCCCGGGAGACGGGGTGCATGTTCGACATTGCCCACCGTTAATCCCTTACTCGTAACGCATCTCTTACAACACTGTCTCCCTGCACAGCGGACCCCTCTCACTCATAATAGGGGGTCGCACTCGCACCAATGCGTGCGGAAAGCACGCAGTCTCCGCACACTTGCAAACACACACCTGCGCAAACTCACACTTGGGACATTCGTGTTCCCCACAAGGGTTTCCCGGGCTCTAACCCCCCAAAGCTGCACGTGCACCCGTCCCACAGACTCGCCCCTCGACTTGCTCGACAAGACCGAACCCACCTGGTTCGTGACTCGTTCAAGGGAGGAAACGCGTCTCCCTCAGTTCCGAAGGAGGCCATCCAGTTGCTTGCACCGGGTCCCACAAACAGTCCGCCAGCCCCCCTCATGGTCCTCCACTACTCCGTGTGTTGTGTGTTCTGTTCCTTTAACCCCTCTTATCGTGCAGTCTCTCCTCTATTTTTTCTTCTCCCGAGCTCTATACATTTTATTTCCTGTGCTCTTCGTGTCTATTAGTTTCTTTCCTGGATCTTCTGAGTCGTTCTCTCCTTCTCGAACTTCCTTGAGTTTTGTTCTCCCTCCGGAGTTTTTCAAATCTTCCGTGGACTCCAATTCTTGCTCCCCGTTTTAGTTGTTTCAATTCAACACTCACATTGGTTCTTTGTTCTTTCTACCCCACAGTTCTCCTGCTCTTATTTTCCAATTTCTCATCGTTTTCTCTTCATTGGCTCATTATTCCTTCCGTGTTTTCAGTTCGCTGTTCTCTCACTCCTCTCCTTGTTTCCTCTCTGTCCTTCCTTTCTCCAAATCTCGTGTTTTCTTCATTTGGTTAATCTCCCTTTTGTTTTCATTCGCTGCCTCCTTTACTGTCTTCCTTGTTTCTCTCCTGTCCTTCCTCTCCAGTTTCATGTTTGCTCATTTTGGTTAATCTCCTTTCTTTGTGTTTCATTTTGCTGCTCTCTCATTACTCTTCCTTGCCCATCTCATTCTTAATCTGGGCCTTTGCTTCCAGCTGTTTGATCTGTTACAGTTGTGTTCCTTAACTTTCTTCTCTCGTTTTCGTTCTTTCTTCTCTCACATTCCTCAACTCGTTTTGTAATTCCGTCTCTATTGTTTTGGTGTTTCTGTAACTCAGAAGTTTTTTCCATTTTTTCTCCTCTCTTCATCCCTTTCGCTTGCACATCTTATCCCTTTTTTCCTGCTCATCTCCCATCATCTCCCACTTGCTTCTTCTTAATTGTTTTGATATCCTGTTCTCTTTTTTACCTTCTCTTCCAAGCTTTTCTGTCCCGATTGCCTCTTCCACCTCACCCCTTAGTTGCTCCAATTCCAACTTGTATTTCCGTCTTTCCCCTCTGGTTTTTTTTTTCCATCTACCTCCATTGTTTCCGAAGCCTGTCAAATGTTCCGCCTGCCTCGCCCATGCACGAACTGTTTATAAACGCTGTTTGGGAGCGCTCGCCTCGTGTCCGCCCCATTCGCCGCGCCATTAATTAGCCCCGCTCGCTCCCATGGCTGCGCTGAGGTGGCGATCGCGCCCGCCATTATTGCGACTTCAGTTTTGCCGCAAAGTTCGTGCTCAGAATAAGGTGAGGCTCCCTCCATGGATCAACATACGGCAGAGTTCAATAAAAAGAAACCATCGCGCGGGCCATGGATTCTACATTAGCTTACAACATATACATTTCTACCCCCGGGCAACCGCTCGCCTAAATGCCATCTTATTTCACGGTAAGCGGATTTAATTTAGCCTGCTCGTAAATTTTGGAGGGAATCGGGGTCGCTCCACTCACCCCTGAACCGATTCTCCGTGATTTAGCCTGGGAGACGGGAGAGTTTGTTTCCCGCTCCTGACACCAGGGTGCGAATTCTGCGCCCGTGCCGGGCGTGGCGATCGACCGCGTGTGCAAAAGCGGCCGCTCGCCCACCGGATAGGACAATTCAGTCCGACCCTCCGGAACTACCGCCCGGAGCCAGCAAGGGTGGGGGTTTAACCTCACCACAACTCGGTCCGCCATTCTACCGCGGAAATAGGTTCCGATCGCCGAATGTTCGATTACCTAAGTAGTCGGCGAGTAGCGTACCGGAGTTTAACCACGAACAGGTCACCTCCGGAGACACGAACGCATAAGCGGGCTTCGTTTCCGTATTACAGGGATAACCGAAGCGAGTTATCGTCTGCCTTGGACGGGTTCCGATTAATACGAATGTTTGAAACCCCACTACGAATCCCTTATGTGATGGGCAAGATGAGATTCATAAAAGGAAGGAGACGAAGCAAAGCGGGCAAACGGTTCAACAAGCAATGCAACATTTATTACGGAAACACGGAAGGCACGTATATTACAATCAAGACAAGAATGCAACAAAAGCAAATGCCAATACGGACGAATAAAAAGGGAATTATTTACAAACACTTAAGTACAGTTCTAACTTGTGGGAGACTCGGTCGCCACATCACTCATTCCAAAAAAGCAAAAGGAAAGAAAGCCACCCTGCACAGGCAAGGGAGGCGAACAGGTCCCGTGGACCAAATTGCGTGGATCCGAGGAGCGGCCAGGTCCACGAGACGAGAAGGTCTTTACCCGCGTTCCTCGTGACTCGATGGGCGGGCAAAGCCGCAATGTCGCGCAGCTGCGCTCCGACTCCGTGCCCCTGGCGGGTCGGCGAGCCCTCTCCGGCGGCTCCGCGCCAAGCAGTTTTGTTGGCACCACGTTTAGGGGGGGGAGACGGGCCCCCCGGCACTATCTCAGCAGCGATGGGTGGGGGGGGAATTGCTTATGCTCAGGGAGAGGGGAATGGCCGCGCTGGCTTTGGACCCGCGACGAGAACGAGCGACCCCACACCGCAACCTCGTTGCCGACCGGCCGTCTTTTCACCTTGACTCGGAAACTTGAACTCTTCACTTGCCCCGACCAGACCGCCCTGCAATCTGAATCCGCGAAGTTTGGAGTAAAGTCGCCTTATGTCGCGTCTTTATAGGCGCAGGGAGAAGCCTATATGCAAAATTTCAGGATCAAACCGATTGAGGCGGGGCCACGCCACCTTCTGTTTCAGCCATCTGGTGTGGCAAAAAGGGGCGTGAGCCTATTTTTTGACCGAATTCCCTCTCGTAAGGCCGCCATCGCGTCTTCGCGGCTCGATGCGTTATTGCAACCAATCGCCGAACGGACCCTGGACAGCACGAGTTTGTGTTGACTGGTGGTTATGGTGGATCGATGGTTGGAGAAGGAGACATAGCGAAGGTGGTGGGGGTTTTTCTGTGGTGGTTTGGTGGTTGGCGGGCGTCGTTTTGGGAAATGGCGGTGAAGCGCATGTTTTGTGGGTGAGGGTTGTGAAGGTAACAGGTAGTGGCTGTTTGCGTGTTGTTGGTGGCTTAATGGTCGAAAATAACAAATAGAGATAAGAAAAATTGACTTACTCAAAGGCGTCGCAGCCGGATGAATCACACATTCCTCTATACAACGGGTTGGGCTACTGCAATATGAACTTACCGATAATCTCACCTGAGACTCTCTTATGGTGTAATGCCGAATTCCACACCGTAACAATATTGTATATGTATATGATCAATATATATTATATATATATTTTGAAAATAATCTGAAAATAATATATGTGATTCCCGCCCGTGGCGTGCGAACGACCGCGTCTAACCAATAGTGGTCACATCGCCCACCGAACGGACAATCCAGTCGTGAACTTTCTGTGAACAACGCCAGAAAACCAGTCACGGGGGGTTTTAATCCACACAACCTTGTCCGCACTCACCGGCGTTGCAGGGGTCCGATTGCCAAATCTTCGATTTCACCTAATCTATTCCGCGCAGGTAGGTTACCCGAGAGAGATTGCACCTCAACGGGACCACTTGGAAACGAGCCGCTAAGCAGCTGCGCTTTCCTTTTGGGATAACCGGCTGCGGGTATTATCGCGCAGTCCGTTGGGATCCGATCACGTTATAACCGGCTATTAAAAACAACTATATCCGAGTGCGAAGATGGGGCCAGTTCAATGCAGGGAATGGACGCAACGAACAAGTTTACATTCACACCAGGACATTTATATAATAAAGCACGTATGCAGATTAAACAAGGCCAAAAACGTATGCAATTATACAAGCAATCAAAAGCACGACAAAAGAACTACAACCGTCTTACTTATTATGTACAGTCACTTGCACTAACAGCCAGTTCTAACTTATTAGACGGGCCCACGGACACCGTACGCACACACACCCCAGAATGGTGGCAGGGCCTTTTAATAACGGTCCTCCAGCTCGGAGGACAGGTGAGCCTGAAACCCGTAACCTATCTCGACCTCTCCACCTCGTGTGGTCTTAAGGTTGTTCGGACCCCGCGGCTCCAGCGAGAGGGAGCTGGATCCAATCGCCGTGAGCTTGCGATCTTCGCCGAGCTCCGCGAATCCTCAGCGCTTCTCAACACGTGCTGGTGAGGAACGAGGCGCCGATCCTTCCCGTCGATGCGTCGCTTCCCTGGAAACCACTTCCAGAAGAGGTCGATGAGTTCGCACCAAGCCGAGGAACCCAAAATTGGAGACAAAAAGCTCCACGAACCAAGAAAGAAGAAGAAGCCCACCATTCGCAGCTCGATACGCGAGCGACCAGCTCAACTCTCTTCCAAGCAAAGCAAAGCTCGAAGCAAAAAGCTCCTCCCGGCCAAGAGAAGCGAAGCTCACGGGAAACTATCAAAGCAAAAGAGGCCTCCCAAAAAGCCTCCCCGAGCCAGGCCTCAGCCGAAGCTCCACTGAGCCAGCCGAACCAAAAACTCTTCTGAAGGCCTCAACCCTAACCCAAGCCAAAACAGGACCCGGAAGGTCTCCTGAACGGTTAACTCTCTCAACTCCCCTTCTCCAACTCTCCACGAACAAAACAAAGATCTCCTCTTATTCCTTTCTCCCGCAACTTTCCCCCGCTCCCGGCCGTGACTCGATGACATTTGCCTCGTGCCCCATCCCCCGCTCACATGGGTGGAGGGAGTTGTTGACATTCATGAGGTCACCGGGACGGCAGGGTTTCTTCTTGCTCTTGCAGCAGAGAGGGGAAGGATGTCTCCATTGTTCGTTACCTAATAAACATCGAAATCACGCAGCGCCAATCTATCGATTTTCTGAACTCATTTAAACAATGGAAGCGTGAGCTTATCTAGGGAACAAAGCACTTATCGACATAGCTGACGAAAGGACATCATGAAATGTTGTTGCAATTCGAATATCCCAAATTCGTAAAATAATATATATATATATATATATATATATATATCTCACAACAATAAAAATAGCACTTGATGCCCCACTGACTTTGCCTCACATGAACGCTGGATGCCCTTTCAGGGTTGGCAGGCATGATACACTTGTGAGAGCGTCCAGGTCGGAGAATGCATAATTGCATAATTGCATTAATGCTTTCCCTGGAGACTTGCGCTTAAAAACATCAATGATTTTTCCTGGTTTGATGGTGGATTTGTAACACAGCTGTCTGTGTGGCAGATTGCACTTGTGAGAGCCAAATGCAATCTGAACGCCGTCATGATGAGGTCACAATCATGACGTTGGTCCAATCGGAGAATTGCATTCAATATATATTTGTCGGTGGGCGTTAATTGTTTGAGGTGGGGGATATCTGCGGAGCACTTCTTGAACCTTCACTGGCGATCACTTTTTCTTATTGTACAGGCTTTCTCTGTATTTGGCCCACAACTTGATAAACGTCTCCATGTTTTAACAATTTAGAGGATATCTTTAAGGATTTGAGACGCCTTTGCACTGACAGACGTGCTAAGCGTTCACACTCACAGCAGATCTTATCCTCACGATGTTTGAATGGTGCATTATTCAACTTTAATGAAACAATCACTGACACTTGGAGAGGGCTCGACGTTCCCAGTGACCCAAAGCTGTATTTAGGTGCAGTAATGTGGCTAAATATGTGGATTTAAAGAAATCTGGGTACAGGCTCACTCGACCTGTGTGTTATGCAAAACTGAAAACAGCACCAGTGGCAGAAGATGGTGGGAGACGGAACCTCAACCCCGATTTGGTCACAGACCAGTTTAAAACCTGTGTATATCAAAGTTTTTATGCATGTTTGGAAATATGCATTTGCAATTTTTTTCCATGCATGTAAAATAAATCTGTGTTGTGAAACCCACGCTGTACAAGGGTTTACTGTACTGAAAAAATAAAAAACAGCAAAAAATGTTTCAAAAAAAATAATCTGTGATGTCTGTTTCATGATCTGTGCACTTTTTGTCCGTAGGCCCCTGCTGGACGCTCTTTCCCAACACCAGAAGCCATTCTCTGATGCTGAAACTCCTAATGACGGAGGAGAAGCATATTTCTGGCAACCTCTTTTGATATATACTTTCCACTTTCATACTTGTTTTAAACAATATGCTTGCAAAGTGTGGAAAATAAACGCTCTAAGAATTTTCTCTATTTTGAAAATGTTGCTTTTGTGAATGATGCCTTCAATGGGGGACAAAGGAATTGCCATTACCCAGTTGGTACCTGCAAATCGTGGTTTCTCACTCATTTGGTGTCCTCTAACTTGGCTTATTGCTTATGGCAGATGACATGATTTCCTCTTCTTCAGTTAAGCAATGTGTAAGATTGTGTGGGGGAAAACTATCTCGTTAAAAAATTAAGCGTACGGAAAGATTATTTTAAACACACTGCATGGTTTTTGTCATGCTGATAACTTTTTCCATATTCAAGGCAAAATGAGTGTTTTATTTCTGTAGGATGGGTTTAAAGATTTTGGTGTTTCTTGCACATGCGTGCGTTCACAAAAGGACTCAGACAATGCAGTGGTCAATGATGCTTGTGCGAAACGTAGAAAATACCAGAGTTGCAACTATGTTTTGGCAATGCCTATAATTTCATTTGAACAGGCTGATCTGATTAATGGCGAGCCAGGTGCAATTCTTGCAACATGTACGTCTATCAAAAATCAACTTGGAATGCATTCCTACCGTGATCTCTATAAATGCGGATTATGACTGCAGCGTAAAACATTTTCACATCAACTCATCAAACCTGTGCCAAAGAACGAGAGTTTGCCGTTGCCTTTGCACTGGAGCAAGTGGGGCCTTTGTTCTAGGAGATTGCCGGTGTTGAGAATATATTGAACAGATAGTTCACCTGGCAAGGGATGGATCAAGATTTGGGCAAAACGTAGCTTTTACTCAATGAGACCTTCTTACCACAGGCCGATTAGCTGTGAAATGAGCCGTAAATGCAGCTCCTGGGACGATGTATTCATACACACACACAAACACACCACACACACACACCACACACACACCACACACACACACACACAACACACCAACAACACACACCACACACACACGCGACACTTATCTCATGGCTCCGATGCTGTATATTAATCATCACGGCACATTTACTAATACATTGGTAAGTTCAATTTTTAAAGATACTGCATTATATGTAATGCAACTATGTTTGTATATGTGTGATAGTGTGTGTCAGTATGGTGCTAAGGTTGTCGTCCACCAGACGGTGTCTCCCTCGGGTTAACCTGAGGCGGTCCCTTTTGGATGGGTTTCCTGGAATGTCTTATCCCTAAAAACAACCCTTATCCTGGGCTCTTTTGGTCCCACCCAAATGCAGATGAGAGTTTCAGCAAGGGCTACTTGCCAGCCCATGCTGATCTCTGCAAAGCATTTGATTCAGTGAATCGAGATGCCCTCTGGAGGATTCTTTGGTCTTTGCGGGTGCCACCAAAGTTGAATCGATCTGGATTTCTGGAACTATACCTCTGTACAGGAGAGTTGCTGTGAGGTGTAGTGGTTCCATCTCTGATTTTTATTTTGAGTTGTTACTGGAACTTTGTCTATGGGGTATGCATTGGGCCCCACATCTTCAACTCTTGCATGGACTGGATTCGGGAAATGTCGGAGAGATCAAAGCTGTGGTGCATCGCTGGGAATGTCAAGATCTCTGACCTTGATTTCAAACAGTTGCCAGGTCATCCTTGCGGACCACACTGGATTTGTCCTTTGATAGGGGCCCTCGAGGCCAGCTGAATGAGGAATCTGAGCCGCTGGCTGGACGAATGGGTTTTCATTGGGTCAAAACAAACGATCCAAGGCTTCAATGACATCTTGGAATGCTGACAATCTTGTCTTTGACCTCTTTGTTGGTTTAGATGTTAAGGTCATGAAGAGATTCACTTCCCTTGGTCGTGGTGTTTCAATGTCTCCGCAGGTCAGCAGACGTCTGCCGGTCGAGCCTGTGGATTCACTGGATCATGGGGTTGTTGCGCTGTCTCGGACCGATGCAAGAGGACGAAAGTCCGAGTCTTCAGGTTCTTTGGTGCTTCCAGTCTTGCTCTTACGGATGTGAGGATTGGACTTTGACAAAGGATCTGAGATGAAGACTTAACTCCTTCGGCACCAGGTCTCTTCGGGGAAAATCCTTGGGCTATCCCTGGCTTCAGACTGTGTCTAAGGAGCGGTTTCTGAGAAGGACTCCAAATGAAATTTGATTACCTGTAATTCGTCGTGAGTTCAGCTGCGGCTGTGTGGACCACGTTGGCTTCATTTCCTGGACGCTGATCCTGCTCACCAGATTCTTTCAAGCGAGGAGGCCTCTGAGTGAAGGCTAACAGGCATGACGCATGGCTCGTGGCTGCAGCAGGTGTCTGGTTATCTACGAGCAGGATGGGGGATGGGGCAGGCATCTTGTCTTGGTGGTCAGATGGAGGCCCTTGGATACAGCGACGCACTGCACCGAGTGCATGCTCCCACACCTAACCTAACCTAACATGCTTGTATACACAAAACCACATGTGCCCAATGTGTAGAATGTTGGGTTTTAAAGAGTACTTCACAAGTGTGATTTAAATGTACTTACGAGCCAAGGTGATGCTTTTGGTCCATTAAGTTATATATTGGAAATAATGAGGGCCGTTGGCTTATTCTTTTGTATGTAGCACCATGGTTTGTTCCTCCTAGAGGTGTTGAGAGCCAGGAAGTTATTCAGGAGCCAGTGATGAACTCGCCGCCTCCTTCCAAAAGGACACGCAAATTGTTAATATCACCCAACTGATGTTTGCGGGTTCGGAACCCAGTTAACATTTCAGCTGAGATGAAATCTACCATGACCAACAATGATATATTTTGCCTTGCATGTGAAAAACCAGTATGACGGTTTATATCTGGGTCGAGATTCAAACCCAGCTTGAGGTGCGTTGTGTGTGTGTGTGATATATTTATATATTTATGTAATTATATATATATATATATATATAATATTTATATATATATATAATCATATATATAATATATGTATATATTATTATATATATATTGTTAAGGAATTCACGGCGACGGGAGGGATTCTTCAACCCACTCCGGCCCGTCTCCGGGGTTATAACGCCGCGGCTGGCTCGGCACAGGCCTTCGGGTTCATGCGTCTTCAATCGCGATACCAACGTAATCCTGGCACCTTACCAGGTTGGAAATAAGAACCCGGTTACAGGACTGGTTTTGGCTCAGATATTGCCGAGCGTTTTCGTGCCAGTCTGTAAGCATTTGGTTTATATTGGCCAAGCTTAACGGACCGTTCCTCGACGCGACACAAATTAATCCATAGCCCCCCGGCCAACTTCATACGAAACCAAAAAAAAAAAAAAAAAAAAAAACCAGATTTATCGGGGAACACAACACAAGAAAAATAAATCACGACAAGTTTTTATCTAAAACAAGTATTTTAACCCGTTCTTAACGTGGGAACTACGGTATTACAGGTTTCGAGGGGGTCCCTACCGAGAATGCCTTATAGTACTGCGCATAGCCAAACTCAATTGTCGACTTTCATGTAAAAGGTCAGTCCAAATGAATGGGTATGATATGTGACTAATGTATTCTGAACAATTGCCGGGATATGGAGCCACTCGAGATTTGCCTTGGTGCAGCTTTGGCGGCGGTGGCATTTTCAAATGGCCGCCATTCTACTAAACAACATGGGATATCTGTCATTTGTATTTCTTTTAGGGGTTCTCAGAGGTGATAAATACTCCATGTGATGTGCATTTACAAAGGGAAAACAACACAAATGTCAGTTGTGTGATTTATTAAAGGTCCAAACCATTGTATTGGGGAAAAATGGGTCAGTTTTATGGAAAATCCATTTATCGCACACATCAGTCGCTCGTCGGTCGATGTGCTGGTGCATCCGTTTCGCTATGTGACGTAGTGTCAAGAGGGGAAGCTGGTAGTCAGCTGATGTGAAGGCAGTCATCTGCCGTCCAAGGCAGGGAAGCATGATAATGCTCCTGGCTCCCATGCGGTAAGAAGAGGTGGAACGTTACTCGCATTCATGCTGCATGTGGCCCATGCTGCAGAACATGACCACCGTCGGATTCAAAAGTGGTTTCGGAACCGTAGACCACCGGACGTTTCGTCGGTTTGGCGTGATTGTTTTTTAAGCCCAGGGCCACTACCATGCGTGGAATTTGAACTCTGGATTGCCTTTGGGACAGGCAAGAACTACCGCTATTATCCCTGCCCATGAAAAGTTAGCTGCCTCCCTCGGTCCACAGAAGCGCCATGTGCCCTCCCTGTCTTTCCACGCCATGACCGGATGTGACACGGTATCAGCAATCGTGGGGCATGGCGAGAAAATCTGCCTGGCCACCATGGAACTCCGTTTCCAGAACGGGACAGGATTATCTTGTGACCCTGACCAACCACGCCAGTCAACATCCAGATGACCACAATGCACGCATTGAAAGGTTTTGTGGTGCTCCTCTAATGACCGCCACCAGTCCACCATACGGACGGTCAACAGAGGGCCAGAAAGAAAACTCAACAATCTAAAAGAGAACTCTTGTTCCCAGCGCATCCCCACCTACCTACGATGCTTTGGAAACAGCATGTGAAGAGATCAGTCTTCCAGGTGGGCTATGTCTGGGGGCAGGGTTCTTGGTCCCGCACACCCGTGCTTTCCATCACCACAGCTGGGCTGGCGGAAAACAGAGGATGGGTCTACGAAAACCGCTCTGGACCACACTCCCTGAGGCTTCAAAAAAAGCTGCTTCGAGCTGGGTCGTCGGCTGCAAAAAAAGGGCTGTAGAAACCGCTGCAAATGCCAAGAGGCTAATCTGCAATGCACTGGCACTGTGTGTTGGTGAAGGGAAGAATGCCAGAAGGACAGACGCAGTTAGACACAGACTGAGATATCGGCCGAGCATAGAAATGTGCAAATTGCAAAGTCGGCATTGCTGTAAAAGGTGTTGACTTCTTGAGCCAGAGCCAGTACACTTGAGCTCAAGAAAGATATCGGGCCCGAGCTTAGAATGTGCAAAATGCAAAGTCGCATTGCATGTAAAAGTAGTTGACTTCTTGAGCCAGAGCCAGTACACCTTGAGCTCAGAAACTCGTATTGACTCGACTGATGTATCGTATACCAGTGTCCTGGTAGAATGGTTGTAGATAGTAAACCGTAGCCACTTCAAAGTGAAGTGTTGCAATCATTGACTACATTTTCTGAGTTTGTCATTATCACGGATTATCAGTTCCCTTTCAAATAGAGCAAAGTATTAATCTATAATGCAATTTTTGTTGATTCCAAAACCCATTGAATGTGTGGAATATCATTTCGACTCTTGTTCTCCAGGAATAATGGGGACTTTTCCAGCCGAAAATTTCAGCGAGAGCAGCAAATTACAAATTCAAATAATGGCTTTTTTTACCGAAAGTACTGGCTCATAATATTTGAATACGCCGTTTCATTGGTCCAATTACTGAATTTTACACTTCTTCTTATATCTACCACCAATTACAATAAGAAAAAAGAAGCATCTAGCCAATTTCCTAATTTAGAATGGTGGCCATTTTGGAAAATGGTCGCCGAAAGCCTGACCGAAGGCACCAATCTCGGGTGGCTCCCATATCTATAAATTGTTCGGAATACATTATTCTACATGTGTTACCAATTTTTTGGTGCTTTTATGCAAATTTGAACAATGTTGATCGGGAAATATCAGACTACGCTGCAAGGGAATATTTAAACGACATGCAGAAAACAGAGTAAAACTTGGTGGTGTTTCCATGGACGAGAGGGGAAAGGGTCAAAAGCACGAATGTCGCTCGTAACAAAAGCCGATGTCCATGGATTCAGCCCAAGCTCAACTTGAAACACCCGCGTGGCGAGACGGCGCTCGCCTCCCTCCTCGCACCGCACGCGGTCTCCGTGCTTCTGACCCCGTGTAAGGTCGACGTCACAAGATCCGTTCGGATTCGACGGGTTTCAGCGGATTTCGCTCAAGGTTCCGCAGCATACAAGTCCAGCCTGGGCCTGTTCACCAGACAAGGCCAAATCGAGGTGCCGAGCTCTGGCAGGCTGCGGTCCATGGGGATTCCAAAACGTCGTTGCAGTCGGGACAGTCAGAAGGCTGCCGTTCGCCAGGACGCCAGGGCCGAAAACCTGCTCGATGACACTCCCGCTCGAAGCGACGCCAGGGACTCACCCAGCAGGCCAGGTCCTCTCGAAGCAGATTAGCTTCTGCGGCTCTCAGTTCCACCACCGCGCTGGACTCGGCCGACTGCAGTTTCTCTCCTCGGCAGAATTCACCCCTGTATTTTCCTTCTTTCGCTCCTCTCAAAGCCGACAATGGCTTTCTCTCACGGCAGAATCACCTCCTTCCTCTCAGTTTCTTACCACTTTTTTTTTCCTTTCCTTCTCGCCTCGAAACCCGACACGCCTTGAAACCGACCTGTTCCCCCCAAAACTGAACCCACTTCACGAGGTCCACTTGTTCGCTTCTTCGAAGTCACTGGCTCCTCCCCCTTTTCGAAAGCCGACCCAAACTCCTTCCCCTGTCGTTTCACTTCCTCTTTTGGTGCCACTTCCCTCTCAGC
Source organism: Eptatretus atami (assembly GCA_035128595.1). Lineage (NCBI taxonomy): Eukaryota > Metazoa > Chordata > Myxini > Myxiniformes > Myxinidae > Eptatretus > Eptatretus atami. Next base: position 48,685,865 of record CM068959.1, on the reverse strand, counting down.
CCGACTGGGCGGGGCCTCGTCCGGGATTGGGAAGGAAGGGAAGAAGAAAGCCCTCGGCACCAACCACCCACTGTACGAAAACAATAACATGCACTCCTACACCTCCCGACACACATGTAACGTTTCATGACCGAACAACCTGACTAAAACATGCATTTAATGGGGGATCTGAGCTAATTCTATATTTTAGTTAGCCTAATAAGGGCCATTTCCGTAACACTACCCCCACCTTTCTCCCGGGCCTCCATCTGGCAGCCCACATAATGGCCCTGTCTAACTGTACAGCACCAGGATCTCCCATTTACTCTAATCCACAACACATGTGGAAGCACTTCACTCCAAAAAAACCAAAGTGTCTCAGTAAGATTGGCATGTCCATTCCTAGTGTGTCGGGTCACCAATCTAAAAACAATTCAAAACTTCTATGCCGCAGTACTTTCACATTCTAATTATGGATTGAACGGCACTGGGGTAACACTCCGGACAGCGGAAGATGCCGGCGGGTGGGAGCGTAGTCCCCCGCGACAGAAGTGAAACGAGGCATTCAATTTTACTTTTTAACACCAATATGGCATAGGAGCAGAACCATTCAAAGGCTTCAAAGTTCCTTTCACGTGTCCACTGCTTCATACCCCCTCCCGGCAGTATTGTCCCATTCACCCTGAGGGGTTTCCTCACTTCGGTGGCCTTATTTGCCTCCTCACCAGGTGGAGTTCAGTCGGCCCAGTGGCCTAATCTCACAAAGAGTTCTTTCAGCCCACCAAAATAGGCATGAATCTTCGGCCGCAACGGCCCACAAAAGCAACTTTGGCCATCAATGGCCCACAAAAATGCTTCGGCCCATTATGCCTATGCACCAAGCAGCAGCAGGCACAAACCCTTGCATTGCCGGACAGCAGGTGACACTCACAATAGTTGGACCAGTGGCGATATTGATGGTAAACAATTCAGTTTGAGGTGTTCTTGAGGACGCAATATGGTGTGATGACCTCAAGACCAGGCTGAGATGGAGTGTCCCTTAAAACCTTCCTTGCCTGAACATGTTTTGGTTAGTTCTACTCTTTTTTTTTTTTTTTTCTTCTCTCTTTTTTCTTTGACAGACAGGATGGGGTGTTTCTTAGACAACTGTTATCTTTCGTGGACTGTGTGCTCATGACATACTGGGGTGGCCTCTTGGCCACTGAGAGGGCTGACCTTGCCTGGCCCATTGTTAACAAATCTCCCATCAACACTACTCTACCAGGTGTCACACATGGAATGATGTGGAGGAGAGTCCATCGAACCGTAACATTCACGTTTTAGCCCTCTAGACAAGCAAACAAACCCTTGCTTATGGCTAGAATATTCCTAATGACCATTTTTCCCCGACTTGGCCAACACTTTCCATTCTAATTAAACCTGGGTAAGGCCCAATGTCTTTTTTCCATTTGGTCGGTTGCCAGGCATAACTTGGCCTGGCTGGGGAGTGTTGACTACTCTAGGCCTCTTTGCCTGCTTCCAATCGGGGGTGCGAGACAACCAGCGACTTCGGGTTCATCTGAGCGTGCTCTGGGGCGCCCCCATTTACTGTTGCCCTCAATAAATGGTCACTTTCAATAAGGGTGAGTCTCATAAGTTTTTAAAGTCTGCAGGTGTTGCGTGGTGCTGCGTGCGTGTTGTGTGTGTGGTTGTGTGGTGTGTGTGTGTGTGTGTGTGGGTGTGTGCACGGCATGACTTTGTGGTATCCTGTGGATCGTCAAACCCCATTTTATTTGTCAGTTTTCATTGTAAAAATCACAACCCCATGGATTCATTGCAAATGATGAAACCGATGCACCAACAAAGTATATCAATTTAAATGGTTTTTAAAGACTTAATAAGAGATGGCCCATGAGGCGATTGGTGGTGAAAGTGCGTCACTTTCCAATAAGGGTGAGTCTCATGAAGGTTTTAAAGTCTGCCAGGTGTGCTGCCGTGTGTGCGTGCGTGCGTGTGTGTGGTGTGTGGTTGGTGTGTGTTTGTGTGTGTGTCCTGAAGAGTTGTGGAGTGCTTTCAAGACCACCGTCTTTGATGTTGCTGGTCGATGTCTTGGAACTCACCGGAGGGCGAAGAAGAATTTTCCTCTCGGCACATTGGATACCATTGACCAGAGTCGCAGGGCCAGGCTGAATGGCAGAGCTGAGCTGTTCAGGGTATGCTGAGGCAATAAACTGCTACGTAGCACCAAGGGTAACATAGTGGCCTCGTGTGCGAAGAATCTGTGAGGGGATGAGAGCATCACCTGTGGTTAAGTGGATTCTCGTCTGCTTACAGGGGAATTCGGCTCTTGCGTTTCCTGCCAAGCCATCCTCGTGTGTACTGCAGTGAGAGCAGAGGTGAGGGGGGGGGCTCTTGACAGAGGAGTCCGAGTGAAGGCCGCTGGGCTTGTACTTTGAGCGGCTTACCAGGCTGATCCACCAGCTGTCGAGTTGGATGTCAGGGGTGTACAATCCAATTGCTGACCCTATCAACTGCGGAGTCAACACCCGTCCAGTCAATACCTTCGTTTGTGGAAGCACAGGTTGCGGTGAACCGGTCAAAATGGGGGTAAAGCTCCTGGGATCTGTGGCATCAATGCTGACCTTCTCAAGGCTGGTGGAAATGCTGTACTCGTGTCGTTGCATGCAGTTCTGTGCTCTGCCTGGAACACTGACATCATCCCAACTGATTGGAAGAGGGGCCTTGTTGTACCTCTCTGTAGAGGGAAGGGTGATCGCCAAGACTGCAACTACCGAGGGGTGCTGTGCTCTCAGTTCCGGGAAGGTCTTTGCTCGGATAATTCTTGATAGGGTTCGCCACCATCTGCTTGAGCACCAACGTCCAGAGCAGTCGGGCTTTCCACCAAAGAGATCAACAATTGACCCTATCCTTGTTCTTCGGGTCCTCAATGAATGCAGAGGAGAGTTTCGGCAAGGGGCTGCTTGCAGCCTTTTAGTTTGTTGATTTCTGTAAAGCGTTTGATTCAGTGAATCAGGATGCCCTCTGGTGGATTCTTGGTCTTCCTGGGGTGCCACCAAAACTGATCAATCTGATGTCTGAACTATACTCTGGTACTGACAGTGCTGTGAGATGTGGTGGTGCCATCTCTGACTTATTTCCAGTTGTTATTGGAGTTTTTCAGGGGTGTGTACTAGCCCCCACACTTTTCAGCACTTGTCTGGACTGGATTCTTGGGAGGACGTCAGAGATCAAGCTGCAGTGCATCGTTTGGGAATGTCAAGATCTCTGACCTTGATTTCGCATCGATGCAGTCATCTTTGCGGTGACTCGAGATATCCTTTTGGGAGCCCTCAAGGTGCTGAATGAGGAGTCTGAGCCGCTGGGATTACGGGTTTCTTGGGTCAAAGCTAAGATCCAGGCTTTCAATGACATCTTGGATACTGCTATCATGTCTGTACCTGTTTGTGGCGAGGATGTTGAGGTCACGGAGAGATTCACTTTCCTTGGCAGTGATATTCACGTCTCTGCTGGCTGTGAGCCAGAGGTCAACAGTCGTCTGGGTCGGGCTTGGGGTGTCATGTATTCACTGGATCATGCGGTGTGGAGCTGCCGGTACCTGTGCGGGAGGACGAAAGTCCGAGTCTTCAGGTCCTTGGTGCTTTCAGTCTTGCTCTATGGATGTGAGACTGGACCAGGGATCTGAGACGGAGACTTAATTCCTTTGGTACCAGGTCTCTTCGGAGAATCCTTGGCTATCGCTGGTCGGACTTTGTGTCCAACGAGCGGTTGCTGAGAGAGACTCAAATGAGATTTGTTACCTGTATAGTCCGTGAGCATCAGCTGCGGCTGTATGGACATGTGGCTCGTTTTCCTGACTCTGATCCTGCTCATCGTATTCCCATTGAGGGAGCCTAGTGCGTGGAGGAGGCCAATGGGCTGACCACGTGCCTCGGGGTTGCAGCAGGTTGATCAGCATCTCAAGGAGATGGGGATAGCCAGACGGAGGCACCTGAAGTGCATAAACAGGCAGGCCAGACGGAGGCACCGGTGGAAAGTGGACGCAGCGATGCGCTGCTCTGGTGCATGCTCCCATACTTGACTTGACCTGAATGTTCTTTTGAATTTCTCAAATGAGCCCCTGCTGGCATGGAACTTGTAGGTAGCCTTGGTTGCACTCGAGCCTTCAGCCCCGGGTGCCTTGTCGAAATGTTGGGAAATCCACATTGATTTCTCCCATATCACCGGTTCACTCAATGGCACTTTTTTCTGTGTTTGGTTTTCAATATGTCCACCCTTTCAATATGAGGATTACGGGACTGAAATGAGACCTTTTCGATTTGTGGGGCGCTGGTGGCGACACTTGCACCGGTATTTCACTTGCTTTTACGGATATACTTCACAGTAGATAAATTTGTCCTGTAATGGCAGTCCACAAATGCCACACTCAACCTTCCAGCCAACCTTTCCACCAACTGATTTTTTTTCACTCGACATCATAACCTTTCTCTGCCTTTTGGCACAACGAATTTTGTCTGTCGTTTTACGTTTGAGTGCTATTAAAAACTGCACAATAAAGAAAAGACTCGCAATGGTAGGTAATTGTACACACAGATGCAAACGATGACTCATCTCAGCTCAAAAACCGTGATTGGCCGAAATGAAATTCTGCGATTTTACGAAATCTGAATGGGTTGCCCACGGTTGGTCAAAACCCACGATATTTAAAACCGTGATATTCGGGTCGGTGTATGTATGTATATATATATATTGTTACTGGCCGGGGGTCGGCCGCCAACCGACCGCTCTGAACGGAGCCGCAAGTCGA
>CM068959.1:48643930-48654109 GCA_035128595.1 Eptatretus atami | reverse complement strand
ATCGGCGCCACCACGGCGCTCACAGTTTCACCACAGTCTCTTTTCGTTTGCTCCTTCGACACACGAGCCCGCCTCTCTCGGCGAAGTCGACAAACTCCTCCCCTTCGCGTCACTTCCTCTTTTTGGCTACACCCTCTCAGCCGACTGGGCTGGGCCTATCGGCCGTGATGGGGAAGAAGAAGAGGGACATCTCGTTCCACCACCACCGCACAACAATAATACAGCCTCTTACACCTCCCAACACACATAACGTCCATTTTACCAAACAACCTAACTATACATGCATTTAATGGGGGATCTGAGCTAATCCTATATTTTATTTTAGGCTCAGTGGAAAAAGTGCCGAGAGAAAAGAAGCGGTGCTCTGCACCACCAAAAAATTGGAGAACTTTCACAGCCCGTGAACGGGCAGCTATCGAACTGCAAGACTTCCCGACCTTTATCTTCTGGACCTTTCATTTGACGGTTACACCTTGTGAGTGTTCCAATCTTGAAGCCTGGCCGAGCATCAGGTGTGCTATACTTCTTATTAGACATATTCCTACAAGACGTAAATGAACACTTGTTTTTACCCTGTGCGCGTTACACACCATGTGGGTGAATTTCACCTCCCCGTGCCTAAAATTTATTTTTTTAGGAAACACATCTGTACACCACCTGAGCCCGGTGTGTTTCCACCCGGTCGAAAAACCCCTTTTCCCACCAAAAAAGAACCAATTACTCTTTTATAGGAAAACGTTGTTTCGAGTTTTTCTTTATCCTGAAAAATAGACTAGTGGACACCAGTCATGTTAAAATTGGCCCTTAAACCCTACTAAAACGTCCTTATGAAAGAGGGACAGACGAATACACAAACACACAGTGTTTCTATACAGTCATTGTTTGTTTGCTCCGGGGGCCACAAGATAAATGTAATATATTGACTAGATTTGATATATACAGTATTAAATATATATTAAATTTAATATTATATATAATAGTATTATATATTACAGCATTTTATACTAGGAATCTCGATAGGAGAACTCAACCACCTCTTCGAGTTATCATCCACAGGACATTTTCTTGTGTGTTTCTCTTATATTTCGTGAGTCCGATTGCATCGAGCATAACGCCGTTTACCCAATTACGGTTAACCATCTAAAAATTGCACTCTTTCGTTCTAAAGCTGAAAAATTATTTAATAGAGACTATTTCACTTACAAATGTTCACGCGTAGCAAGCGGCAGGTTAAAATACCCAGTGAGCAGAACGGTGTCATTGAAAGCGCACACACCACAGCGCCACTGAGCGAAAGGCTTCTGTTGGAGCATCATTACCATACAATGCATTGCTGAACATCGCGTTATTAAGAGAAACCTCGCTTATCATTTACCTTACAAACCCACTCATGGTTTAGATTAATAACAAGATATAATGAATAAAATCAGTTTAAACATCTTGATTCACATATCTACATTTCATGAAGGCAGAAAGTAGACTCACAACTTGAAATTCTTCTTAAGACGGCACGGAGTCCATAAGTCAGTAAACCTAAAAACGGTTAAAACGGCGTAATGAAAGGTCACGCAATCCCAACCAAAAGACCCGCGATTGTACAGAATTTTCCAGTTCCAATTGATAAATTTCTTTTTCCGGTAAATGAAACCCACACCCAATTGGCTTCATCCCACGACTGCGATAGGTAACCCATGCGTTCACGGATAAGCACTGTAAAATGATAATACGGAAGATTTAGTATGCCGAACATATGTACATTATCCGTCGAGAAATGGTCTGTAGGAGATGATACACAACAGAGTTGCCATTTCCACCAAAACTTTCTAAAGTATGCACAAGTTCATAGCCACAAATCATATTTTAAACGTGCAAAAAAAACAACAGATTGAGATATAATTACCAATCAGTAAAATAAAAATTTGTGACTTTGAGACCATCTATAAACAATAAGCAATCAAAGTTAAAAGAAAACAAACACAATGAGTGACAATACTAATATAGTCAGAGAACACAAAAAAAAATAAAATTGGGGCGGCGGGGGTGTGATGTGGGACATTCAAGCACAAGTAATATCTCAAAAAATGAATGCGCTACCAAGAGAAAAAAACAGAAATCATATTTATGCACTAAGTGCCAACCTGAAGGCTTATAGAGCAGTGGTTGTTAAATTTATGATCGATCTGTGGAGGAAACCTTCTAGGTTGTTCTAGATGCCTACAGCAACGATTGTTAAACTTGCTTTTGGTTTCTGTTCTGCATGCATAGTGATCGTGTTTAGCAACATTTACACTCATGGATGAAGTCGACGTAATTCTGCCATATCATCGCCTATATCCCATGCTTTCCCCACTCTCTAATAGTTGAAAGGTCCGCATATAGATGTTCCACTCACCCGGGAAATGACTGTTCGACTCGCCAAACTATAAAAATATGAGTTAATAAATAATTTCAAGATATCTTCTCTTCGGTATGACCCCCATTATTGAATTCTAAGTCTTCCAGCAACCCCTGATTTTCGCGTCATGATAACCCAGGGGTTCCACAAATCACAACATAACATCCGTTATATTAGTTTTTGCGTCACTTTAATACTCAGTGTCCTGGATATTGAAAACCATAAACAAGTTTCCTTAAAATGTTTTAAAAGTGCCTACGTCAATGACAGGTTGCATTTCTTTTTGCGTACTTGAACGTCGGTGTGATCCACCCCGCCCCGCAGAGAGCTGTGCCAAAAATGGATATGCTCCAGCACATATTCTTGACATTGTTATGTAGATCTTAACTAACAAATTTGCGTGAATTTTCTGCCCGACAGTTCGGAGGCGATTTATGCTGAGGATGGACAGACAGACAGTTCAGACAGTACAGACAACTGCCAATACATTTTTTTTTTAATCACTTCCGTTTGGGTTCATTATGTGGATGACTGATCGCACGATAGATGATGATCAACGACTGATGGTTAACAACACACATGCAAAAAATAGTTGATGTAACTAATCATTTACCCTTGCCATGAGGAGAGGTATTTTGCCATTTTGGTCCATTTGTTACTTGCAAATCGAAGATGCACAACCCCTCTCGCCCTTGGAGTCACAAGTTAAATATTTAACTCTACTGTTGAATTGAAGTTCAAGCATAGAGTGCAAAATATTTCATTTTAGGAGGTGGAAACTTTGAGGATTATAAGAAGTATTTTGGGGCTTTCAGATTGTGTAAATTTACTAGTGGGAGTCTGCAATCGGAAGAAATTGGCAACCTTCAGAGCAAATTGTTACGGCAGACAAATATATCCCAGTGAGGTGTAAAGATAGAGCCACTAAGAACGGGTGAGGGAAAGCGACAGAGAACAGACAAACAAGGGATGAGGTAACGATGTTGTTAAGAAGAATGCAAACGGGCTGGACAATATGGTGCTAAAATAAATTGTGTTTGAGCTAGTTGATTTTGTCAAATGTTTGAGAGAAAGGATGATGAAAGAGTGAGAAAAACAAAGTAAGAAGAAGAAGAAAAAGGATCCGAGGAAGAAAAATAATAAAGAGCCATGTCTTGGGCGAATCGCAGAACAGGGAATATATGAACTGAGTACTGTAACTACGAACAATCTTATTAATAAACACATGGATGTTCATGACCTGCTTTCGTGCGAAGGCTCGCTGCCTATTCTGTCAGACAGGATGCCAGTAGATGTTTCAACGTCAGGAGTAGTGACCATCATGCAGAAAAGATATAAAGTATTTTCCAGAGAGTCTGTAAATAGTCGTTATAATGAAATAGGATAATAGATAGCCCTATCGCACGTAACACTGCCTTTGGGGCACCCAGCCATAATTTACATCAATTAGTTGGATAGTGGGTAAGAGTCAGCTTTCTAAACATTTGCAGGATAACACCAGTTGGAGGTAACGAGGATATTAGTAGGACGTTCATTAGGTATTCAGGAAAGGTATGCTACCTCGTTCTAACTGGATACAAGGACAGTCTTGAGCATGTCACGCAAGAAAAAGGATCTGCTATGCTTCACTGAGCTGCTGTGTTGAATTGATCACGGGAGGGACAGGGGGTAGCGTTATGCAGACAGCCACAGTGCCAGATAACTATAGTAAAGCTACAGGGTTTTTTTGGGATGTATTCTTGGGAACCAAATTATAAATTCAAAGGATGGTAGTTTTACACTGAATGATAATATAGTGAAGCCTCATGGAGAACGTTGTGTGTCAGTTTCGGCACTGCATCTGAGAGGTATATAGCTGCCATGGAGCGAGGTACAGTAAAGCGTTCGAGCTAACACAAATGATTCCAAGGTTAGCTGACTAAGCTATGTGATGAGCGGTGAGGGAACAGACTTTAATTACATTGAAGTGAGACGATTTTTGAGGATTTCATTTTAAATGTTTAATATAGTGAAGGTGTGTGACAAGATCGGCGATCGAGCCAATTCGAGTGGGGTTTTTCAGCAGAGCGACGTGTTCGTTTAGCACCAGGATATTGCTGAGGTAAATAAGATGAAAGTTAGGACAGTTTTAGCAGAGGTTCTTTCAGTCAGAGAGTGGTTAATGCATGGATGTCTCGCAGAAAAGCGGTAAGTTGGCAGTAGAGGTCTGGATGAGTTTAAATGGGATTTAGATAGGTACCTCGATTGCATTGGAGAAGGGTATGGGGATATTTGGCTCGTGATGGATGGTAGATATCTTGGTGATCGACCCATGGTGACAATTGGCTGGGTGTGTCATCCATCTGCACGCAGACATATGATCGGGTTGAATGCTTCCTCCTGCACCAATTCGCTTGTGTGATACTAAACTTCCTGTTATCTATTATAAAACAACAGAGCGCCGTATGCTGACCAAAAAGTTCTTGCCCGGTTATGTTGGTGTGGTTTGCCATCCCTCTCCCAGCAGGCTGCAGGCAAGTAGGAATTTGTAATTTTTGTGATTCATGTTGTCGTGTCGCCCATGCAGAATTAGGTCGCCCACCTTCCTTCGCAATACGACATCGTTGGATCTTTTAACGATAGACCTAATCTAATGCTCGACAGAAAAGCAGACAGAAAGCCCATGTTTAACATTCGCAGTGAGTACAGCATGACATGCACACTGCTGATTTAACACCCTGCCTTGTGAAACACCAGTGGATGAAATAGGTTTTATAGCTGGTCGGGATTTCAAACCTAGTGGACAGGCATTAAGGTGAGTCGTGCCATCCAAGATAATCTGTACATTAATATTGTTATAATCTACCGCTTTTCACGAGCCTCGATTTGAATATACACAACAATAAAAAATCTATATTACACTAGTGCCAAGTTTAATAGTAACGTGTACATAATTTGTTACTTCTGAGATCTTCCTTTTTGACGATCTAGTTGCCATTTGGGATGTATTGTCGTTTTGCTCTTCTCAAGTTGCTTTTCACATTCAGTTTGAATAATATCCATACCTAACTAGGTTAACCAAACTATTATCACCACAAGGCCCGGATCAAAACATTTCGACTGGCCGGAGTTCCCGTCGCTCTACTTAGTAGTGATGCTTCGAACTGCACCAGGAAATGTTTCTTGATAATCACGATAAGGCGACGCGATGGAAACTTCAAAGGTCATGAACTTCACTTCTCTCTTGACCACCAATGCAAGTCATAAGAAGGGTAGATAAAGACTCAAAAGCGTCAATACTTAAGAACAACAGTATAGCAAAATGCTTTGTTCAGTGACACATGTAGAAGATGTTAGGTCTCACCAGAGTAAAGGGAGCATTTGGAGCAAGTACCCCTGGCATGGCGAGCGTCTTTTCCTTCCTTGGAGACCATTATTGATATGTAGTCTGACTATGACAGATGCATTGTTGGTGATGCCACAGAGCTAAGGAAAATTGGACTTCACTGAAGCCATTCATGGGCTGAGGATGGTAGGATGCCGGAACAAATCTTTGTCGACAACCCACCAGCGCAGTAACGAGTGTACCACTTCCAGTAAGCATGAGTGAGACTATGATGCAAAATGTGGAAAGTGAAACCAGCATCCGGTCGTCCTCAGGTAAACAAAAAAAGCTGCTCATGAGTTCACACTCCACAGCATGACTAATCTTGGCAAGTAGGAATCTCGCCCACACACATCTAAATTTTTATTCTTTCATACTATATTTGCTCAGGCATGGCTGCGGTCATCAGCTCGCCACGATCATTTCGGAGGGTGCAGCCATGCCGCTATGCAGGCCCCCTGTAGGCTATAGAGCAGAATTTGGAAATGGCGATTGATTGTGCCGCGATTAGCTCACAACTCGTTTCATTAAACATCCACCAACTAATGCTAGCAATGGGACGCACGGCTTCACACGTCCAACCGAACACTGTATACCCCCATTGGATTGCTTCGCCCTTCCTGCAAAACACCAGAAGACAGATGTACTGGGCCAACTTCTATAACCTAGCTCGACTGCTTGCAAACAGTCACGGAGCGTACCTCTGAGGACCATCCCTGCCAACGAGTAGTCTACCAAAATTAATTTCAGCATATTGTTATGCATGAAATGGCTTATATTGAAAATATCCGTGCTGAGAAGCCATTCTTTCAGACAGCCAGAATTTATAGGATTTGAGATGATGATGTCCATATGATTGTGATAAAATTGTGTTATAGAAAAATAGATCAGGGTACAGGTGTGGACAAGTGCTTTCTCGAGCTAATTCACTTGAATCACATGTGTTAAAGAGCGACGGGTTAAAGAGTGGTTTGTGGAAGTGAGATAAGAAAACATGAAGCTTTTCCTAAAACCCAGCTCATGGTAGGAACGTTACATTCTATATCAAGGACAAGGACACGTACAATGACAATTGGTTTTTTTGTTAGTAGGAGAAATCAGGCTCGATGGTGTGAGAGCGAAAACACAGAACGTAGTCAGGAACATAATAAATGGAACAGACAGTAACGGAAAATTGGGAAATGCCAATGCAGGCAGAGGGAGAAAAGACACAGAGAACAGACAATCTAGGGATTGTGTAGTACACGATGAATGTCGGATAGGGGAAAATCTTTGTGGCAAATGGATACTAGACAGCAACACAACAAAAAAATTGGGCGGAGGGGGTGGTGTTTGGTGTGTTTAAGGGTTAGAAAATATCAATGGTTGGATAGAGGGTGATGTGAGATGGTGATGAACGGCTGTCTGAGACCCTCAGAGAAGAATAGACATTGAAGAGGATGTGGAAGTGTTCCACATGTGGGACCTAAGACAGGAATAAATATGAGAGTTACGAGTGAGCAGTGTTTCTGGATTTACCAAGAACAGTGGATTGAGGGTACTGCAATTGTGCCCTGTCAAGAAAATCTGGGGAATCAGAAGGAGAAGGGGCAAAAGCACAGGAGGCGAGGTGCAAGACCAAAAGGACTCGGTAGAAAGACAGAGAGATCACCAACTGTTCGATGTGAACTAGTGTGTATGGCCATGACTCGGCTTCATTTGCGGAAGATTCCAGGATGACCTTGAAGCCTTGTTTCCCACCGATCATCAAGCTGAGCAAGGCTGTGAGGCAAGGGATCAATGCCCAGCTCACAGATGGTTGAGCGCGAAAACTCCATCCAACTGCAGAAATGAAGCCTTGATATCGATCAGAGTTCAGGTGTGTTTCCACCTGCAAGAACAATTTTTTGCGCGATGGATATCGAAAGGGATATTTGCAAAGCTATGCTCTTTATTAGTACAATCGTGCATTAATTTGTCCCCACTTTGATTCCAAACTATTGCTACTTAAAATTAAATAGTACTATAATCTTCTAATAATAATAATAAAATGTGTGTGGTGTGTGTGCTTCGTTTGTCGTGTTGTGTTTGTGTTGTGTGGGTTGTGTTGTGTATGTGTGTGTTCAGTGTGTCTCACATCATAATTCCAAACGATGAACCCTAGCAGGACTGAAAAAAACTTTTGCGTGCCGACTGGAATACGTGAAAAAGACAGGAAACCCACTCGAATAAGAGCCCTCAAGCCTGCAGTGTGCTATTATTCAATTTCCTCAGTTTGGAGTTTTAATATCTATATAAACACACGCTCTCTCATATAAACTAAGGCCTTTTTATACATCCTTTATCAAGGCTCATCCTTGGTTCAGCCTCTTCCTCAGCCCGGCTCTCGCTCGCAAGGGGTGTACTTAATCCACCATTTTTTTTTCGCCATATTGAACATGAGCCTTGCAATTTTCCTAACGATACTACTCAAGGACAAATTAAATGATTATTTAAATCGAAAATTGAGGTTTCGTTTTTGACGATTCGATAGTGTGTGAGCTAATATAACTCAAACTGTTTTAGTATTTATTTCTTGATATATTTCACAATTTCGATGTTTTGTTAGATAAGACGGTTGTCTATCTATTCCACACTGTTTCCCATATGGTAAAAAGGAAAACCTTGACAGATACCTTCTTAACAGATGAACTTTTGCCGCCTACGGCTGCCCGTAACAAGCATGCATGTCCACACACCCCGTGAGAGTCAGTACACATCCAAATCACCCAAATGTACCATGATACCATGTGTGCTGCATACGTCCTCTACTAGTATAAACTCGTCGCCTATGGAATAACATCAGACACAGGAAGACAAAATAACTTACTCTCTATCAGCTCGTAATCTTGAATCCCCTTCAAGTCTCACACATCCTCCAATGAATGTTTGGCTTGGCAATGCGATTGTCCCAATGCCCCTCACAACAAACATATGTAACCTTTGTGGAAAATGTTATACGCTTTATAGGTGCCGATGGCATGGAATTTCTCCTGGTTCATGTAAGTTTGTACATAGTTGTGACGATTGGTTTTTTATTATCTATTGGTTACAATTCTACATATTTTAATCGTGGTGTATAAAGTGCAAATGTAACTGCTTGATTGTTATTTTTTCATATATATCATGGCCTTAGCTATTCCAGCCCCAAAATATACTCTTATGCTTTTTTGGTGCTGGTTAATCTTTGCTTACGACCGTTCCCTATGGGAAGATTATTCCCTTAGGAACGTCCTATGCAGAGAGAATGAAGTTGAGGGATTATAGTTTGTTTTGGCCCTCGGATTAGGATCGTCTTTGTGTTATGTATAGTTTATAGTGTATTCAGTCATACATGTTATTTGATATTGTTTTAATTATTCCTAAGTTATGGTTTATTGATATTTATTCCGCAAATTTACACTGGGTCTATGATCTGTTTTCCTGTTTTAATTAATTTATTAATTAGTCTACTCTTCTCACACAAACAATCACCTTGAATGTAATTATTCTTTTTAATATCTCACTTCCTTATAGAGGTTTTCTTATGTAGTGCCATGCCCAAAAGTTTCAGGCTCTAGGTTGTGATTTTGATCGTTTTGGGTGTTAGTTAGGGAGTGATGAGCTACTGAGGAGTAGCGGGAGCATACCTTGTTTGTAGCGACCGGCGTCCGTGATCATTGAGTTTGCAGCATCTGAATCAATCTAGGTGGAGGACCAGGGATATAAGCAACTTCCTTGAATAAACCTTCCTTTCTATGTAAACTTGTAATATTAGGTTTGTGTTAATTCATCAGCTAATGAGTGGTATGTTTGGGACGTGTTTCTTCAAGTCTTGTTAATGACATCATAGACATCTGCGCTATAAGTTTTTCATTAATTCCAAGCCCCTAAGGCCTATTTTCATATTTTAGTATCTTACATCTGTCTCACGAGTGAAATCCTCTACTCTGGTGGTGATCAACATGTTCCTCTCTAACGGTGTAAGAATCGCACAACTATTGTTGTCAGACACTGGTGTGGATTCAAATTTTGTATTCATCCTTCTCCTCCAAAACTAATTAACGGAAACCGGATCAATCAAGGTCGTGTGTGAGCGGACCCTCCACGGTTCCATTTAAATTCCGAGCGTTTAAATTTAAGGACAAATATACAACATTTCTTCTATCGGCGTATGCTTTTCTTTATTCCAACGTTGTGTTATTCCTATAATCCGAATATATCTTAGCCTCCTTGCAACAGCCTATTCAATCAACCCCTAATTGATGGGTCTTCCTCAGCCTCAAGGCTATCGGTTTTTAGTTTATGTTCTTGATGTTGCTGTCTCAGTCCATCTTCTTGAATATCCAAGTTTGTTTCCTTGACCACATGAAAGCAACCATCTGGGCTTAGTAGTTATTTAAATCCAGCCGTAGTATTTCCA
>CM068959.1:48583027-48593598 GCA_035128595.1 Eptatretus atami | reverse complement strand
AAGAGAGAGATTGTAAATTAATTTTCAAATTGTGAAATCACGTTGTCGTTATTTTTAAGTTTTTAATCGTTGTTTTGAATATTATAAAAATATTTTTTGGTTCATCACCTGTTCTTTCATAAGAATGAAAATTTCAGAAGTTATTTGAGAAATTAATATGCTCTGGGTGAACTCGTTATTGTTTTGTTATTAAAGTAGTGTTTTTGAATTTGAATTACTAAACTTGTCATTTTTTTCGGTGATATTAAACAAGGTATTATAAGTTCCATGGACAATAAGACGCCTCATATTCTTTTGTTGTGTCAAGTTGTAGTGGGGGTTGGGCAATGAACGATGTGTGGTGCTTGTTGTGATAATTAAAACGAAAGGTTGTGCTTCTCATCTTATTTAATATGGGATAAAATTGTCTTTGTATTGAATTTATTAAATTTTTTTCATGTTCCTCAACTGGTCTATAGATGGCATGATGGCTATTAAAACAATTATTTCAGCCTTCTTACACCTACACAATAACAGTCTATTAATCTAATTGTGATGGGTCATTTGCGAAGAAAACTAACCATGAACCAAGGATACTTTAAAGGCCTGAAATAATGTGTTGTCTCCTTCTCAATTCTTCTACTTTTCCAGAAGACTAACCTATAAATTAGAGAGTCCGCAGATCAATATCATACTCCATCATCCTTATTTTCCATATCCAAAGGTTGGATGCAAGAATACTTTGATTCATCCTAATCAGTTTGAACCTTGTCTCCATCTTTTGTGAGAAGAAACATTAATCTGGGGTTAATCTTAACAGGGGTTGAGAAGAACTCAAGAACTTAATTCATCCATTAAATATCAAACTACGTTTTTTTGAACAGAATTGAAAGTATTGCTGGTTGGTTCTGTTGGATGAGTCCTGCTTTGGTTTTTGAATCGTGAATATTCATTGTTTTGAAGAGCGAATTCACAATATCAATCAGCGGGTTGATTAACTCTCTATCCAGTTGTTGAAATATTCTATCATCATCAAAAGCCGCTACTATTCGTAATTCTTCCTCCGTCATTTTGACTGTATATCTTTTCAACATTTGAAGTTTTTTTCGGGAGTATATTCTAATGTTGAAACTGTGGAAACATCTATAATTTTTTCTTGGGAAGTTTTTTAAAGTGGTTAAAAAAATTTATTTGGTTTTTCTTTCCAAGATGCTTCTGTCACCTGTTAGTTTCTGTCTCGTTTCTCTTCTCTATGTCTCCTGTTGTTTTAACAACTTTGAAACCACTCTTGATGTTCCATAAATCTTCTTGCTCTTTCTTCGCATCCATTCATTTAATGATTGAAAAGATCAACAGGGAATTTTTCTTTTCTTCATCATCCAAGTAGATGTGTTCAAATAATCCTTTTCTTTTAAATATTTCATCAATCTTTGTTAACATTAATAGGAGTTGGCAATTTCTTCTTCACTAATACTTGGTATCTCTGCTTTCATACGTTGCGTTTGAGTTTCTTCATCAACACAAAACCGAATGATAAAATCTTAACCCCGGCTCAGATGTTAATAATTTGTCTCATTCCTTCTGGATTAGTTTTCTTTAACTCAATCTCAATGTGAATATTTTGTTGGAGACGCAAGAGAAACCTCCTCAATATTTGCCTCATTCTCATCACATATGTTCCTCTACTGATATAGTGATAATCTTCACCTTCTACTTCTCAGGCTTTATTGCTCTCATTGTTCGTCGAATACAATAGCGTATCACGGGTGTTTTTAAAGTAAAATTTAAGCAATATTCTCATTTGTACTGATACAAAGAACCTTGATTTATGAAAAGTTTTTTTCCAGAACAGCCAATTACCGCAGATTTATATGAAATACGTCATTTAAATATGAACAAATATCCTTAATATCTGCAATCTTGTTTTCACAACATATTTATTTTTCATCGTGTGCTTCAACTTCTTCTTCTTTCAGCTGCTCACGTTAGGGGGTCGCCACAGCAGACATCCCATTATTGATTTGGCAACGGTTTTACGCCGGGATCCCTTCCTGACCGCAACCTGGTTGCCTCTTACGACACAGGGATATGGTAGTCGTTGTTGCTTCATATATCCCAAGATTCCTTTTTTAGCTTGCCGTTCTAAGAAACAGAGAGCTATAGCGCAAACCCGGCGTGAGGTCAAAATGTAGTTTTTAATGCAAGTTATGTTTTTTCCTTTCTAACGTTTTATCTACCACACTTTTATTAATGCCCGATATACTTTATATATCGGGTGTAATTATGTGATAACCGGTCTGTCCGTTCCTGTCCGCACTCTAACTCCCAATGTTTCAACTTTCAACGTTTCATATTTGGTACATAGGTGAGACGGTGTGTCACGACATAAACAGTTCATACATCTAAAGTGGTCGCTGTTTTCTCATCTGTTCCTGTCCGCACTCTAACTCCAAAGTTTTCACTTTCATATTGGTACATAGCGTACACGACTCGAACCGGTGCACGTTGTGACATACGTTTGTCACTTTAAGTGGTTGGCCAGGCAACCCTGATGTTGTTTTCCACTTTCTTTGTCCGCACTCTAACTCAAAGTTTTCAACTTCACGTTTCCATATTGGGTACAAAGGTCATATGTTCGTCATCTAAAGTGGTTGCCATGCAACCAGTGATGCTGTTTTTTCCATGTGGTAGCACAATTCTGTATATCTCTTAATACCAACTTGCACACTAACCGGCTCGCCGTCACACGATCCTATGAAATTGCTGTGGCACTTTGCGGACATGCGACAATGTTGGGAAGTCTTGGCCGTTCCATAAGTACCAACTGCATTTTGCACAATGCCGTTTTTTTGTCATTCCCGTGTACAGTCTGTCATCTGCTACCAGCTATGTGTACAGGTATCCGCTAGTGCGGTCCTTGTTACTGATTACAATGATCCAAATAATTTTAAAGCAATATATGTATTTGTATAGACCTCAATGCAGCATGCTTTATAAAAAATATTAATTATTAACTAGTCTTTTAAAACGATAAATGTAAATAAAGCAGGTGAGCCATTTTGTGGCTTTGACACCAACTCTGGTACTGCATAATGTAGAACAATTATCTATTGAATTTAACTTTGAATAAAATAAAATATTTGCATTGTTTCTTATGGAATGACCAAGGGAGTGAAAGTATGATTGACTAAGGATAAATACAATTACAAGAAGAATGTTCCTTCTTGTGTAGTAGCTGTCCATTACATTTCGGTTTCTCTCTCATTAACGACAATACATCAAAGATAACGGGTTCTTTTTTGATTTATCCAAATCTTGGGAGAAGGTATATCATCACTAAGAATAACAGTATCGGTTTTTTCATTTCTTTTTATATTTTGTGTATACAAAATAGTTGTATTATATCTCAATGTTGTAATTCATTTAGTTTGTTTTGAGACCAGAATTAACCAATTGTGAGAGAGTTGATACTCAGGTTGAAAACTCGATTTTTGTGAAATTATTAAATTATCATAATTAAAAAGTTGGGAGTAGGAGCATCTTTAAAGTAAGCAGGTTTTTCCACATCCACTTAAACCACAATGAGATATCTTAATGAATTTTGGAAGATTTTTATGGTTGTTAAATTTTATCCTTATTTTCCCAAATGGGTAAAAAATCATTCATTATATATTTGGAAAACCGGTTTATTTAATTTATTATTGGCTTTTTTTCGAAAACTCTATTTTTATCCTATAGTTTTGTGGTTTAATTTCAAGATAATCCATTATTTATTTATACAATATCTTGTGTTGATATTTTTCCTTAAAAGTGACAATCGTAATAATGTACCAACAATCCTTTGAATAATTTCTCTAACTACGTTCAGTTCTTCCTGTAAGGAAAAGGTGTGTAATTCACCCTCATACTTTACATTCATTTTTGGTGTAACATCTAAAAGATTATTTCCTTTTTAAAATTTTTTAATTATCTTAATTAGAAGATAATCACAGAATATACATTGTTTTTTAGGCTTTTGACTCTGGTTTTAATCCCCGTCCTTCACACGAGAACATTCTCAAAATTTGTTCATGTGGAGAATCAGGTATTGAAGAGGCTCAAAATCTTGCATATTTATAAAGTAAAACTTTATTTAACTAAATCATCTTCCGGGGTACTTTCCGATAACTATCGTTTGAACACAAACTCCTCAGTATCATAAACTGTCATCACTCATAATCTTTCAAAATCTTCAGTTGAATAATGCCTCGTATTTAATTAGTAAAAAAAAACATTACCATCGATAATCAATATCACTTTTTTTTTTATATTGTGAATTCTCACCGCCGGTTGTGCGAAGACCGCGTTTAAACCATAGTGGCAACTTCGCCCAACGGACGGACCAATCCAGTGCGGCTTTTCCGGAGCAACGCCGAAAATCAGCCAAGATGTGTTTTGAGCACACCACAACCGCTTTGTCCGTACTCCACACCGCGGACATGGGTCAATCGTCGATTACCTAATTACATTGCGCGCGAGAGTTGCTACCTCAACGGACCGCTTGGAAACGAGCCGCTTAAGCAGCTCGCTCCTAATTGGGATAACACCGAGCGGGGTGTTATCAAGCGCAGTCCCGTTGGAAACCCGATCATTACCGGCTTTTAAAACAACTATATTCCGAGTGCAAGATGGCAGCTCAATAAGGAAAAGAGACGCTCAACGAACGGGGTACACTTTAAACAAGCACATTTATTTACGAATCAACAAATAAGCACTCTAAACAAATATGCCGTGTATGCCAAAACATGGCATGTTGTCATGTTTATCATCAAGTAATGCAAAGAGCTACTACCGGTATATCTGTTGTGTACAGTCACTTATACAGTTCTACTTGCCGGACATGGTGACAAAAAAAAAAAACCCCCTTTTCCCCCATTTCAAAAGCAAGGAAAACCCAGACAGGAGCGAGGGGTAGACTGGGACTCTTTGGGTCTTTATTGCACGGAGCCCGTGTGACCGCATCGGTCCGCGAGGCCGCTGGCTACCTTCACCTCGCTGGGGGCGACTCGCGATTTCCGTTCTCCGGCAAGCTGTCGTGACCCGCGGTCCGGTCCCAGGCTCGTCTGACGGTGTGATTCGGGCCCAGCCGGCAACGGGTTTGTGCTCTTTCGGAGTTGATGCTCTTAAGGCCCGTCCGTCCCTCAGCACTGCTCGGGAACTGGTCCCGAAGACCGATCACCGCGGACATTTGGATGCCTGGCTGCGATCTCTCTCTCTCTCCGTCCACACAACGCGCCGTTAAATGACATGGCACGCCGGCCCTGCTGTGCTCCCCGCTCCGTCTCCTCGGAAACCCGGACTTCCACTGCCCTCCAACTGGGCTCAAACTCCGCTCTCACACCACTCCCAGACCCCGACGGACTCGGCATCCTGCACGCTTTTTTTATAGCTTTCGTAAGGCGAAATCAATCTTCGCACTTTCACCTCTGACCCCACTGCTCTGATGTCCGAATTCCGAGTGAGGTTCGGGGCGAGCAGACCGTGGTAGAAATCACCATCGCTAGAACAAGGAAACCCACGCGTCTGTTTGCAGCGACCTTGCCGTGGCTGGCGCAAGATGGCAAGCACCCTGGATTTGAAGGTGAAGCCGATGTTTCTGTGTTGCGGTATTGGGGGAGATTTGGTGCGCGTGGTTGGCGTTGTGTGAGGCAAGTTGTGAGCGTTGGTCCCAAAATAACGATAGTAAAAAAAACGGCTAACTCAAAGATCAAGCCCTGATCAAACGAATAATTCCCATTAGACAACGTGGGAAATCTATCTGAACACAGACTTATCGGCATAAACTGAACTGGGACCTATTATGGTGCTCCTGAATTTCCACAGCCGTAACAATATTAAAGGTATTTTAAAATGAATCTATAACACTATTGAACAAATGTCAATTTCACCTGAATATATTTAATCCTTAGGGTTGTTTAAAAAACTACAAATCTTCTCCTTGCATATACAGATGGTCTTATCTTTTTTTCTAAAGCTTCATCATTAAGTTTTTTTATTTTGATACTTTTTCTTGTTTCATGCTGTTCTAGTTTTGATTTTTTGCCAGGAGAGGGAGAAACTTTTGTTAGAGTACTTAATGATGTTTCTTCAGATATACAAAAGCCTTCCACTGAAGAACTCATTATTTCACCATAATTGTTTTTATCCAGAGGTCTATATTATTTTGTTCAATTTTAACATCTCCGACTATTTCTTAGTATATTTTACAAATGAAGAGATTGAATTGAAACTTGTCTTTTGTGTCTTAGATGGCATTGTAATTTATTAAGTGAAAAAAGTTGGAGGATAAAATGGTTTTTTAAAGCACAGATTCACCTATAAATTAAACGAAATTTTCCATTAAGAACATTTTATTTTAAGCACAAGTTTTTATTATATAAATATGGTAAATACAACGTACTGCAATGTTTGTAATCACGAATATAATATTATAAAAAACACTTCACCAACACCACACATTCAATCTTTTCAGACAATTCTCCACTTACCAAGAACAAAACATTGTGATAGATGTGATAATGATATTTAAAAATTTTTTTTTTTTTAAAAAATAGAAAACAAGAACAGAGAAAGGAAAGTTGCCACTAAATTCCTACATTGAAAGCATGATGGGCATTTAAAGGACATATAAAAATAAGAATTGTTTCGCTTTCTAAGCCCTGGACCATCTTTCATCATGGAACGCTTTGATATGGTTAAACAAAGTATTGAACTATAATTAAAACACATTAAGTGAAATGAAAACTTTTAAAGTTTTAATATGGGGAGTAAAATTGAATATGGTAAGAGACAGGTGTGAAACTACTCCCGATATGGAGGCAAACCCTCTCTTTATCTCATCATTTCAGATTTTGTAAGATGTGAGTTTACGATGAACTCCAGAGACAAGTACAAGATGTTGATAACACTGTAGTAGGTAGTGGATTGCCATTACTAAAATAATCTTGTTTAGATATACACATCTTAAAATCAGATCCTCTTTCAGCTTCTTATTATTTTGATTTAGCAAAGAGATAAAACTTAAGAAAGCTGGTTGTTAATATTCAAAACAAAGATAATAAATGTTTCTATGGTCTGTTCTTGCTCTACATCCCCACATTTTAACTTGAAAGGGTTGAACATTATAAAGAAATACGAGAACATTAAAATGTTTTAAAGATTTAAAGATTCCAATTGTCATTGAGAGAATATTCCTAAATTTGAGAAAATGATAACACTGGTCAACAACGGAATTTCTCTTGCATGGGGTTTTTTTCAACGGATTCGCTAACTTTTGGGTGCTGAATCAAATCTGTCTATTTTGAGAAAAAACAGCAATTTTAACACTTCAAAGTTGAAAAACACTGTTGCATTAGATAGATCGATAGATCAAAAATGTTTTCAATGAAAGGTACCTACTTCAATTACAATATGATTTTTAATGTATGAAAAGTTACAAATTTCACTAAACAAGTTAAATATAATAGGCAGAAAAAGTTCCCCTTAACATGGTGTACATCACTGAAACTCAGCATTTTTTCTGAGTTTTGACTTTTCACGACATTCATGAATGCAGCAATAAATGCAAATATAACAAAGTAAGTATCCAAAGGCACAGGTTGTAATTGTATTTACATATATGTACTTTCTTTCTGTTTTGGACAATCCTCTTATCGTACAGCATCTGAGACATCCTCATCAAACTCCAGTAGTAAATCTTATATATTATTTCAAGTTTTGTGGTTTCGTGTCGCGCTATCCTCGACTTTGTTCTGCGCTCGAGTAACGTATATTCCGGCTTACATTATCTCAACAGGACCATATGAGGTTGCTGTACAAAAAAAGTAATAAAATGGTTCGAACAGTGAAATCGTATTCCACTTACTGATTAAAGTAAATTACGACGATACTCTGCATCAGTTCCTTTCTCAAACACACCCACCCCACAATGTGTGCAGAGCGCAGTTCTGCTATCTGCCATCATATTTTGGTCCCACGACTTGAAGATGTTTTCCAATCACTTTAATGTCTTGATGTAGCGAGGAACAGGTGAACATTTCCATCTCCAAGGTTATCTGGAAACTGCTCAGTGACTGTGCAAGTAGTGCACCTGATGCTCATTCTGCACCCCAGCCGCTCGCAGACAAAGGAGCAGCTTCCTTCCACAATCTCTCAGTAGTTGTCCATCGTTCTTGTTCCTAAAAAATTTGGCACCACATTAGTGAATGCATCCACGTCAAGCTTCGACAGCGGTCATCGTCGTAACGAATGTGGGTCCTTGAGTAATGAATCTGAGGTTCCGTTGAAATCCCCTGCGTTTTTTTCTCTCGTCGCTAAAGACTCAGAAATTTTGAACATATGTAGCCAAAGCAGTCTCCATGTGATCAAGAGCTTTAACAAACTGCTTCAATCAGACAGAGTTTATGTGCGATGGTGGAAGGATGATATTTTCGCGATCAACTCAGTGGTTCATTATGATGTTCTTGTCACGCAGGTATCACACTAATTCCTTGATCTGGCCATTCCTTTCTCACCCAGTGCTCCTTCCTTAGCCTACTGTCCCAGTACGCATAGGAAACAAGGTTTTGGTATAACTCCTTGTTGCCAAAAAGAAAGTTCACCATTTTCAAATCCACACAGATCAACAATTCATGAATCGTGGTACTTCAATCGTTCAAGGTACACACCTTGATGTTTTGCATACTTGTCCTGTAGGGATGGATCCATAGATGTTCACATTGTGGCAGTAAAACAATTTCAAAAACTTCTTTTTCGACTGTCAATAAAGAGTCTCCCTCACTTGAATGATACCAGGCATCCCATGCAACAAGAAGCCCTTCAACATCCATTGGCAGTATACAATTGACCATCAGAGTGGAAGTTACTTCCCTCAGTTCTGCTCTCTGTTGCGATAATGAGACGTGCCAGGTTGAGAAGGTTTTTCCTTGCAGTCTGCAGAAGCCAACAAACTCCAGCAGATTGTTTTGGAAAATTCAAATCAGGCTGAGCTATACAGAGAAGGTTGATCAAAAAACGAATCCAATGGCTTGTAACTCTTGCGTCTTCATCATCATCAGAAAGATGTGGATGAGTAGTGCTTACTCATCAATCTCCTGCGAGCTCGGTAAAAACAGGTACAAGGTATTTCATCACAATGAGGAACGGCCGTAAGCAGAGCTGCTCGGTATTTCATGTATCTGCTGTGTTTTTTCCTTAATGAATCCTTTGAACATTTAAAGGCAGAAGTAGCAGTCCATCTAGGTGTTTTTTTTTTTTTGGTTCTCTCCAAATCATCGGCACACCAAACTTAGCATTCTTTCTTGAGACATGATCTCTGAGCTTTCGACACAAGTCGAGGTCTGCCATACTTTATGAGGCCGCCCTTTTTGTCCTGTCTCAAGCGGTACTTTTAAAGTAGGCACGCGTACACTCTTTGACGAATTGTAGTGTAGTTGATCGTTTGAGCGTCCTAAAGTGAAGCATCCACGATATAGCAGAAGAGTATCTGGCGTCGTTTAACAGCAGCTTTCTTCTCTTTGAAGGCTGGTATGACAAGCCCTAGCCTTACAGTCGCTAAACGGGTTACTCAAGATACGGGTATAAAACACCCCACTGAGAATCAAAGTATCTCACGTCTCGTGAGATTAGGTAGTTTCATAGCTGCAAATCACAAATACGTCAGACGTAAACTACTGATGCATACGTTGATTCTTTTAAGAGAATCAGACAATAACTCTACTTTGCTCATGGCAGGCTGTTTACAGCTACAGGTACTCGGAATAATCAAACTTTTGCTGTTTTATCCCCACAAAGATTGCCAGATTGGATGGTCAACTTTGTAAAAATCCATGAATATGGAGCATACAGATAGCACAAAAACTTGATGTGATAGAGCAAGTCTGAGCTCAGATTAGGATTCAGCAGCCCAAAATTAGCCAAAAACAGTTGCCAAAGTCCATGCAAGAAAAAAAACGATATTTTTGTAGACCAGTGTAATCTATCTGTTAATGTAAATGGATTAACAGATACAAACAAAGTTCAGGTATTAAAAATTTCAAACAACTATAAAAATGATGAAACACACATGCTTTCATCAAAAATTTGTCAAGATTAACCAAATCAAACTATTTAAGAGAAAATGTAAAACGTATCCTTGTAAGAGATGTCTCAACTCCTTTCACACAAAAGAACGATTAAATCAACCGTAATCCATTTACCAAAAGCAGGTTCAAACATTTTAACAAATCTATAAAACATCCATTTGTGACATATGCTGATTTTGAAAGTATCCTTGAAAAGATAGATACTGTTTCTCCAAATCCCAATAAATCGTACACAAATAAATATCAAAAACATGCTCCTTGTGGTTTCTGTTATTATATCAAATCATCTGTTGGTGATGGAGACAGTGAGCCCTACCTTGACGTTCCACTCAAATTTGCTCTCCCCTTTGTTAATGCATGGTTTTAGGTGTTTTAACCATATTTTCTTTAGTCTTATACAGTCTTTTTCCCATCATCTTACCAACTCCTCTGAGCATCTTCTCCTCTATAAAGTTCTAACTGTGTTTATTC
>CM068959.1:48557947-48572145 GCA_035128595.1 Eptatretus atami | reverse complement strand
TTACTCTGTGTGCATGGGATGAGATTGAATATATTTTGCCAAATTCAGAGCCAAAGTACTGCTAAACTGCAGGTTCTTGTTCCGATTCATGGTCTACAGTTTTCAAAATATAAAATTCAATTGCAATGAAGTAGTTCCTCGATCATAGACAGACAAAAAGAACCAACTGCTAACCCCCACTTTTCACTTTGTGTGCGCGGAGTAATGAAAGATAACAGACAATGAAAGCAGAGATAAACACGCATGCACATGGAAATGATCAGTCCAAGCCTCAAAAAATGTTCCAAAGAAGGCACAATATATGTTCCTAGTTCTGATCCTATACATTGTACTCACCCCCGAGAGCCAAAGTATCCATCTGTGTCAGGAAAGGCAGAACAATATTGTGCAAAGTAGCAGTTTAGTGGCGAGGCAAAGCACTCGAACGTCACGTCAAAGTGCCGGTGAAGAGCTTCGAATACAGACACTGGTAGAGCCCCGTGAAGACCAAGACCCTCATGGGCTCCAAGTCCAAACATTGTCTGTGGATGGAAGGGTTATGCAAAAAGTCAAACCTCAATGGTCATCCCAAAAGTTTTGTGTACGACTTCATACCAGTCAGGTTTTACTATCAGCTAGCTATAAAATTCTGATAAACAGTTTCAGGAGTTGGCAAAGTGATAACAAAAGTTCGCAACATTATTGCACGACAACAGCAGCCAATTACTGAAAAAGGCATCAAAATAACCAAAAGTCATGCTTCAAGCTGTTCGACATTGCTGATTGAACTTGTTCAGAGGAAGCAGGTCTGCATTAATCCACCTGCATCTTTATATATGAAGGGAAATGGTCCTCAAATCTCCATTATAAGCCGATGAATCACCCATCGAAGTTTCCCAGCAAAACTTGAAATTATATGATCAAACATGTGTGCGTATTAGGGATGGGCTGCACCCGAACATAGTAATGCCAAACATAAACATGTCTGTTAGAAACTGAGAATGACCACTTTGAACAACGCAACACATGTTCGGCGGACAAGGTGAGGCATGACGGCTTGTCCATCAGGATTTTGTCTGTGACAAACAGGCTTTGCTCGCTGAAAAGTTATAACGCTTAGTCTCTGTCTTATCCAAGGCAAATATGTAAAATTTTAGTTGAATATGAAATTCAAGAAGCCAGGTATTATCCATTTTGGAAAACCAGTGTTATTTCCCTTCCAGATCTTTAGTACGTGCTCTTCTCAATTACTTTAAACTCGTATATATATATATTGCCAAGACATGGCACCAAACTTGATGGAAATTAAAATAACATTATTCGCTTGCAATCACTTTTATAACACGAGATATAGTGCTGCACTATGTTGTGATGTATTTTGAAAGATTTTGGTTCCTGGCTGCATGCCCCCCTTGCTGTGTACAAAATAAAAGTGCAAATGACAGGGTGAAAATAGAAAAAAACAAGAGGATATGCAAGAGCAGCTGAGAAAGTTTTTCAGACGCGTGAGCTGATGCCATCCGGTCAGGTTGCAAAAAAGGCTTTGAGGTTGATGCAGCGTAATACGTTCCACAAACCATCCAGATTTATGTTATCGATCAATAAATGAGGGACGAAACATTTCCCAAATTCTGAAAACGTTTTTTTTTGACAACAATTTGAAACATTTAACATTTTATTTTTATGCTTTGGCATCAATATCCAATTTCAGAATCCAATCCCGTCTAAATACATATTTTAATTTGTCAAAGATTTTGGTTCCTGGCTGCAGGCAGACAACCAGCTTACAAAGTCAAGGATGATGGAAGAGATAAAACACTGAACAGATCATGACGCAATGGGAAAAAAACAGAAGAGTAGAGAGAAGAGAAAGGGGGAGGGGGATAGCAACAACAGGGATGAGGGATAAGATAGAGACTTAGACAAATAAGGGAAGTGGGGAGGAAAGAGGGGTAGGGGAGAATGCAAGGGGTAGACAATATGGATACAAAAAGCAAACTCTCAGGAAGAAAAAAACGGAAATTTGGAAGGAGGTGCGCTTGGGGATAGGGTGGGGGGGGGGGGGGAGTTAATGGGGGTAGAAAATATCATGGTTTTGGATTGGATGATCTGAGATGGTGGTGAGCAGATGCCTTGAAGACCTGGAAGGAAGAATGAGATTGAAGAGGATATGGAAGTTGGTTCCATAGGTGTGAAGAAGAGGAACAAATGAATGGAGGTGAGCAGTGATCCTAGATTTTGGTAGTTTCACCAGAAGGGCGTGATGGTTGACCACGTGCGTTTGGAAAACTGGGAGGGGGGGCGAGGAGAGGATGGGGGTGAGCACAAACAGAACAGAGGGTGCAAGACCAGAAATGAGGCAGTATAAGACAGAGACCATCGACCTGTCTGCAATGGCGAAATGATAGGCCCATAGACTCAGCTTCATCGCGGGAGATTCCAATAATCTTGAAGGCCTTGGTTTCCATGGTATCAAACTAAGAAACAGGGGAGCCAGCCCAGAGGGGAGAGCAATACTCAATCCAGCTGCAGATCAAGGCATTGTAGGTGGTTAGGAGTTTAGGTGTGCCAAGGAAGGACTTTGTACAACGGAGGATGTCCAGTTGGCGGCTGGCTTTGCAGGACAACTTTGAAATGTGGTTTACCCAAAAAAGATCATGTCTGATTGTGAGACCCAGGAGTTTGAGGGACGGAAGTTCCTCAAGAGGATTGTTGAGAAAATAGATGGGTTTGCCAGATGGTCCTTTTGGAGAGAGATAGTGAGAGTGTGACATTTGTCAGGATTGAAAGACATATTTGAAGTGTTTGACCAGCTTGTGATTTTGTCAACGTCTAAAGAGAAGGAAGAGGCTGCAGCCTGCTTGTCTGAAAGATGAAGGATGTCATAGCAGAGGGTGGAGTTCTCAGCAAATCGATAAAGAGGATTTTCCAGTGTCAGAGAGATCGCTGATAAAGATTAGGAATAGGACTGGGCTCAGAACATTGCCTTGAGACACTCCAGGCTTGACAGGGAGAGGAGATGAAAGGATTCTGCTTCATGCCACACATTGGCTCTGAGAATAAAGGAAGTCAGTAAGCCACATGTGGAGCTGACCTTGGAGAAGTAAAGCAGAATGCCAGACTGTATTGAAAGCTCAAGATGTGTCCAAAGAGATGGCCCTGATCTCATGTCTGACATTGAGGACCTCCATCCATTGTTGGGTGAGAAGAAGCAGCATATCTAAGGTGGAGTGACCTGGTCTGAAACCAAATTAGTGATCTGAGGTCATTGGAGGAAAGCAAGGATTTCATACCAACTGTGATAATGGATTCCATAACCTTGCTGATGATTGGAAGTAAGCTGATAGGTCTGTTTTTGAGGGGATCAGGTTTTTCAACTTTTTATGAAATGTAGTGATGTTGCCAGATTTCCAAGTCGATGGAAGATGATCTAGTGCAAATGACGGTGAAAATAGAAAAGAAAAAAAAAAACAAGAGGATATGCAAGAGCAGCTGAGCAAGTTTTTCAGACGCGTGAGCTGATGCCGTCCGGTCAGGTTGCAAAAAGGCTTTGAGGTTGATGCAGCGTAATACGATCCACAAACCATCCAGATTTATGTTATCGATCAATAAATGAGGGACGGAACATTTCCCAAATTCTGAAAACGTTTTTTTTTGACAACAATTTGAAACATTTAACGTTTTATTTTTATGCTTTGGCATCAATATCCAATTTCAGAATCCAATCCCATCTAAATACATATTTTAATTGTCCAGGCTCCACAAAATTAAGGGCTCACATGGATATCAATGCAAACAAACTTCCATTTGGTATCATAAAAGCAATCAAATGGAAATAGGGCAATTAAACATTCATCAGGTATTTCTGGAAGTTTTCTTGTGGTGGGTGCTCACCTGGTACCTACGCAGCATACACCACACACGTGGCAAGAACTTCTCAAAGCGCGAATCATCCGTACAGTTCAGTCGGTACAGTTGCTCCTGCATTCCATGAGGGAGTTTTTGGAAGGTGTTTAAGACATTTATGATACATCACAGTCCAACACTCGATGATTATGGCCAAGAACCGGCCCAATCCAGTCATAAAACGTTTGGTATTTCAAAGTATAGAATTGTCAACCCAAGGTCTATTATCTTCATTACTCCAGAGTCTTACATCAGAGGTAGAGCCCTTACCTTTGAACTTTCTCGCCTGGATTAGATGCCTCACCAAATTATAAAATGTCGGATTGGTGCTTGACATCGTCCTTTGGAAAAATGTGATGATGGGTGTACCACCTGTTAGCATTACTCCGTGGACGTTAAAGATCCCATAATATATTTTGAGGAAGAGTAGGTATCTTATGGCCAGCATCCTGAAGGAAGAGTGATGGCACTTTTAATAATCTGTCTGAGGCCAAGAGGTTTGAGGATTGTTTCTGAATTAGAATTTTGTGCTGAATACGAAAAACGATTTCTTAATTGTCACAGCGCCTGATTTTTTTTGGTGAAAAACGCCATTTTGTGCATTTTTCAAACAAAAATGTCAAAAAAATCGTTTTAATGCAGTTATCTAAACATCATAACAACACGTACATGTGAGGAATTAAAATAAAGCCCACCTCTTGGTGGACATGAGCAAATATTAAAAAGACATGGAGTAGGACAATACGGTTATTACCTCCACAACCAAAGCTGAAGAAGGTTATGTTTTAACCCCTCTCTGTCTGTTTGTTTGTTTGTCAATCTGTCTGTCTGTGTGCAGAATATCTCAAAAAGTTGTGGATGGATCCGGACGTAATTTGGTGGGCAGGTTGGGTGTGTGACAAGGATGAAATGATTCAATTTTGGTGAAGATCTGGATCAGGATCCGACTACTAGAATTTTAAAGTGATTCTTCACCATTGATGGGGCCAAAAACGATATATAGCACAATATCTCAAAAAGTTGTGGACGGATTTGGACGAAACTTGGACACATTGGGTGTGTGACAAGGACGAATTGATTCAATTTTGGTGAAGATCTGGATCTGGATACGAGAATTATTTAATTTTAAAAGTGATTCTTCACTATTGAGAGATAGGGCCAAAAACGATATTGTACTGTATAGCATGATATTTCAAAAATGTATTGGACCCGATATGTTCTCATGGATCAGGTATTACGTGGACTCCACCGAGTGCCCTTCTAGTTAGAGATTATATAGTCTGAAAATTGAGAAAGTGGCTGTGACGATTTGTACAGTGCTCAACATGAATCATGTAACAGGGGTCTTATTATCATCATAAATTGTGTTTTACTCATGCAGAAAGTTTGCGTAGGTACTCATTTGTTCATCTATACTAATAAATGGCAGTGTATATGTATGTCTCCTCCATAGCTCCAAAGCCATAAAACTTAGCAGCGTGAAACTTTACATGCAAACATACTAAGGGAACTCCAAGGAAGTGCATGAGTGAAAACTGTACGTTTGGGTTCATTAAAACACCCCTTTTGATGATAATTAACGGCCTTATTTAATTACATCCTTTATCAAGTGCATCCTCGGCCACCTCGCTCTTTGGAGTCTGAAGGCGTCTCCTGGGTAACCTTGCCAGGGTCTGAAACCGCCATGTTTTTTTAGCCTGCTCAGCCATGCCTTGATTTGTAATGGGCTGCAACGATTTCTTCACGATAGTTTTTTTCCCCACTTTCCTCACTCATATTATTGAATGTCTGCTCATCATAGCTACGAATCGCCGTATACATCGCCAGCCCAGAGGGCCTTCACTTCGGACTCCTCTGTCAAGAGCCCCCCCCCCTCTGCTCTAACTGCAGTACACCAAGGGATGGGCTTGGAGGAACGCAATGTGCGAATTCCCTTGTAAGTAGGACGAGATTCACTTGACCACAGGTGATGCTCTACCCCCTCACAGATTCCTCGCACATAGGCCTGTCTACCCTTTAATAGTACACGTGCAGTTTTATGCCTCAGCTCCCTGAACAGCTCAGCTCTGCCATTCAGCCTGGCCCTGCGACTCTGGTCAAAGGTATCCAATGTCCCTTGAGACAAAATTCTTCTTTGCCCTACGGTGAGTTCCAAGACATCCACCGGCAACATCAAGGACAGTGGTCTTGAAGGCACTCCACAACTCTTCAGAACCTCCCAAAGCACCCAGACTCTTCAAATCTCTACTCAGCCTGTTCGCAAACTCCTCAGCTACCCTCTCATCCTTGAGCTTGCCAACATCCAGCCTAGACTGGGATGGTACCATTCTCCTGGATTTAACGTGCAACTTCAGAGTTGCTACAAGCCGGTGGTCAGTATTGAGGAACTGAGCACTCTGGTAGACCCTGCAGTTCTGGATCATCCTCCAGTGACCAACAACGAGGACATGGTCAATCTCTCTTTGCCACACCGCCAGCGTTAGAATACAAGTCCAGCGATGAGCTTGTGGGCGTGAAACCATGAACCAGCCACCCTAAGTCCATGACTTCTTGCAAAGTCAAGGAACTTAGTACTATTCTGGTTCATAGTTCCTGATCCATGGGGACCAACACACGTAAACAATCCCTTTCAGTTCCAGTCGATGCATTGAAATCCCCCTAGACTAGAAGTGTATCTCGTCTGGTGCACTGATCAACCACAGACTCGAGCGTGGCGGAAAATGCATCCTTCACGGTGAGATCACTCGCCTCAGTCGGAGCATAAACAGAGACCAGGGAAATGACACCTAAGGAGTGACGAATCCTGAGTCTCATAATACGCTTGTTGACCAGTGTTACCTCAATTATCATTGGAGTCAGCTTATTGGACACAGCTACGGAAACTCCTTGGGAATGGTAACCATCAGAGCGACCAGACCAATAGTAGGTGTAACCACCCACCATGATCTCGCCGCAATCCGGTCTCCGAACCTCAGAGGTGCTGAATACCGATGTCCAAATGCTTGAGCTCAGATGATAACAGAGACAGGTGATCATCCTCCTTAGGGAGAGGACATTCCAGGCACCCACCCGAAGGGACTGCCTCAGGTTAACCCAAGGAGACCGCCGTCTGGTGGACGACACCTCAGCACCCCTCCGACACACTCTTCGCAATCTAACGCGGGAATGCTACCCGTCGTGGTTTCCCTCCTATCATAAAAGATTGGGGGTCCCGAAGGCTTTGCCCCAATCCCGTCATCCGGTGAGCTGCCCTGCGAAGGGAACTCACTCACGGAGTGAGTTTTCAGATTTTTGCGTTTTTGTGTTTTGCGGAATGAAGGGTTTTACGGTGGCCGGAGTGCAAATCCTGCCACCAACCTCCGAAGAAGAAGTAACCCAACTGCAGGAGGACGTCCGCAGACACAGTTGGGCACAAGATATGGATGGCCGTTGGCTCACAAGGAGCTCCTCCGCCCTTTGACAGGTTTTGTTTTTAATCCTGCTGGGTGTCCATATCCAACACCCTCCTCACAAAAAAACCTGGTGGGGGAGACGGTTTAGTTGCCGACAACCCGACCATGGAACAGGTTAGTACAGGTTTACATGATACCTGTAGCAAGTCACAGATCTAATCTGGCCTGACCTGAAATTGTATTTTGTCATCCGCACAAAATTCTGATTCAGAACTCATTCTGAAAACTTTTGGCCTCAGACGCATGATTAAAAGTGCCGTAGCTCTTGGACTAATGTTTCGTACGTGTAATGCATTTGCGCACTCTAGTCTGATTGTGCCTGATACATGGAAAAGAAAAATGGCGTCCGTGGTCACAAATTGAGATGTTCACGTTGATTCGTGCCATCAGCAAGCCGTTGTTACAATCTTTTCATACAGCAGAGCAACTTCAAATGGGGCAGTTCTAATTGTTGAAGAAGCTTCGCACTGATATTTCAGTCTTTAGCCAAAGGGATGTAATAAATGGGGCAGATAACAGCAATTTTTGAGGGGAATCGTGCAAATGATGATACAAGCATCAAATTTGGCACATTTGTTCTCCAGGGGATTCTAATCAAATCTGCCTGATGCCATTTGAAAGTCAAAATTTTGCAAAATTCAAAAAAAAATTTTTTTCAAAAAAGTCAAGATCACGAATCAATGTTGGATGCTGGCTGAGATTGGTGAATGTTTCAGAAACATCATCAAAGACGTTCCAAGTCTGCCATGCAGTTTTCTTCCCTTTCCCGGGAAGGCAGACAGACGTCACATCCAGTGAACGCATGGAAGTATGGGATCCCCCAGCTTTCTCAGGCCTATTGCAGAAACTACCTCATGGACTGGAATCCATCGTGCCTTGGCTACTTGGCCAAAGGCAATCCACATGTTCTCAAGACCTAGTTCCTGTAAGGATGGCAGTCAGATATTGCTAGACTTGTACGTCCGTGTCATTAGCCTTAATGATAATGGACTTGCTACCATCCGTCGTTGCATCCCGCTGTACAAATATTCGAGTGTCAGCTTCTTCATGACAACATGGAGACACCGCATCCAGTGACTTCCTTGTGTTGCTAATGGCATCTTCTCCTTTTGTGACAATGACTGTGCTTGTCGTCTGTGCTTCACACTTTTTCCGCAAGGAAGTGAAACAGCTCAGTCTTGTTGCTGTCATCTCGAAGAAAGCTTCTCCAGTTACTTGGGGTCTTACTGGTTCCTGTCACTCTTCTTCTGATTCCTTGCCCCCTTTTCGACCTTGCCTCTGACTTCAGACTTGACTTCTTGTACACATCAAACACTACGTCCACCCTCTCGTACCTGGCACCATAGGATTCCACTCTTGGGATGATGTCTTCTTTAGCATAGTCTCAAATATCTTTGAAGTGCGTGGAGGTAGGGCATTGATAAGTGCCGAGCCATCAATGATGACTGCATCTCCCCTTGGTTCTCTGTCTGGGATGTTCACTTGGCTTCAAGAATTTCAGCCAGCTGTGACTTCAAATTTTTTTCAAATTTTTCAAAATTTGGATTTTCAAATGGCCAATCGGGCAGATTTGATCAGAAAGCCCTGCAGAACAGAAATGCCAAATTTGATGCTTGTATCATAATTTGCACGATTTTTCTACTATCTACTACACTAATATTCTGCAGTTGAGGTACTTTGGCCCCCACTTTACGTATGCAATATGTAGATGACCAAAAACTGCTTCATCGCTACAATTTTGCAAATCAACATTTAAGATATTGCACTTTCACTGTCATAAAGAACAGGTGGGGCAACTGACTGTTTTTATTTCAGATTGCCTTGCTTACAAAGACGTACTGTGAAGTGCATCGAGAAAAAGCTTTTTCAACATAAACAATGACAAAGTTACACGATAGGCTGCAGACTTGAAATATGCTTAATATGAGGAGACAGGCAAAAGACCATGCCACAAGTAGACAATGTGGAATATTGGCAAGGCCTAAAATGAAAATACCACCTGTCAAACCTGTGTCATACATAACGTTCACTGCAGGCCATGATAATATACAACAAATAGAGGGGGAGCACTCGGTAGAGTGCAAAACCTCCGCCGCCAATACTGCTGGGTCACTTAAGTGAACCTGATATCCTATTCATTGTAGGTCAAAACGGATCAGACTCTACTGAACCACGATTGAATAAACTAAACTAGATCAACGCGCATGTAGAAATGCCAAAAAAATAAAATCGAAATTTTTTTGAAAAAAAAAGTTGCAAAATTTCTGGTTTTTTTTCTCTAACAAATTTTCTTTTTGGGTTGGAAATCACTTAAACATGTAGAAATGCAAAAAAAATATTCAAATATTTTTCAATAAAAATCGAATTTTTTTTTAAAAAAGTTGCAAAATTTTCTGTTTTTTTTTTTCTCAACAAATTATTTTTTTTTGGTTGGAAATCACTTAAAACATGTAGAAACGCAAAAACAAAAATTCAAATATTTTTTCAAAATGGCCGCCAATGCGGCCATATTGGACTTTGGACCAAGTCCAAAATCTAATGGCATGATCCTTGGACCATACCTAATCCCCCACCAAGTTTCGTCGAAATCCGTCGAGGAGTTTTTCCGTAATACTGTTCACAAACAAACAAACAAACAGAAGGGGTGAAAACTAACCTCCGTCCATCTTCGATGGCGGAGGTTAATGAAAGGTACAAGTTTGTTGCGGAAATTTAAAAAAAAAAGAAAAAAACCCCTTACTTCAATGACATCGGCCTAAACATTTATCAGATGCTTTCCCAACAAGGAAGGGTTCAGACAGTGCAACGTTACATCTCAATGACACGTCTGAATTGGACTGTGTCATTATGGCCTTGGAGAAAATGGGAGAAGCTCGAAGCTTCAATATCATTCAAAGTAGAATCACGAATGAGGAACCCAAATTATTAGGGCATGGTCAGAGTAGCACCTCAAATCGTATCACGGGCCTACAGCAATAGTGCCTCGACCAAAGTGTAATGATCGCAGAACCGTCCGTCTTTCTTCACATCAGGCCAGACTTGGGTTGTGACACGATACTCATTTGCCATGAACAGTCCGTGCGGTCCAAATCACAGCACTTATCGAAATCGACTTTAACAGGAAACGCAAGGTCAGTTTATGCAATTTTTTTTTTTGAATCGATACATCTCACGAGTCATGATGGCAAAGCAAATGCTGCCATTGGGCTGCAATATCCCTCAGTGTACTGCATTTAGAGCGGACTGATGTGGACTTCATATTCCTTTCAGGGAACATGATCTGTATTTGGTCAGTTATTTGATTGATGATGGGAACCGTCTGTTCTGATTCTTTCTTTCCCCACCACTATATTTTCAGCCAATCGGAAATCCACAAAGGGAAAGACATGGCTGCCACCACACATCTCACCTGGTTATATTTACTGCTTAATGGTACATTCTCTTCTCTTTCATGCAAGAAGTGCGAGGTGAAAAGTCAACAATGTTCAGAACTGGTAATTACCTTCGCAAACTTCGTTTGACGAAGGTATTGTATTGACCGCTGTGTATTTATTTATTGGTAAATATGTGTGCGGACAACATTGCGCAAAAACTGCTGGACCGATTTGCAAATGAAATTTTCAGAGATGATGTGCAGTTACTCAAGGACGCCAGGCGAAGCTTTTGGGAGCAATCGGATTAAAAGGTCAAGGTCACGTCAAGAAGGTCAGAATCGTTTTTTCGTCATAACCGCGGTCAATTTTTATCCGAACGAGATAAAACAAACACCAAAATGTTCATTACTCAATTCTACATTCTAGGCTATGCCACATGAAAGTGGCGTAATTACCCTAGGTAGCGGTTGGGGTCAAAAGTCAAGGGGGTCACCAAAAATGGTATTAACAATGTTTTGGATCACTTTATACAAAAACTTTACAGCGGATTAGCTTGAAATTGTGTGGGAAGGTTTGTTGTCATGAAAAGACAAATAGAGTAGATTTTTGGAGCGATCGGATCAAAGGTCAAGGTCAAGGTCACAAAAAGGTCAAACATTTTTATTTTCCGCGATAAGTCAATTTTATTCCAATTTACATCAAAATTAATGCCAAAATGATCAGTATTCAATGCCCTATCCTCAAATATAACATATTATATGGTGTTGTTGTAACCCGAGTTAGCGGTTGGAGGTCAAAGGTCAAAGGGTCACCACAAAGCATTTTTCATTGGGCAAGCGTCCTGGACAACATTACGCAAAACACTTAGCAGATTTGTCATGACATTTTGTGGACTTGTTTGACATCATGAGAGGACAAATCGATTAGATTTTGGGAGCGATCGGATCAAAAGGTCAAGGTCACAAAAAGGTCAAAATCGTTTTTGTTGCGATTAAAGTGTCAATTTTGTTCCGATTTACATCAAATCAAGTCCAAAAATGTTCAGTATTCAAATCCCGATCCACTGATATAGCGTATGGTATAGTGTTTGCAACCCTAGTTAGTCTGTGGAAGTCAAAGGTCAAGGGGGTCACCAAAATGGAGTTTTTGATTGGGAAGCGTTGTGGACAACATTACACAAAAAAATCACTTCGCAGATTGTCATGAAATTTTGTGGATGTGTTTTGGCATCACGAGAGGACAAATCGATTAGATTTTGGGAGGCGATCGGATCAAAGGTTAAGGTCAAGGACACAAAAAGGTCAAAATCGTTTTTTCGCGATTAAATTGTCAATTTTGTTTTGATTTACAGCAAATTAACTCCAAAATGTTCAAATTAAATTCCCCCATCCTCTAATATGACACATGGTATAGTACTTTTGTCACCCAAGGCAGCGGTTGGGGGTCAAGGTCAAGGGGGTCACACACAAATTCAAATTTATATCGGAAAGCGTTGTGGACAACTTAACGAAAAAACAAAACACAGAGAGGCTTTAATTGTTTTGGATTTGTTTGGCATCATGAGAAGGACAAATCCATTAGATTTTGGGAGCGATCGGATCAAAGGTCAAGGTCACAAAAAAGGTCAACATTGTTTTTTCATGATGAAAACGATTAATATGTTTCCGATTACATTCAAATTAACTCCAAATTGTTCAGTGTTCATTCCCCATCTTCTGAAATGACACAAGGTATAGTACTATTGTCACCGAGGTAGCGGTTTGTGGGTCAAAGGTCATGGGGTCACGAAATGCATATTTGTATTGAGAATGCGTTGTGGACAACTTAATACAAAGGTAATAAATAATAGGGCGGATCGACTGATATTTTTGTGACATGTTTGACATCATAAAGAGGACAAATCGATTGAATTTTGGAAGCGATTGGATCAAAAGTCAAGGTCACAACAAGGTCAAACTCATTTTTTCGTGATAACAGTTTTCAAATTTGTTCCCATTTACATCAAATCAACGCCAATGTTCAGTATTCAATTCACCACCCTCTAATATATGACACATGTACAATGCTGTCACCAAAGGGAGCGGTTGGGGTGGGAGGTTGCTGTAACACTGTCACTTTCTGCTGTAGTTTACATCGACTTAACGCTTGCATAGTGCGGTCGATTTTTATCCAATTGCATGCAACCAATGCAAAATGTTGTGAATTCAATGCCCAATCTTGTGATATACGATATGACACATGGAAATTTAATGTTTTTAAGCCATCATAACACATATGAGATGGCAGATGTGGTATGGATTAAATACCCTCACAATCAACGGTTTCTGGGGGGGGGGGGGGGCAAAATGTAGCGTTGGCGAAGGTATGCGCTCTACTGAGTGCCCGTTCTAGTTCTCATGTTTTTTGTTTTTTTATCCCCATGCTTTTTGATAAAAACAGAGGGGTATTGTAATATTTCCATCTGTCCGTTGTGTATGCCGTCATGCTATCTCCACCGAAACGGTTGTACAGAAATTCACCAAACTTGGTAGTTATGATCACTACGTGGCATGAAGATGCAACAGCAGTATCAATTTTGGCCCTGCCCTCTGGGCTGGGGTCAAAAATCGAAAAATGCAGTTACGGTCACATTTAAAAACGTCTTTTGATGAAACTTTGTATATTCAATCAACATTGGGAGATGCATGAAATATGTAATGATTTTTTGGATTTGACCCCCAGTTCATGCCTCAATATGTCTTAAAGATATGAGGTTCCACAGAGTCAAATGGGTGGGAACAGGGGTCAAAACAAACAAACAAAAAATTTGACTCAATCTCTTTGGTCATTTTTGGTGGAACTTTTTGCCGTCCTTTCAACTTTGCTTTAGGTGGGAAGCATGGGGATTTGTGATGGCACGCCATTGACTTCACTGTAGTTTTAAATTTTAAGTGAAGTTTCCCTTCAAGTAGGTGTGGCACACAATAGCAAGCACATACTGCCCTGAACTTAATAGTGCATCACAAAGATCATCATTAGAACATGTTAAAACAATCAAGAAAACAGAAACTTTATATACAGTTCACGACAAAGTACAGAAAAACCTGTCCTATACAACAATAACTTTTGTTGGCAGCTTTGGTAGAGTACTACTATATATGTATAATGATACTCGCTTCACCCATTCTAAGAACAACCAGCCTTTGCATAACCCACCAGACTGCTTCCCACATTACCAGCTTGGCCAGGTAATTCTGGTTGACTCTAACAACCTCCCCACGATGGCGCAGGCAAGCCTGCTCGCTTTCCACGTGCAGCTCCACACGAGGCAAGGGAGCCTCGGGCAGACGTAAGCGTGCAGGGTGACATGGAACCGCTCGCTCCTCCGTGCAAGGCGTCGTCACCGAATCTACCTCGTCTGCAAAGCCAAGAAAGCATGACAAAGATCTTATGACAAGGGGAAGTTAAGAAGATTATTTACATATTGGTGTAAGTTAGCGTGCCCGAC
>CM068959.1:48538750-48557202 GCA_035128595.1 Eptatretus atami | reverse complement strand
ATCGCAATCGCGCAGACGCGCCCGTGCAGGCCGTGCGCGAAACGCACCATGAACCTCGCACACGCCGTCGTGCGAACCCGGCGCGGGAACCAAAATAGCTCTATACGGCGCAAAAAGCTCGCCACACCCGTCTGGATCGGTCCATCGTCCATTTCCACACATGCACGCCATTTCACTCACACCATACTTACCTTCTGGCTCACTCGCACCACTCACACTCTTGACCATACACACCGGGACATTCATATCGGGGATTCGTGCTACCTCAAGCAATGCCGGGGTTTCCATACCCCCCCAAGCTCCGCGTGTACCCGTTCACCTCAGACATCCCCTCAACCTCGCACAGCTCGACCGGACTCACCTCGTCGTGATCTGCTTCAAGGAGGCATACAGTCTCCCTTTGTTCCTTAAGGAGGCTATCTTGCTGCTCGCACCGGGTCACGAGACATTCCCCATGCTCAATCTCATTGTCCCCCACTAACTCTATGTGTGTGTGTTCGTCAATTACTTTATTTATTCATCCTCCCCCTCTTCTGATTCCCGTGTCTCAGTTTTCATTTCCGTTATCTCTTTTAATTTTTTTTTAATTCCTGCGTTTCTGTCTTAATTTTTCCGTCGTCCCCTCGCGTTCATTAGTCTCTTCCTTTGTCTCTTTTATTTTCTGCGTCCCCGTCACCTCTTTTAATTTTTCCGTCGTCCCCGCTTGTTTCACGCTTCACGTTTCGGTCTCCCCATCAATTATCGTGACGGCGTCTCTCGTCATCCCGACCTCACCAGTCTCCATCGTGGGCCGAACACATTCCACACTCCCTTTCACCTCAGTCGTTTCGCCACGTGGTGCCGCCATTATGCCCTTCATACTCGCCTGCAGGTTCAACCCCATGCTCTGCATCTCACCCCGCTGTATCTGCATATCGCCCCTCACGTCATCCATTTTACGCTCCATACTTTGCGCGCTCACATCCATCTTTCGCATCAGCGCCTCCAACATCTGCCTCATGTCAAACGACCCTGACGAAGCCGATTCGCCCCGGTCGGGCGCGGATCCACCAAGGGTCGGGAGGAAAGTTTGACGATTGATAGCTTATTGAAGATCTGGACTGGTACTAAATAAAAAAAATTTAAAAAGTGATTTCTCACCATTGAGAAGGGGCCAAAAACACAATATATAGCATGATTACTTAAAAATTAGAATGATTTGATAAATTTGAGTACCAGTGTAGTTGACAAGACAATGGATTATATTTTGGGAAATCCAGAAAACTAAAAAATTAAAAAGCGATTCTTACCATGAGAATTCAACAGTATGAAAATAAAAATGAAACACCAACATAAAGTCATAATAGGCGTTTCCACACGTGCAAGCCATTTACGGCTGTTGCACCATGCATAGTTCCACCCCCGTCTCTGGAATTCTGCAGAGGAGTGGCACCATTTTCCACAGAAGGCATAAAACTCACACCTGTTTGTAAGCGAAAATTGCTATCTCAGTTCGTTCCAGCCATTCCCATAAAGTGCTTCGGCTTCAGATTTGGTGACTGAGAAAGGCCTATGACATATGGATAACATCAGTGTCATGCTCATCAAACATTTGGCAAAACCACCACTGCTCTGTCGATGGAGGCATTGTCATCCCGGAGAACATCCCTCCACAGTAAAGGACAATGCTGTCTCACATGGCTAAAGATATTACGCAGTTACCATTAATTAGCGATTGCATTGACCTTGCCTTTGAAGGAATGATGCACCCAAACCATCCCAGAAGAATATGCCCACAACTTCAAAACACTGGAACCCTTCACTTTTGGAGCCAGCACTCAGTTGTTAGAGTTCTTCTAGTTGGCTCCACATGGCACTTGTCCGTTGTCAGAACTTGGTGAAGTTGATTCATCTGACCATATCACATTTGTCCATCTAGAGTTTCCATTGCTGTGCTCTTTCCACCACTGGACCCAAAAAACGGCATGCCAATTGCAGACATTTGTTGCACTGTAACCCTACTATAGATCTCGCTCTATGAGTCTCGCAGACTGTTTTATGAAAAACTGGTCTGTCGCCGCCCCAGTTTGAAGTTTACATTCAATGACATGCAGTGCTCGCCTGTTCGTCCTTGCACTTCAATTAGGCACGATATCCGATCTGTAGTATTTGCGTTTCCCCCACTGTTGCCTTTGTTGATGATGTTTTCCCTCGGATCACTGACATCACATTCACACTGTCGTAACATCTGCAAAGTGAGCTGCGTTCACTGAAGCTCTGCCCAAAAGCAAACCCAACAATCACCCCTTTCAAATTCACCAAGTCTCCTCCTGCACCAGCTAGCCAACTTATAGGCAACAGGCCTCTGCAGCATTTTTATACATACCTTAAGATTTGGGATTATTTGCTTAATTAACATCGCGCCACACTTGTGTGAACTTGGCTTCAATATATTGTGATGTCCCTCATTTACGCAGTTGTCCATTTTTGTCCACTACCTGTGCAAAACAATATTAAGCACATTATCTCAAACTTGTCGACCACATCTGACAAAACTTGCGACAGTTGTGTGTGCGCCAAGGATTAACCTTTCATTAACTAGATGTTTCCCTTGCCCACACGGATTTCAACTTGTAGGATGGAATGCAAAAATGCAATGATTCTCCATCATTGAGCGGCAAGCTGGGAGCAACATTCACATTTATTGCCACATTGATGCAATTTTAATGCTCGAAATGTGCAAGGCTCCATTGGAACTGTTTTTGA
Organism: Eptatretus atami; assembly: GCA_035128595.1. Taxonomy (NCBI): domain Eukaryota; kingdom Metazoa; phylum Chordata; class Myxini; order Myxiniformes; family Myxinidae; genus Eptatretus; species Eptatretus atami. The sequence continues at coordinate 48,554,457 of CM068959.1, read as the reverse complement.
TTACACAGTAAATGCTGTGTATCCACATTTACACTAGCACATTCTACCAACCAGCCGCAAAAAAAAAAAAAAAAAAAAAAAAAAAAGATCTCATTAAGTGTTTACACATGACACACAGCTGACTCACCGATTATTACCTCATCAAAACAGGAGAAAAAAAACAGTGATACCATCGACCTGGCTTCAGCTGTGAAAGCAGTTTTCTCTCGCAACAACCTTCCGTCGCAGCCTTCATGGTTCAAGAGCTGCATTATCCTCATAATCATACCATCGAGTGCCACAAAAATACTTGCTTTCCAAAAAATGCAAGCATTCACTTCCTTGCTTTTGAAAAACCCTGGTGACTTTTCTATCAAGGTCAATGTCAAAAACAGGAACAAATGCATGTCCTCATGTCGACATCATGCATCCGGCTCTCTCTTCCCAGACGACCAATAACATGATCCCCAAAATCTGGTTAACTTATAAGTGAAACTCGGGAAGAAGAAGTTCGCCTCCAAAGGCATCACGCTTCCGTTACCCTCGTCGAGCAGTACTGTTGAAGAGGAAGATGATTTGTCTTCACAATCAACCAGAAGATTGGACGTTTAGAACATCAGCCCAAGGAAGGACAGATTACTGATTTACACAAGTCAGACAGACAAGCTGCTGACAAGGCCTACTCTAACAAGCCAAAGAGTGAGCAGCTAGATAAATTTCTTATAATGGATTTGCTCTCAAGCTCGAGGAGGCCAATCTCAGAATGAGTTGTATTTGAAAGCCAAAGTATTTTTTATGATCAATGTATTAACTGATCAATATGCCTTTTAATGGCGCTGCTTGTTCAAAACTGCAACATGGGAACGCAACTGATGTCTTCAGAACAAAAATCGCAATCACGATCCATTCATTTCCAGTTGTGACACAAGCGAGCTGACATAATCCACTTCAAAATTACCGAACACAAATTAAGATGTGTGAAGGACCATATTGGACCGAATCCGAATCATCGACGTGTTGTTATTCACAGAAGGAATTCAACAACAAGAGAGACGAAAAAAGAGACTTTTCCACTAACATATCACTTAGGCTAATGCTGTGTGTGCATCGAGAGCACTCCAACGACGGATGTTAAGGAACGCTGGCCTGGCAAGTATACAAGCTATCGATACACCCTGATAAAGTCTCAACAATTTGTTGAAGTTGATGAAGGCAGAAGCTACAACAACCAGAAATGATGCAGGCGCACCCATAAAAAACATTTCATGAGGAAAGACAATACACAACAAATGCAAACATCTGACATTAAGGAAATAGTTCAAAAAGCCTTCTAATTTCAAATAGATTATGGCCCAACAATGAGTGAGGGGAAAGTGGACGTTGACAATTTATATTGTCATCAACCTCAAAAACTAGCTTATTTTTATAATACAGTACATTAGTTTGCATAATTCATTGGTAATTATCTTCAATAACTGTCCTTACTCTAATAATGTATGATTAGTCTATTTTTCACAGGCGCAAAGTTCTAGTATCTCTTTTTTACATTCTATTAAACATTTGGACCAGATATTTGATAAAACCCATTACAAATCCCATGTGCCAAATAATACAGGCTTTAGACTGATGTAGCTTTTTGATGCCTAGGGTCCTTCATATAAATTGTATGTCTTCAAGACAGTGACTAATTAAATGATTAGTCGATTTTTGGTGAAGATTCGGATCCGAAACACTATTCACATTAAGCGCACCTGAACGTAGATTCCGGAGAGCTATGGGAGGCCATATCAGTCCTGTCCGCCACAAAACTTGAACTTCTCCTCTAAACTATACACACGATTTCGACGAACTTACCACTACCTTCATCCCCTGTATCTACCACAAATTGTTCATGCATTAAAAAAACTCTGGCCCTTAAGAGGTTCTACGTGGTTGTTCCAAAAATAGTATTGCTTTACTCTCAGAAAACACAATCCATTACGATAAACTTCACCATAACCTTCATCCACCCTGATGTGCAAAAGTTGTTTCATGCATTAAAATAATCGGATCTAAGGTTTACGGGGTTCCCCCTAAAATATGATTTGCTTTCTTCTTCCGAAAACTACACACACAATTTCGATGAAACTTTACAACAACTTTTATCTCTGTCTGTCCAAGCTGTTCACGCTATTTAAAAAATTTGGTCGAAGGATTTATTGGGGGTTGCCCCCCAAAATAGGTATTCTGTAACCATTGTCATTGTACATTTATCTGTCCATCCGAAGTTGATTCTCCTCGAGTATCAATTTTACCATGTGAGCACCCCAGGGTATTGCCCCTATTTTTTAATTCTTAAATGGTGTCTTTCACCAATTTAGATAGCGTTTAGATGTACTTTTGGATACAATTGACTTTAGAGTGTACTTCTAAAGGTTTTCACCATTTAGATGATAGGCTCAAAATATATGTATACAATTTCAAACTGGGATGAGTGGGTCAGTGACTAGAGAGCAAAGCTCGATTAGATTTGTGGTCAGGTCCGATCCAGATCCACCCTATCAAGTGGGATACAAACGATAAACTGTGTTCAGCTGGTGGTGTAAACACTTTACCAAGTCCGTTCAGTTTCATAAACTGTATATATCCTCAATTTACATTAACATTTTTTCTCAGTTTTACAAATGAGACAAAAAATAAAACCGAATAAGAATTAAAATGATACCAACGGTGAGATAAAAAAAAAAGCAATCATGAAAGGACAGAAAAAATTTAAAAACTATTGGCAGTGCAGATTTTAAAAAGCAGATAATTCCAGATATCGACATTAACTGCAAGATGTGATATTACTAACCGATTATAAAATCCCCCGCACTGATTAAATCGTAACAAGAGCAAAAAAGTAAAAAAGATATGATGTCCTTAAGAGTTAAAACATCCTATTTAGTTTTATTCAAACCTACAAGGGAAAAGAATACTTTGTACCTTCGCACCATTCGCTTCCATAATATATGCCATCTTTGTCTTACTGTGTAGGTTGTGTTTTGAGTTGCAAAGGATGCCATAGTTCATGTAGGATCCACAAGAAGAAGATGTTCATCATCTGAAGCTGCATGTGCAGTCTCAACGTTTCCACCAGCACTTTCATTGAATCCCACTTCTCGCATCAGCACCCTGCATGGTTAACAGCATTTCAAGCGTGTTAACCCACTGATCAATGTGCCATGATCCTCTCCACAAAGTGATTTAATCAATACATCCATGCTATCGGTGATATATCTGTGGTAAGTCGGTTCACGGTTCAGCAATCCTGTTATTTGCTCAGAAAGTCAAAGGATCTGGCAGTGCCAGAAGCTACACCTTCACTTCACTCTGTGTAGGTTGGTGCGTGAACTTGCACACAATTATCCGCATTTCTGCTTTAAATAAATTTAAAATATTTTATCGCTGTTGAGTCCTTCACATTGCCAGAAGTGTGTTCCAAAGTAGAATCAGATTGTCCACCTTGTTGCTTCAACCCCGCTGATTGAAACCGACCTTAACCGCAACCCATTAGATAAGATGTAAAACCTATACTTACGTACTGTGAATTATTTATATGATACAATAGAGCACACATCCTCTCAGTTATCTGTATGAATCCTGCCTAATGCAAGATTAGCTGAATGACCATCACCGACAGTAAAAACAAAGCAAATAGGCACAAACCAGCACCTTTGCCCCAATACCATAAGTTTTCCGCACAAACACCAACTTCCACTCGTTAACAAGCTGCTGTTTGCTGTTTTGCACACATTTGCGTACAATCACGCTTTTTACTCATATTATTCATTTCAAAAAGAGCATTTCCATCATTTTAGAGGTTATTGAAGCCTAGTTCCAGAAAATTACCAGATGTGAATTCGAGAAATGCCATTAGCTGTGTTGAATTCAACAATCTGTTTGATCAACAACTAGGTCTATCAGATAAGGTTTGCAATTGAGATGTTACTAATGGAATATGACCATTAATGCATCTATTTAAGCTAATCAGTTGATAAAATTTCTGTCATCGATCTTATGAACATTAAATCTCCAAATATGGCACCAATTGCCTATCATCGCCTTTGATTTATTATGTGCTTTAAAATAGCACATCTTGCCTCTGTCATTGGTGAAACTCTCCTCTTTCGCCTGCCTATGTCATGCTCTCTCTCCTCTCCCTCTCATCTTGTTGCAGTCAGGACCCCTTGCCTAAATCAGCAAACCCGTGGATCTCCCGGACCACAGATACTCTGCCTCACGAAGACGCTATGGAAACCAACAGCACCTTAAGAGGTCGGGTTACATGGGTCTTCAATTCCTGCTCAACTCCCATTCTAAGAGAACAGGCAGAGAGTAGAATGAGATAAGAGATGTAGGGCAGAATATGTTTACTACAGCAATTTCAAGAAAGCAGTTGTTTTGTAGATCTCAAACCATATCTTGATGTATTGGCTGTTGCTTTACTACGAGTATTGTAATGATAATGCAAAGCAAATCTAATCCTTTACTCATCTTTTTTTTCTTTTCCTGATATACGAAATGTGACCCCTATTACACCATGACGCCGCTCCGCGTAGCTGTAAGGCACACCAGCCCCTTGCAAGCCAGCCAAACATAAAGCTCCTCTTTAGCTTCCGTGTAGTGCATGTGAAAGTGCAATGCTTTGTTTCAAAATGCTGCAGGATTTAATTCAAGTGCTTTTTAATTTATGAGAGTTCAAGCTTCTTAAAAACAATTATTGCTATCTAAAATTGAAAGTAGGACTGGCTTTGTTGCTTTCCTATGCTTTTTATCCTTTTTTTTCCAGAGTCTTCTGGAATCTGGGCTCCCGCGAATTTGGTTCCCGAGAGAATCCGTCTACCTGCTTTCCTACCCACTCCGAAGCGGAGCTGTGTCGTGCCCACTACAGCACGCTTGCGACAAGCACTACCAGAATTATGTCACAGCGAAAGGTGTGTTCTGCCCTGATTTGTTAATTGAAATGAAATCACATTATTTACATTAGTCAGTGTGTCTGTTTGCACGAGAGTTTTAATCTTGTCATTTTGTATAAAGTCGATCAAACCTAGAGAGCGGCAGACATTTATAATAAACATTATCAAGCTCTCACGTCACTCACTATACCAACGTTTAAAACTTTCTAGGGCTACCTGATTGAAATTTTGCAAAACTGATGTAAACTCAACCACGATTCCAAAAAAGAAAAGGCAAAACTTCCATAAATGTCTGAACAATGAAAATATCCTTTAACGAAAGTTCGAACAGTAGACTTTGTTCCCTGCCGGAGACGCTGGCGACTTCATCAAAGACTCTGCTGCTCACTTTATCTCTGTTTAATGACGAGAAACAACTCACCACTGGAGAGGCCAGGTAGGAGTGGTACCATGAGAATAGAATATACAAAGTAGTTCTCATAAGTATAGCACTTCGCACCATCATTGGTGTTTGTTTAGTATTTTTTTTTTATGCCACAAACATTCCTACGTTGGTTGCTGGGGGGGAATCTTGGCCAAAGTCTTCACAACCTTGCTGTCCAGGCCTGACGGTTCGACTAAGTCTATTGCAGGAATTGAAATTCATTCAGTGCGAAGCTTGCTGACTCCATGCGAAGACACCGTGGATCTTTAAGTCCACCAACTAATGCAGCAGACAGACGCAAGTTAACGTCTATTGAGGATGGTGCACACATTGATGAACCCCATCTTCTGAAACACCAGGATTTTCCATTCATAGGCTGCTAGAATTTCAACCAGCTGCAGCTAGGACAAGTTGCAGTGTGCGTATCTCTTGCCATCCTCCAGCCTTCGTGTTAATATATACCCTCCCAGGGGAGAGGGCATTGTCATTTGTGTCTGTTTTCCTTTGTTAGTTTTCACACAAGTTGTACCATGTAGACCACAAGTTTACACTGATCCTTTTTTCAACCAATCCCTCTTAAAATATTTACAATGAGAATCAAATACATCTTATGAAGCTTGTACTACAATTGAAATGGAGTTTAGATCTATAAAACCCACAAAACATCACGCAAAACAAATTCCTGCAAGTCTACAATCTTGAATTTGCTCTCTCTGTTATATTAAACTATTCAGCAGTTACCACCACAACCGGGATCGTGTTTCACGCCATGAACACTTCTTCTGCGGCATACCTTTATTTGTGGTTTTAAGCCAACTGACAGCTCTCATAGGCAAACAAAGAAAATAACCTGGTTACGGCATCAAGCAAAACACGTAGCCACTGCTTATAATTCAAAACACCTCATCACTGGAAAACAAGCAGGATACTGTACTGATAAATGAGAGTTGAGAGGTTAACACTCTCCACAAAGCACAACTCCAGCCTTAAACAAAGCTACTTTTTGCTGTTTTGCACCACACTTCGTCACAATCACGCTTTTACTCATATTCATTACCAAAAACTGTTATTACCACTGCTTATAATTTGATAGGAGAAAGGGGAAGTAATTGTGAATTAACGTTCCCGTTTTTAATTACTTTTAACATGTTCTTACAAACAGAGTAACGAAACAACGCAGCATGATAGGCAGATATGGCCTCTCAGTGCCAAAGTTCCCATGTGTGTCTTTGTGCCAACATTGTTTAATAACAGAAACATGGGGAAGACGAGATGGTGTAGGTGCAGAAGTGGAGAGGAGATTAAGACGTTGGAAAAGGGATGGACTTGGTTTGGAATGTTGATAATGTTTGACATTGAGGACTTGAGAAGAAAGAGGAGATGACATATGTTGGGGGACGGGCGACAAATTGTGTTGGTGTGTTGGTGTGTGTGTTGTGTGGTTGTGGTGTGTGTGTGTGTGTGTGGTGTTGTGGGTGTGGTGTATGTAAATTTCCATGGTCCCAATAGTCCCTTGGTGTTTTATTATGGGTCATTTGATCCTCAATGTCTGTGGGTCCTTGGGTTTTAGGTCTCGGATCTTTTGGATTTCTAGTCCTTCGAGCTTTTTGAGTCTCGTGGGGTGGGGTTGGTGTCTTTTGGTCCTAATTTTTTTTGGGTACCTTTAGTTAAATTCAGGTTGCATATTGGGTGGCTCAGTCATCTGTCCAACCAATGTGAAGAGTCAGATATATATACATATCACAAACACTTGCTCAATCTTATAGAATATAATGTCTGTGGGTCAGCTGTTGTGTCTCCTCATAACTACCAAAACATGAAACCTAGCAGCCTAAAACTTTGCATGTAGCTAAGGAATGCCAAAAGAAAGTCAAGAGTGAAATGTGTGTTTGGTAATTAAACCCCTTTTAATAAAGATATATGTAAATAAGCAGGTATAGCACATCCTCGGCCATCCGCCTCGATGGTCTTAAGACATTCCTGGCGTACTCGATGGCTGAAGCGCCATTTTTTGCCTGTGAACCATGCCTTGACTTAGAACAAGCTAGCATCAATTTCTTAACGATAAAGGTTTTTTTTTTTCTTCCCACTTTCCTCGCTTCATATTATCGAAATGCGCTGAATCATTGTACCTACCAACTTGCTGATACATTGCAATGCTTAATAAACGCCCATTTTTCCACTCGAGAAGATCGATGTTTAAGATTGGATTACGATCACGAGAAATAGTGGAATTTCTCTTCCTGGGTTCCAAGTTTGGTATGGAAAAATTGGGGAAAATTAACAAGAGGTGATTAGGAGACACCCACTAGGAGTTGGTGAATGCTTTGGTATTTCCAAGTTTGCCAATTTATGGTGGAGTTGAAAATCATGAAGAAGGAAAAGAAAAAGGAAGAGATGACAGTTTTGAATTGGTTGACATGAATGTTAAAAATTCCAGGACTGCAAGAAAGAACAAACAAATCATGCTGAAACAACTAGACCACCATTACATAAGAAAGATGCTGCTAACAAAACTGTCATACTAATGACTTCACCATTAGCTTGCTAGAAAGGAAAAGTCTGGAGAAAGTCAAACCATTGCGGTAGGGTGAAGAAGAAGAAGGAAAAGAAGAAAGACAACATTTACAGGCCTACAGAAAATCTACACCCCTTTTTTAAAATTTTCATCTTTGATTCTATATCCTGGAATAAATCATAAATAAGACTTTTTCACCTTATTACACATCGTAACCCACAACTTCCAATGAAACAAATTCTACAAATTCAAAGAAAATAAGTTAAAGATACACTAGATATTTGTTGATAATGTCCACCCCCTGCAGTTAAAACTTGGTGAAGCACCTTGAAGGCAATTACACTTATTTGGATAGGTCTCTCCCAACTTCACACCTAATGGAAATATTTGCCCATTCTTCCTGCACAAAACACGTTCAAGCTCAGTTCAAGATTCTGTCGGGAGTGTTGATGGAACAGTTATCTTCAAGTCATGCCACAGATTTTCGATTGGTTTAGTCGGTTCACTGGCCACTCAAGGACATTTATCTTTTTTGCCTTAGCCACTCCAGTGTAATCTGGCTGTGCTTCGTTGTTGCCGCCTGCTGAAAGTGAACTTCCATCCCAATTCACTTTCTTGCAGGGGCAACAGGTTTCCTGAGAGATCATGTCGTTTTTTCTCCCATGTATTTCCTTCTATCCTGAACAAGGCTCCAGTCCCTGTGATGAGAGAAAACATCTCCAAACAGATCTTGCTACCACAATGGCTTCACAATCAGTGGTGTTCTTTAGGTGTTGCTGTGTGTTGTGCAAACGTAACGTTTTGCATTTAGCCAAAAATGTTCCATCTTGGTTCGTCATACCACAAAAAACTTTTCCACATGGCTTCAAATCTACGAGTGGTTTTTGATACTCAAAACGACTCAAGTATAGCTTTTGAGTAATGGCGTCCTTCTTTCCACCATACCAACAGGCCAGACTTATGGAGTGCTGATAGTTTTTCACCATGCACACAGTGACCAGTCTTGCCATAAGGCATTAGCTCTTCTAATTACCATTACCTCTGGGGCTCTCCATCAGTTCCTCCTGCTTGTCAGCCAGTTGAGGACAGGCCTGAAATCTAGTAAGTCTTGGTGATTCTAGCCTTCCCTCCTTAATGATGTCTTGACTTCTCCAAGATATTCAACGCCTTTGAAATATTTATATCCATCCACTATCTGGCCCTTCCACAACTTTATCCTGGATCTTTTGAAAGCTTCCTTGGTGCTCATGGTTAAGCTTCACTTGAATTGCGGTATGAGGAAATAAAGTGGAAAAAAATCATTTAATGCCAATTTCATTCCAGTTTAAGACCAACAAGAGTGAAAAAATTGAAAGGTGCAGACTTTCTATAGCACTGTATATCGCTGAAGGAAGTGAATGCTGTAGAGATAAAACCAAGCATCTCTGCCAGCTCAGAAAGCCCCACCCCATTCCTTATCTTCATCATATCTCACTTCACTCTGAAAATCCTCTATCTCTTTGCTGCATGAACTCCCACTCGCTATACATCCCCATCCTTCAGACAGACAGACAGCAGCAGCTACTCCTTCTTTTCAAACCTTGGACAAAACCACAAATTGATCCAACACTTGACATTTCTTTCAATCTGAGAAATCTCTTTCTCTGTGTCTGTCTTGGTCTGTCTCTGTCTTCTCGTCTCTCCGAAAGCCATCCACAAAACCTCCTATCTGTTTCTCAACAATCGTCTCAAAGTTCAGTCACTCAAATCTTGCGTCTCATTCTCAGCATGACTTCTCTTGGCAGCTACATTTTCAAAGCTTGACCTCCAAAGCCAGACTGGAATTCCCGTCGTGCAAAGTCCTTCCTTGGCACACCTGACTCCTATCCACCAACAAGCTTTCATCGCAGCTTGATGAGTAGTACTCTCTCCCCTCTGACTGGCTCCCCTCCTCACATCTTGCTAGCTTGACGAAACCAAGGCTTCAAATCACTGAAATCTCTTGCGATGTGAACGTGAGTCTATGACAATCTTCATTGCCTTGCACAGGTTGGTGTCTCTGTCCCTTCCTCTCATTTCGGTCTCGCACCCCTTCCCTCTCTTATGCTCTATCGACCCCCCCTCCCCCCCAATTATCTCAGACACATCGTCACCAGCAACCCCTCGCACTTGAACTGATTAAATCCAAACCACTGGTTACTCCCACTCATTTTTTCCTCTCTTTGCCTACCTTAACTCCTTCCATTCTCTTTCGCATCTCAGTGTCACACTATCATGTCATCTCAAGAAACCTGTTCACCACACATTTCAGTCATCCTCACATCCAAAGCCTATATCTTCTTAGCCATTAAATCACCCCCACCCTTCCAAATTTGTTATCTATCCATCTGTTCACCCCTTGTGTTTCCCCTTACCACTCATCGTTACCTGCATCCCTTTTCTGTCTGTCCCATCTACCTTCTCCCACTGCCACTTATTGGCTTTCCTTTTCCTCTTTCCCTTGTTGTTATGTCCTGTTCGTCTCGTAGCTCTTCCACGAGCCTAGTACCAACGTATTTAAAATATAAAAACAGTGCAGGATAGAGATATTTGGAGAAATCTGATTATGAATGTTCACGAAAGTCTCATGACTTGACAAACTTGTGAATTATTTTACTTCCGTAGGTGTGTGGACAGCAATTCTGAGCCTATTACACCCATTATCCCACAAATAGGAGCATGTCGCCAATTAGTCAACCACGAATACCGGAACACTGCGAAATGTTGAACGCCGAATTCGGTCGGGTTGCTATTAAGTTCTAAATCAAAAACAAAGGTTCTCCTATTAACAGTAAATAATATGTTGAACAAAATGCTTTTCAATTTCACTTAGTTTTTCAGAAATTGTGAGTTAGTGAAAAAAATGAGATCCAATATTTTGCGAGACGTAGATACAGCAAACCTGTATTCACACAATTAAGTAAAAGTATTGTCCATGCTCAATGGAGTACTGCTCCCCCTATTATCTGGGCCCACATCACATCATGTCTCCTGAGATTCTGTGAATCTAAGTCTCAATATTATTAATCTCCCGATATGAGCCAAAGCACAATGTCTGTTTCTCTCGCATCACAGGCAGGTCAGTTCGTCTTCTCGTTATTATTTTACTGCCTCTCTCCAATATTGCTCCCTTGCTTTCAGTGCTCCCAATCCTTTCCATGCTCCTTCAGGATTCACGTGTTTCCTCCATAACCCTTTCAGATAAACTTCAAAATCCAGACTACTTCACAACTTCAAACTCATTGATTCTCTCTTCTTCCATCTGTGAACTGCCTTCCAATGCCGAAGGTCGTTCTTTCCCCTCTTTCCTTCATGCTTCAAGAGACCAGTCACCGCTACCTTAATCATCCCCCATCCGACCCTTGATCTTTATTACACCCGTTACACTTCGTAACCCAACAGTACCTTTATTTGCTGATTCGAGTTTCCCACCCTCCTCTCTCCTTCTTTCTTCTGTTATACATTCATGCTGGCCTGCTCAATGTTACCCGAACGAACCAACTCCACTTAACCTTGCTCTTCCATACCCGCGTCTATGTAAAGGGCGAGCGTGGGGAATGGTGTTTGTTTTTTCTCCAGGAAAGAAAATAACTCATTATGTTGATGAGAAACAAGAATATGTGTGCTTGGAGCGTTTAAATTATTTCTCCGAAATGACTAATAAAGTTGGTCCCGGAATGTGTCAGCCGGCTGTCCGTACTACAGACAAAACATACTTACGTTACATTTACAAAAACATCTTCTCACAAACCACCCCTACGATATGACCCAAATTTTCAAGTTGTGTCCCCATCCAGATGCGCCCCCTAATAAAGGAGTGAAAGAGGGTTTGCCCCAAATATTGTATTTTATGAAAACAATCTTCTCAGAAACCACCAGACAGATCCAGACCAAACGCACCACGAGCATCGACCATGCTCTAACCTCAATGTGCTCCATGCCGTATCTCCCCCGGAAAGTGGCCACGGCCCCTCCCCGAATCCCCCATTTCACTAAATCATCTTATTTCTCCACATTACATGACTGATATGGACCAAATTGTCTATACATCACAAACAGTAAGCCTTCCATGGTTATGCTTCCCATCTGCTTCCCCCTAAGCTTGAAGAGAGTTTCCTCAAATTGGTCAATTTATTTAAAATCTTCTCAATAATGATTGCAGATTCACAAACTTCATGAAACATAAATCATTCCATTATAACTATTTTGCTCCTCATGACTTACCACTCAGCGTAAGGGCATGGCCCCTTCCCCGAATTCCTTCATTTTCACCCCTGGTGGAAATATCAGTCATGCCCCCATGGCTATTTTTTCTCTTTTTCCCTCAAATGAAAACGTCTCACGTGTGCAGTCTATGTTCTTGCCTTGTCTATCTGTCCTGCATTTCCTTTTATGCCCATTTATATCCTCCCCAAGCCCATTGCTCATTTTGATTCGAGCAATTTCCACATATGTCCACAAAACATTGGTTGTTTTTTGTGCGACTCCAGACATTATTAGCAAATTGCAGCCCAGACATTTATTACACAAAAATGTTGTAGGCAAAGAGAAAAGAGATGAGTAAGTGAAACAGGCATTTGGATTACAAATGTCGTGTCATTTGGAAAAGAGGCAGCAAATGAAAGGCGAATGTGATATATTGATGTGCGGCTTCAGTGGAACTTTCAGTTTATAAGTCATTTTTGCATCATCAGAAATTAGTTGCCACTAATTTCTTCATTGGCAGTATCATGCACCCCGTGATGCCTTCAATCGATGAGCTGGAACGAAATCGAGGACAGGCACCGAATCCATGCCCCACGACTGTGAGGCCAGCTCTCTCCTTCCATGTTCCTGAAAATTCTCAATGACATCCCCAATCAGGTTCCATATTCTTTGTATGAATAGACATTACTTCAAAAAAAACACATACAAGTACCAAAAAACGAAGATGTTAAACGTACTGATGTGCGAATGTAGAGTGCACATCGCAGACCCAAACCAGTGCGTGCATTATGAACTCTGGTGTAGTGCTTCGCAGAGTAGTCGCGCAAATCAAAACACCGTGAGTATCCAAAGAAGTGTTTCAAGTATGCCGGAGCAGCAAAGCGGATGATTGGAGTCGAGTAAGATGTTCAGGTGGAAATATCTATCGTTGAGATCTGAAATTCCCTGCATGCTTGGTAATATGGACTTTGGTGAGGAATTTGAAGTTCATGTCAGATGAGCCATCGTTCTGGAATTTCAACAGTTTATCTCCCACCCAGGCAGGAATGCAACTCCAGACACCGCAAGATCGTTAAGTGGAACGAGACACGTTTAATGGCTGCTGTAAAGACTATCTGCTACAAAAGAGGATACCTGGTGCATTTATTCGCCAATCCACTTTGTGCATGAATCATCTTTTCCCCATCTCTCCCTTGCGTAAATGGGTATAGGTGGCACAGATTTATCTTATAGTACATTGAATGGATCCAGAGTTGAAGTAGCAGTGTGCTTTGTGTGATGGAAGTGAAAATAGAGTTGAGAATGATGATGTTTTCATGTAAGGAAGTCCTAGATTCAGAAGCAATTAGAGGTGATTTACCTTATCATAGTACTCCGATCCCGAGAGAATCATTTAATTTCTGTGTTATTGACCAGGATCGGCTGACCCACCTCCGGCAACAGTGTGGCCACATCGGCAGAGTTCCAAGAGTCTGTGAGAATCGTGCCCAATATATACCACCTTGCCTCGATATGACGCAGCGTTACGATCCACGACACCTGAATTTACGAGAATGCAACCTGCCTCCAGGTATGGATAAAACTTTATTTTTGTAACAATAATTATGTTAGGGGCTACAGCATGGTACAATGAAGTGAAATTTATTTATTTATTTTTGGTAATTATGTAAGTTATACCCCATCACCTTCCCTCCTCTGTCCACACATATTTACATCTTAGCTCACACTCAATCCTTTTGTCTTCCCCCCCCCCCCCCACCTCTTCTTCTCTTCCCCATCCCATCATTGCTTATTTAATTCATATGGCTGCATATTATAATACATTACTACTTTTCAGCTTTAATTAGAAGAAGCCAATGAAACGTTAATTTTATATCTTATGTAAGAGGAGTCCACGATGTATTGAAAATATGTATACCAGGAGTAATTTGACAGATCAAAAATCTCAAGAACATGGCTGTTTTGAACCTCACACCACATCCATACATCTTCAATGTTCTGATGAGTTTTTTACGAATCTGGAAACCATCCGCACCAACAACAGCCAGCCCATAGAACAATTATTCGGTAAGTGTTGTGTTTAAATATATTGGCCCCCTACCTGTGTCTAACGGGAACTACGTAGGCTTGGAAGATCGTTTGCATCACCCTCACCTCGCTTCCTCACACACGCCAGTTACCTACTGCTTCGACCACGTATATGGCGGAATTTCCATCAACTCAATCAGACTCCCCCAGGAAGCAGGCGTGCCCCTTGTCCAAAATTCAGGCCACAAGGTTCAGTTCTTCTTCACGACACGCGGCCAATGAGTATGGAGGCGCCTCAGAAGCGAATGTTCTCACGACAACGCCGCGCAAGAGAATGGAGGCCCTTCAGAAGCGATGTTCTCACGTGAGCGCGCCTCAGAACGATGTTCTCACGACACCCAATGACAGTGGAGCCACCTCATAGCATGTTCTCATGACACGCGGCCAATAGAGGAGGCGCCTCAGAGGTTGATTGATCTGACCCCGAAGAAGGAATATAAAGGAACGACAGGTTGTGGTTGCGTCTTCGTTTCACCCTGTTTTCGTCTTGGTCTGTCGTTCATGTGTCACATCATTGTGTTCGTTCGAGTCCCGAGCTGATCATCGTCGCCTCTGATCCTTGCCATTGGTCATTTGCGGCCGGTTGAGAAGCGCGGCCTGGTGCGTGAGCGCTCATGTTGCTGGTTCGAGTCCGTCGAGCCGGTACGTCGAAGACCCACACGAGGGACAGTCCAAGCGCAGGCTCTGTCCTCTAAGCTCACCTGTCCCAGCTGGAGGCCTTCAATAACACCAATGGTCCGTTTCTTGTTGTGTCATGTGTGTGGCCTGTCTTAAGTTTAGCAACTTAAGTGCCTGTACATACTTTGCATTTCCATTAGTCGTTGAATAACTCTGCCTTCTTGCGTCTCCCCCTTTCCCCATTATAAATAATTACATTTTTAAATTATCATTCGTTGCTGAGTTCTTCCATTGGCTTAGATGCGCGTAGTTTAATTACGAAGCTGTTCCACTTAAATTACATAGTGACCGACGGAACTTCCAACCGTCCCTCGGGTTGCGCACGGCGAGCACGCTAACGGCTCGACTCGTACGAGGGCTGTCAGGGTGTGATACTCGGTGAACTCGCCACGTGAATCTCTAGTATTTGAGATTGCAAATAACCCTGTACCACATGTGGAATTATTGACATCACGTCGAAGTGTTTTTTTTTCTCGATTTTCTGAAAGTACGATCTAGATCCGGTGTTCAGTTAGATGTCGTACCCGTACCGCCCCACCTTGCGGTCGCTCACACCATACCCGGTTCCAACCAAATTGTGTCAGGATAGTAATTCGGCCCCCTCGGCCTCCGCTAGAAAATTCACGATTCGTCAGGGTGTAGGGAGCAACCTCCCATATCACCCCAAAATGCGAGCGTTTAAAAATTCTCTTTCCCAACACGTGACATGGCAGCAAAGATACTAAGCATGGGTTTAGACTGAGTGATAGTGGAGACAGCCCATGCTTCCAGGATACCACCACCATGCAGAACTTTCCCCGCAACCAAACTCAGAGTCCGAAAGGGGCAGGGTGCGTATGCACCTCCCCCCCCCCCCCTC
>CM068959.1:48478764-48491147 GCA_035128595.1 Eptatretus atami | reverse complement strand
TTTCGGCGTTGATCCGAAAGCTACGACTAGGTTTGTCCGTTCGGTGGGCGAGAGCGGCCGCCATTGGCTAAAAGCGGTCACCCGCACGCCGACGGGCGGGAAACTACAACAGTACATTATGTCCAAGTTAGAGATGATTAGGCCGAAATTTTATAATGTGTGTGGTCTCTTCACGATAAGTCTGTTGTTGTCTTGGGTCATACTTTTAGTCCAGTAAAACTATGCTGAATATGGCCGAACCTAGAACAAATTGCTTCAGAAGGTTTTTTTGTTTTAAATAGTTCCTATAGCCCCCTCTACATCATATCAAAAGTTATCTCAAAGTTACCCCCCTAAGGCCCTAATTTGCATAAATTAAAGATGGCCGCCATGTCAGAATTCAATGTACAGCAAACTTTTTTCTGGGTGGGTTTAGGCCCATAAATGTATTACCAACAGATAGGAATGTGAATTCAATCTATCGAATAAGGCTACTTCCGTTATGTATGACTCACTATGACGTAGTATTACGTCATGTCATGACGTAGTCCCTGATTTTACTGAAAATAGACATTTTGTACCTGTATTGTAATTCCCTGTAGAATTTGGTTTGATTGCTGTTTCTTTAGCCCAGAAGACTCTTTGGGACCAAATACTACCTACTTACATGTAGTCCAATAAACCAGCTGCACTATTAGTCCAATGACGTGGGTACATTTTCGATAAAACTGCGAATTCGTTTTACTTGGAATTGTAATTATTGTACATCATGTCACACCACAATTATGTTTCTTTGTTACATCTGATGTGATACATTCTGCACTTTCACTTTCAATATGTTACTAAAACATTACATTGACTTCAGATGGACCACCAACAGCAGGAGCTGGCCAGCGGTGCTTCGGATGAGATCTGTATCCTCTGCCGTGAAAGCCTTAGGAATGGACAGCCAACAGTCAAGATCCAACAGGCTCGCGCTGTGAGGACTTTCAATGAAGCCAGTGAAGCACGTAGAACTCCCTCTCTCCAAGTTAAGGAAGGGCAAGAACTTCACACGTTATGCAGGCAGATTCACATCGGTAGACGCAAAATAGCCACCGCTAAGAGAAAGGCATCAGGGGAGAATATGCCGGCAGAGCCACCTCGCCTTCGCTCTCGAACGCCAGAATTTTCATTTAAAGACCACTGCTTCCTTTGTGGTGCAAAGATTCTTACAACAGAAAGAAAGAACCGAGACTGTTTTCTAGTAAGAGGGACATTCGACTTTCAGAACTATCATATCAGGCATGTGATGAAGCGGGGTGATGATGATAGCTGGGCTGGAGATGTAAGGCATAGAATAAGTAACGCAATAGACTACCGTGCGGACGCTCTCTATCATCATGTCGCAGTGTTAATTTTCCGCTCTAAAAACCTATCTATTCTCTGCGGTACCAACAAAGTGATGGAAGGGAACGCAGTGTATCAAAAACCAGGCGGAGGTCCGATGGTCAGGGAAGAAGCCTTCTTCAAAGTGGTTGATGACCTTAGACAAGATGATGATGAGCAAACTACGTTACAGACTTTGTGAGAAAAATGTCCAGAATTACCCAGATGCATATAGCCAAAATATATGCGTCAGAAACTTGAGCAGCAGACTTAGGTGATTCTGTTGTAATAACCAATATAAACGGGCCCAGATGTGGTCACATTCCGAACAAAAGCTGCCAAAATACTGCAGACATTTTATGATACCCGTCGACAGATGAAATCAAATAAAACACAAATTGTAAATGCTGCAGCAGACCTCGCTCGCAATGAATCAAGTGCATTCAAACTTCAAAGGAGACTTATCCCGATAGTAACAAATTAAGCTCACTTGAAGATAACCTGGATTATTTCCCAGGTTTGTTGCGCAAATTTCTGGACCGTGTTCTAACAGGAAAGACTAAGGATCTCAAAGTTGCTACCCTTGGACAATGCATTGTTCAGATGACCAGACCAAGGTGTTCTGGCTCCTATTCTCTTCGGTCTTGCTGTTCAAATGCACCACAGTACGGATCACGGTTCTTAATTGATAGTTTGAATAATCATGGGCTATGCGTGTCCTATTCAGAAGGTACTGAACTTTGAATCAAGTGCGGCTTGTTTTAAGGGCACAGATATTCCAGTAGCTGGACACTCTTGGTCAGTACATAGCAGACAATGTTGACCATAATCTGAGACTTTAGATGGACGCGGTACAGTCCATGCAATGGGCATCATAATGACAATGACCCTGGTATGCCAAAAAGACAAGGCGCTATCTGCGACTAACCCACTCTCAACTGCAGGTGACTGGAGGATACCAAAATTGCAATTCGCCACTATAGATACCTTAAAGGAAGAGCCTCTCATTGGTATTCAGGAAATTGCCCCTGGTTGAAATAGCGATGAACAGCATGGAAAACTGGACACTTTGTGGAAAGTATCAATTTCCTGTCTGAAAAACTCCAAACCCAGGTATCAAAACAATTGCACTCCAAAGGTGATGCTGATCTTTTGATTGCATTGACTGGGGTGAAGTGCGCAAAAATTGGTGCTACACATGTTATCGGAGAGACATCGACCTTCTGGTGTTACTTTGTCACCATGCTGAAGAGGACATGAATGAGTTGACATTTCAATCGGACAAAGCAGTGAAACCAGATTAAACACTAAAATTAGAGAGTGGCAGATCAATGCTTTGCAGACTTCTCTGGGTGAAAAGCTTTGCTACCTGTTACCCATCATCCATGCCATTGGAGGTGTGACACAACTTCGAGATTGTACGGGATTGGCAAGGGACTACTCCTCAAAAAGGCGATGTCAAACTCTTCGTTTGCAAAGCAGCTGGACAAGTGTTGGATTGTTCCACTCGTGAGGAGATGAAAACCTCGGGGAGAAGGTCCGTAGAATTATACGGAGGCAAAAACACAGAGTCCTTAGATTCACTGAGGATAAGGAGTTCAAGGACAAAGTAGTGAGGTGTGCTTCCAGCGTAGAGATACAAAAATCTTCCACCCTCACTGGATGCCGGGCAGTAACACATATATCGAGCCTTTTACAAGATAAATGTTGGATGTCAAAGGATGAGGAATGTGCATTGAGGGCAGTAGATTGGGGATGGCAGGATCTGCAGGGCAAATTATACCTAAAACAATGGACTGTCAGCCTGCCCTCACAATATTCTAAAGTTGATAAGGTGCCAGTGTGAAGGGGACTGCTCCAAAACAGATGCAGCTGCAGAAAGCAAGCCTGAAATGTACAAATGCCTGTAGTGAATGTCGTGGTGATGACTGTTCAATAGCACAGCTATTGACGTGACTGAGGACGACACGGACTTGTAACTCACGGGGCTGAGCTCAGTAGTGCAGCTGGTTTATTGGACTACATGTAAGTAGGTAGTATTTGGTCCCAAAGAAACAGCAATCAAAACCAAATTCTACAGGGAATTACAATAACAGGTACAAATGTCTATTTTCAGTAAAATCAGGGACTACGTCATGACATGACGTAATTTACGTCATGTGACGTCATATCATACGGGAAGTAGCCTTATTCGATAGATTGATATCACATTCCTATCTGTTGGTAATACATTTATGGGCCCTAAACCACCCAGAAAAAGTTTGCTGTACATTAAATTCTGACATGGCGGCCATCTTTAATTTATGCAAATTAGGGCCCTTGGGGGGGGGAGGTACAGATAACTTTCGATATGATGTTCAGTGGGGTCAATGAACCAGTCAGAAAAAACCTTCTGAAGCAATTTGTTCTAGGTATTTTATAATTTTACTGGACTATTTTATCTCTACTCCTTATAAAAGTGGTTTGTCTGTGTGTGACAAGTACCCTGCTCATCCCTTCAGATGATAATAAATTAATTATGATGATTAGACAGGTTAACCTTTACTACAGACAAAACATATGTTTAAAGATAGCCATGCTTGTTCCCGAGAGCGAGTCCGCATTCGTTCTCAAATCTACTGTAATTTATATACCCCAGAAAATCTCTGGATTGTTAAATGCTGCTTTGCTGTCAACAAATAGATGGGTAAAGGCAGCAAAATGGCAAAGCCTTCAAGACCTGGAGGGAAGATGCCAAACTTACTGCGACATTGCCACCATTGTGCCACCACATTAACAACATCAAAACAACAACTTTCCTCAATGTTGGGAAAGGAAACTGAAAAACAAAACCAAGAGGACAAAAAAAACTAGAGTGAAGTCAATGGTGAATCATTGCAAATCCTGATGCTTCCCACCTTAAAGTAGGTTGAAAGATGGCAAAACATTCTACCAGGAATGACCCAATATCAAATTTTGACTGAAAAAAAAAAAACTCGTTTTGACTCCTGTGACCCAAAGTCCTCACCCCATGATGGGGCATGAACTGGGGGTCAAATCCCCAAAAATCATAAAATATTTCATGCATCCCCAATGTTGATTCCACATACAAGGCTTCATTAAAAAAAAAGTTTTAAAATGTGCCCGTAATAAGCGACTTGAAATGACGTAATCTGCCCCAGAATGTGCAGCATGCACATGCAGAAACCCATAGCAATAGCGGTCCTTGGGGCAGGGGAAGATGTATCATGCATGCCAGATAAGGTTTCTTACCTAAAATGATTCACCAAGCTTCTAAAAGAAGATTTAAAAACTTGGAAGAGTACCTGAGAGGAATGGGTGTGCCTCTGCACAACAAAAGATTTGGAGAACTTTCTGATCAACTCGCCCAAACAGTTGATATCTTGCAGTCATTCACAACATTCAGGCAGATTTAACAGAGGGAGGAACCGCATCTGGTTGAGTTGCCTCTTAACACCGATAGGTAAGTCATATCTGGGGCTTCTCAGTGCATAGGGTAAGTTTAAAATGATGAGATTTACAATTAATCATGTTTGGGAGGGGGTGGGATTGGGAGTCGTGTAGGCTGTGAGAGCCATTATAAATCACTTATATATTTTTGTTTCATTCCGGGACCACAAGAGATTTTATATATCTCTTTCTCTCTAGAAAAAAAAATATATATATATATACATACATACATACATACATACATACATACAGGGTGTCCCAAAAAAATGTACTCACATTTTGGCTCCTCATAACTAATTGAATTTTTCATTTCTTTTCACATCAAATTGACCCTAATAATGGCAGAAGTACGACTAGGTTTTGAAGAAAGAAAATTTATCATAAAGTGCTACTAGAAGCACGAAAACATCATGGAAGCGCAAAGACAATTTAGAAGACATTTTCACAAAGATCCACCAACGCGACGCACCATTGCTCGCATCCGAGATAAGTTTGAAACAGATGGAACTGTGCATGACGTCCAAAAGGAGCGTTCAGGAAGACCACGGTCATCAACCACCCCCACAAAGGAAAATCAATTGCTGGAAACCCTCCACCAATCCCCACGGAAATCTGTACAACAAATGGCTCGTGAGACAGGAATCCCAAAATCAAGCGCCCATCGCATTCTGAAGCTAATTAATTGGAAAAGTTACATTCCAACATTAATCCATTGGTCCGCGTTATCGGCTGTGTTTGGAACGTGATGGTCGTCAGTTTGAACATTTGTAAACATGCATTTATCCATTTAACCATTAATCTTGTTTCTAAGTCAATAAACAACTCATTTATTATCATTTAAAGAGTGAGTACATTTTTTTGGGACACCCTGTATATATGCATGCAATTATTACAGAGATTAAAATATTATATTACACGAGATTTTTTCATCTCTTGGTAAAAGCAGAAGCGTGTGCGTGTGGTGTGTGGTGTGTGTTATATCCCAGGCAAAATGGTATGACTAGAACGATGGTACATGAGAGTTGTACCTTCATATACCATCGGTGGTTGCAGTTCTAACGAGAACGGCACTTGGTGGACCGCATACCTCAGCCAGGGTGAACCGTTTACGTTTTATATCCCACTGATATAATAGGTCAGATATGAACCAAAATCTAATTGGCTTGTTCTTGTCACCTAGCCAACTCATCCGCTTAATTTTGTCATAACTCGTCCACAACTTTTTCAAATATCATGCTATATATAGTTTTTTCGCCCCTTCCCTCAATGGTGAAGAATCACTTTAAAATGTTCGGATCCAGATCCGGATCCTCACCAAAATAGAATCAATTTATCCTCGTCACACACTCAACCCGTCCACCAACTTTCGTCTGAATCCGTCCACAATGGTTTTGAGATATCCTGCTGACAGGCAAACAGACCGTTTGTCTGTCTGACCATCAGTGAAAACATAACACCCGTGAAAATATAATCGGGGTGAAAACATAACCTCTGTCCACCTTCGGTGGTGAAAGTAATTACAATAATCTGCAGAGAATAACTATAATAAAAGGATGGGATTTTTGCCTCGGATCCACTGCCGCTGCGCACTTGTAATAACAGGAAATGGTACGAAATCGACGCCTCTCACACACAGATATTTCTCGAATTTCCTATATTTCCGTGAGTCCGATTTGCATTGAGGAACAGAACAATTAACGTTACCCATTTTGAAATAGTCACTCTCTCGTCTAAATCCTGAAAATAATGTTAAAACACATTTCACGCTACAAATGGCAGGTTAACCAGAGAGTTGGATGTCAAAGCCACCCAATGCTCGCCTGTTTATACATTTATCGTTTTTAAGACTAGCTAATAATTAATAAAATTTTTTTATAAAGCATTGCAGTGAAGTCTGATCCAAATAATTTTAAAGCAATATATGTATTATGTATTTGTATATTGTAATCAGTAACAAGAGCGCAAGTGAGCACAATATATGCCCGAACAAGAAGGTATATACAGAATTGTGCTACTACATGGAAAAACAGCATCCTGGTTGCCATGGCAACCACTTTAGATGACGAACGTATGTCGCGACACACCTCTCCACAGTCTGTACCTATGTACCAAATATGAAACGTGAAAGTTGAAAACTTTGGGAGTTAGAGTGCGGACAGGGACGGACGGACGGAATCACATAATACGCCCCGATAATAAATATTATATATAATATATATTTATGTATATATATATATATATATCGGGCGTATAAAAAAGTGTGGTAGATAAAAACATTAGAAAGGAAAAAAATAACTTGCACCAAAAACTTTAACATTTTCACGCTCACGCTCACGCCAGGGTATCGCTATAGCTCTCTGTCTTCGAACAGGCGAGCTAAAAATGCCCGGCGAGCAGAACCGAGTCACCGAAAACACACACACATTGCATGCGTAAAAGGCATCGTTGGCATTTCATACGTCATTTTGAAAGTCCCGTATTACATTTTTGGGTATTTGACCATGCTCTGGGGGGGGGGGGGCAGGACCAAAAGATACTGCTCTTGGCCCCTCTTTGCCATGTGGTGATCAAGGTAGGCCTCAGCCTAATAGATGATTGCAATAAAATCAGTTCAGCGCTGAAGTATGGATGAAATCAACAGAACGTTGGTCGAGAGTATGCTAACTGTCATGGAAGTAGGAAGCTGACATTTCAGGTGTTAACGTTTGCTCCGACAAAGGGTTTTGGGGAAGGGGGAACTTTTGCACTAAATAACTGACCCCCAGGGAGGGGGGAGGGGGGTTATATGTTGGAAACCGTGCAAACAGTTGACCGTGCTAAAGACACTGTGGGAAGTGGGGGTGGGTGGCGTTTGTTATTTTTATACTGCATCCAATATATTGCTGGAATTTCAATCGGATTAGCAAAGAGCTATGGGAGGATGCGGAAGCAGGACTCGGAGTCGGCGTTTATTTTTGTGCCGCTGCAAAAGACACAAGCAAACTACATCTTCCCTCTCAGGGATACTGTGGGGTAATTGATTCAGGGTTAAAAGAGGCAGGTAAAAGATAAGGTAATATAAGGGATAGATAGGGTTTATGGATAGGTAAAATAAAGAGATTGATAGAAAACACTGGGGATGATCGTAACAGTGAGATTTTGATCTGGTGATAAACGACGTCGCATGTTAAACATCTCCCAGTGCCATGTTGAACCCTCCTGTGAAATAAATTCCGACTGTTCTGCAAAGATATGAAGATCTTGTGGATCTCCAACCCTGCTTGCTGCAACGTACAGTTGACCATGCATAAAGACACTGGTGGGAAGCAATACTCTGCACCGTTGCAGGCTCTGACCTTGTGTTTTGTTGATCGTCATAGCAAAGGCAGGCCTGATCGGAAACTGACGTCGACGAAGTTGGAATGGGAGATCGGTATCTGAGGGAGACAGAAGGATTCTAGGAATAAGGAGGATAGACGCTGCGCGCTCACCACCAAGCATCCATGCTTTAAGAAGGTGGCTAGTCACTGATTAAGATGTAATGTGTTCCAATGCAGTGACCGTTGCCCAAGATTGAGATTCCTGAGATTGAGCGT
This sequence comes from Eptatretus atami, assembly GCA_035128595.1. Lineage (NCBI taxonomy): Eukaryota > Metazoa > Chordata > Myxini > Myxiniformes > Myxinidae > Eptatretus > Eptatretus atami. Next base: position 48,482,775 of record CM068959.1, on the reverse strand, counting down.
TAACCTTAAGTGACATATTAGAAGAAAAGTTTTTTAAAAAAGAAGAAAGGTAACAGCTTTACCAAGTAGAAAATTCTGTTGAATTTTGAGTCAGATTTACCTTCACCAACGTGACAGATAAAATTTTCTTTGTAAAACTATAACGGATAGTGCTGCTCCCAATGCGAGCCAGTATTTATTCTAGTATAAACGCCTTTTCTATAGTGCAGTTATGTGCAATGCAGGCTGGGGAAACATCCAGGAGAAATTAGACGTGAGAGTGTCGATCACGATGTAAAATGAAGTGAACCAGCCGGAAAACGAAGGATCTGTTATGACACATTGCCGTTGTGTGTGCAACCCTTATATTTTTCATATCCTTAGATTTCTTCTTTTATCATTTTATATATATAACTCCGACATAGCAAAAGAACTTACCACTTGTTTGAAATGTAATAAAATTGTAACAGTTCAAAATAAAACAAACCAACAATTGTAATTGAAACATTGGCATTTATTATGACATGTCAAGTTTTTGACCAAGATACACATCTCATAAGTTTGTTCTACAGTAAGTACAGTACAGAACAGCACAGGGTGCAATGTCAGTCCCTTTCAATAGCGTGTGGCCACCATTGTTTTGGATACAGGCAGTGCATCGTCGGCGCATACTGCCTACCAGTCTTTGGATGGATTGCTGCTGGATTCTGTCCACTCAGTCCTCAATGTCTGAGCCATCTGACTTAGGACGCATCTGCCTGTCCTGCCTTGCAGTGGTGACTCTTGGCCTCCCTGATCGAGGTCTGTCATCTGCAGAGTTTGTGGAGGGTGTCTCTGTCCACCAGGGCCGATATTGTCTGGTGTGAACAGCCAAGGCGACGTGCCACCTCACGGTAGCTCAATCCGCCTTGCAGTATCCCAAGGCACTGCCGTTGATCGCCCTTGACAATCGTGGCATGTTGATCGAAATGCCCATTTTGCACTGGCCTTTTTAAAGCCAATATCAAGACATCACGTGCAGCTCATTAAAATCATCCCGTACCCCTTGGCTAATCACTGACAGTCAAAACGGCTGTTCAACAGCTGTGCTATGAAGTGACCATTGAAGGTTCAAGTGACCATCCGTGACCGTTTTGTCTGACAGTGAGGACACTATGATAAATGTGAGGACACTATGATACAGAATTTGTAATCAGTAACGCTGAATGCTCTGGGGTTCAGCATTCGGACGGTAACGAATGGGTTATTTTTTTTTTTTTTTATACCAGTTCTTTTGTTTCGGCTTGTCGAATTTCTGGCGAACGTAGAAATGAAAAAAGTTACAAATCCGCGTTATAATTCCACGGCGACCTTACGACCTGTAAAATATAGCCATACGGCGTAGGGCACACCTGAGGCCACCTCAGTTTCTCTGCAGCCGCCGCACGTTTCTGTCAATTCAGAGGGCGTACGGCGCCGTATCCTCGCCGTAGAGCAAATGTGACTGAGGCCTAAAGTATCGATCGACACACGAGAGATGCTTTCACGAGTACTTCCAGACGAACTGAATGAACAAAGCGCGAAGATGCGGCTCGAACAGTGGGGGAGACACGTGAACAAGCATGAACGCCACGTTGTGTTCGGTTTTTTAAAATGTATTAGGTTTTTAGGGCAAAATTTTCTCGAAAAAATTGTTCGGATTCCAATTTGTTCAAACAATGGGGTTCGGATTCTGGGGCCACCACAGTATATTATAGTTTATAGTATATTCAGTTATATATAACTGGTATATTTTATTTCAGTAAAAAAAGAACTGGTATATATACCCACTCGTTCGTCCGTCTGGCGGCATGTTCGCCTTAGGGCCCCCCTGCGGTCGCCTTGCGGGCACCTTGCGGTCACCTTGAATTCTATGGCTGCCGCAGCGACGCCCTAGGTCACCGTGCGACATCAAATCAAGACCAACGTACGGCACCCCCACGTTTTCGGTCTCCCACGATTTCTAAATACGCGTGCGGCTACCCGAAAAATAAAAACATATGTGACTGCTACATTGTGTAACCGTGGAAATACTGCGGCCCGCCGTATAATTGCTAGTGGCCGCAGATTTTTAGAGACCCCACGGCCCGCGTGGCAAATGTGACCTAGGCCTAACTGACGCCGCGTTGCTTTGCAGAATGGCGCTGTCTCTTTCCCCGATGGCTCAACATGAGGCTTTGGCGCTGGTGCCACACGAATGAACCCAACAGTCAATGAGCAGCGTCTTGCCAGCACGCTGCACGATTCACCAGCACGAACAACGAGAATCGCGCAGCCCATTTTGTTTGCCAAGAGGAGAGCAAGCGAGATCCTCCATCCAGCACGTTCCTCTCACAACTACGTCTCCTCTTAGAACCTCACCCTTCTTCCACCCGCCCTCTGATGTCACCGCCCATCAATTATTCACACGAAAACCGGGAAGGCAGGGCTTCTGTCTGCTCGACATGTTTGGCTTGGTTGATGTTATAGTTGTTGAATAACAATGTATTCTTTCATGGGCTGGCTTGTAAATACAAAACGTAGGAGAGGGTCACAGGAGGCAATTACATCTGGGGAAATTGGACTTGATCCATAATTAACAGCTAACACAGCAGCAGCAGCCACCACCACCCCCCCCCCACCCCGTGTGGTGACACGCACACACTTAAGGTCACAGTTTCCCTACTTAATTTACATCGAGATGTCTCTGACACGTCACCGGACCAAGCAACTCTATTCAATCCTAACTTTTCCTATGAAATGACTCATCTACCCGACAACCATAACAAACTATCATTATTAAAACTAGTACGTGCCCGTAAAAAACAAACAAAAAAAAAAATTAATAAATAAATATTCAAACAGCGAGAAACAAACAACAACCACACAGGCCGTTTCTTCGCTCTCGCGCGTGCCATATGTGGTGTCCCGGAAGTTGGCATATTATTCGCAGTTACGATTATTTTTTCGCAATTTAGTTTTAATGCCAAATATTCAATTAGCGCCCGTATTTTGCCTTTTCGCAATGTCATCGCAAGGAAAAACAAAAGAGAAGAAAGAATAGAGAAAAAAAATAACTTCCTGGTTCGGAGCACACCAGCACTCTGATGTTACCGAAATTTTATGCACCGTCTAATATGAAACGATATCAACTTGGGGCATAGTGTTTATCTATAAATGCGCATAAGAAATCGAGAAATTATTAGAATACACGGTCATCACTCTCGGAAGCCCGTACGTTGGTAACCGTAATGGGGAACGCGGCTGAGGTTCCTTCCCCCATCGGCCACGCCACACACAGTGTCTTGTCATTGGTTTGGTAAAATAAATGGCCGTAACTTGGGAAGCACTTGTCCGTTATAATGAAACCTTGAAAAGGCACATCCTCAGGTCCCAGAAATATACTTGGCAAGTTTCAATTAGATCGGACCAAGTGGTTGTCGAGAAACAGCGGACACAGACACAGACACAGACACAGACACAGACACAGACGACACAAACACACACACACACACACACACACCACACACCACTGCTGGAATATAGATAGATAAATCACAAGAAAACCTCAAAACCAAACAGCTATCCAGAGGAGCCGGATTCAGTATTAACAGCCTCTGGGACATTCGAGTGGTAGAGGCCCTCCCCAGCCACCATGAAATGTCATGGGGAAAGAGAGAAAAATAAAAGAGTTTACTGTGGTAAATATATATATTATATTACATATATATACATATACATAATATATTATTACACAACACACACACACACACAATCTAATAAACATTACACTACAACACCTTTTTAAAACTGAAGATAAATTAAAAGTAAAGATATTTTAAACTAGATGGGCACTCAGTAGAGAGCATACCTCCGCCAAGCTGATTAGTTTACGTTTTGTATCGCACTGATAGGCCGGATCTGGATTCGGACCCGAACTGAAATTTAAATCGGCTTGTTCTTGTCCACCGAGTTTCATCCGAATCCGTCCACAACTTTTTGAGACATCGTGCTATATGGGCTGTTTCACAATGA
>CM068959.1:48450601-48461058 GCA_035128595.1 Eptatretus atami | reverse complement strand
CATCAAAATTTATACAGCAAGTAGTTTCCTTATAACTCGTGGCAGTTAGGTGTTTCCGGAGAGGACACATTTTTGACGGACACATGTAAGGCAATCAGTGCAGGCATGCAAATAGAAGGTTATTGGTTAAGGCCGAGTCACACCTTGACGTTTTAGCCAGCTTATGCTGATTTTTGGAAAAAATTGTCTAAAACGCTGGCACACGTCGAATACGTATGGGTAAGTTTTGGAAACATTGAGAGCGCTGAAAAACACTGCAATAGCTCGTAGTACGCTGGCTTTCATCGTTGTACTTTGCGGTTGTTCCTCAAATTTTAGCATGCTTGAAATTTTACGACTTATGCCAGCGTATCACTCACAAATTCCGCTAGGCTGGCCATAAGTTGTAGACGTTATTGATCTGTTGACACACGTTACTTTGTAAGGTACTCATAAGTCGAAACACGTCAATGAATGTTAGTGTCAGGTTCCAGACTCCCGGTTTTTTTTTTTAATTTTTTTTTTCTTCGGTATGACGTCATGTTGACACTTCGATTTCTAGTGCGGTTATGATTCAATCGTTGAGCAGCAGCCTATTAATTATATTATATTATAACCGCACTAGAAATCGAAGTGTCAACATCACCGTCATACCGAAGAAAAAAAAAACCAGGGAGTCTGGAACACCGACGCTAACCATTACATTGACGTGTTCGACTTATGAGTAATTACAAGTAACTTTGTCTACGTGTGCCAACGATCGCATATCGTGCGTACAACTTATTCCATCGCATGCGGAACATGTGAGCATACGGCAAGTACGTCGTAAATGTTTAACACGTTTAAAAATACAAAACGTACTCCACTTACTACGACGTATGATAGCGTACTTTACGTTCTATTCCGTTACCAACTTACCCATACCGTATTCGACGTGCGCCAGCGATTTAGACGCATTTTTCAGAGGTCGGCATACGCTGGCAAGATCACCAAGGTGTGACTGCGATGTTGAACTTCCATTCTCCGGCGGTTTGATTTTGAATCTTGTGCGGCAGCCTTTCAATAGCTACGCCATGTGATAGTCGGCGATACGTGCAGCGCGCTATGCATAAGTTAGACTATGCGTTGGGCATAGGTTGTGAACGCGACAACAGGCTAAGCATTCGTTGGTACAAGTTATCTATAAGACAACGAAACGTTCTGTGTCCGTTACCAATATGTTATGCATACGACAACTCGTTATGAATACGTCCGAATCTTTAAAAAAAACATCAAAAGTTCAGCGTAAGCCAGCGTTTTACATACATTTTGATACGTTGCCATTGCTGGCTAAAACGTCAAGGTGTGACTAGGCCTTAACACTCAAACTTTGTAGCATATATCAGTGCAGGTATATACACACTTTGGTAAAACACACAATAACTTTTTAAAGAACCTTTATTTATATAAAAAAAAATTATTCTACAATATGCATTTCGGAGGACATTTTTTGACGGACGAACGTGGACATATTTGACGGACGAACGGTGGGACATATTTATTGAGAGTGAATAAATATTCATAGTCTGAATGAAATAATTGTTGTGGACAAAGTACAGAAGAGGTATTAAATTGATGCAACAAACATATTAAACTCCCAATTTCTGCTTGTATTTGTGTATACACTGTGAATGCAGTGTACCTGGAGAAAATGAGACAGCTATTTGTCAAAAAAAATGGAATTTTATGCCATTTCTGCAAAAGACATTTTTTTGTCAAATAAAAAGTGGTCCAAGTTGTGCCATCACTAGCACCAACTACTGGCCCTAATGACAGAGATACTACAGCCTCTCATTAGCTATTTAGCATGCCAGGGTACAAAAATACCAGAAAATGACCATGACTGTGTGAAACAGCCCATATATCATTTTAGCCCTATCACTGAATGGTGAAGAATCACTAAAAAATTTCTCTGAATCCAGGATTCAGATCTTACCAAATCGAATCATTCTTCCTCGTTACATACCAACCTCTTCACCACGTTTCGTCCGAATCCGTCCACAACTTTTGAGATATCGTGCTATATACATATAGCATTTTCGCCTGTAATCATCAATGGTAAAAAAAAAATCACTTGAAAAATTCTCAATTGGATCCGGATTCGGATCTTCACCAAAATCGAATTGATTCGTCACTGTCACACACCCAACGTGTCCACCAAGTTCATCCAAATGCTGCCCCATAAAATTTTGAAAAATTGATGTCAAAATATGCCATTTTGGGAGTGATCCTGTCCATATTGTAACAACAAAACTATGCAAATGAAAGTGATTATTAGGAAGAATATATATATTTTTTTCACCTGAACATTTCTTGCTGGAGCCTGGTGTTGGCTTAACGGTTCAGGTGGCTGGCTTAAGACCTTAGGCTAGGGTCTTGGGGTTGAGCCTTCACCTGCTGTTAAGTCAACACCAGGCAGGTTGACTCAGTCCGTCATCCTTCCGAGGTTAGCAAAATGAGTAACAGGGTCATTGCATCAGCATTGGCCAGCGGCCGGAGTCGTGAACGATAAGTTCAGGGAATACATCTGAAGGAGAAAAATGCCACAAGGGATAGTAGTTGCGAGGTACTAGCTGAATAGCCACCTGGAACCCGGTAGGCCAAAGGCAGGAATGTTGATGAAGGATCCAAAAGAGAAATAAACTCCGACTCTTCAAACGAGCCACACCAAACCCGGTAAGGCCACGCAAGACGTGCAAGGTACCACAAAGCAAAGAAGAGCTCTTACACACGAGCCACATGAAGGTCTTAATATTAGGGAAGAATCGTTACCAGCAAAACTCCATGATAACGGTTGCCCTTTTTAGCACAACACCAGGACAGATGTCTGTAGAGTGGAATGTGTCTGAAAGACACACAAAATGGCAGTTGTTCGCGCCCAAAAACGCCAAGCACGCGGATCTTTAGCGTGGAAGGAAAAGACGTCCGAAGCATTCGGAATCCGAGTCAATCCTTTATTCCAACGCGACCGAACAACCACTCGTCTTCTCTTCGGTTGCACCGGTTCCGGAAAACCCCTGATCAACCCGATATTATGGCATGAAAATGATGCCGCTACAGATTGCAACGGCACGCAAGTTCTCCTTGACCTTTGCGAGATGATTGAATAAGAATTTCTACCGAAGGATAAATTTTCCCATCTCGGTGATAACTCAAGCAGTCTTCGACAGCTCATTATAAATCACCCACGCGGGATGAATGAACATCACAGCCTTCCATTCCGATCAGGGAAACCCCGCTTTTCCTTGTCCCGCGCCCTTTTATAATCTCCTCCTTCTTATTCACTCAATCTCTATATTTTCCTTCCAATCACAAATTAATAAGTCACAATTAATATAACAAATAAAATGTTAAAAATACTCATGAGTAAACGAATATAAAATGCCATTCCAACGTCCAACACTGTGATAGAAAATGGCAACACCGACGTCCACACACCCTCCTGCCTGGCGGACATCTAATCATGGTAAGCGCTCGCAAGATTTGTACCTGGGGCTTCTATAAATACAGCTCATAATAAAAACTGTCATGGGAGAAATTCACACAAATCGTGGTTATGATGCGTTATTGCATTGCATTACACCCCATCTGGATGAAATGGGTTAATAAACGAATCAGCATATCAGAATAGCACCTCAATCCTAAAATCATGGCACGTTTTACTGATGACGAACATACGGAAACATCCGCATGGGTCTTTACAAAAATACAGATTTCCGTAAAATACGGAAGGAGTTTCACCCATGCATAACCAAGCTCTCCACAAAATTTCTGCCGAATCCGTCCACAACTTTTTGAGATATTTTGTTCATAACAAACAGGGGTGCAAACATAACCTCCATCTACCTTCAGTGGCAGGAGGTAATTATCAGTAAGAGCTAATAATAAATGTATCTTGACAGGAACATGAGCACAATTTATCAACAACTAGATGGGAAAGTCAAATTGCCAGCCTTACATAGTGCAGATGACCTGTATACCACTTCCCTGTTCTGCTACCTTTGAGTCAACAAGGGAATAATGAATTTATCGTATGTTTTTTCGTGGGCCCCCTGGAGTTTGGGCCCTGACAAATGCCGATTGGTCCTTCCCTAAATCCGGCCCTGCAGCTATCAAAGATTTGAGCTCTTGAACAACTATATGTTGGTGTGTATCTGCTAGATGTAGATGGTAGTAGGGATGACGATTTCTTTCAAAGTGGTATAGTTCATATTCTCACAGAAATGACACTACACTAACATATTCTTCAGTGGTTTAAGAGCATGCACAATATCAAAACCCTTTTAAGTCCATCAGACAGGTTTTTAGCCTACTGGTCTTGGGCATCGACCTGCATTTGCTTATGCAGTTTAAAGATTTTATGGTGTTCTGTATCTTAAAAAGAAGCTTTGCATCCATACTGAAGCGGAAAAAAATATATAATAAAATAACCATTTCCAATTGTTGTTCAGTCCTCAAATAGGAATGAGAAAGATGTTAAAAGGATGATTAAGACGAAGCAAAAACAACATCAACAGGTACGTGAGATGGCATTTGTTAAGTCATCAATTTGTTTTGTTGTTACACCAGGTGGGTTTTGCCATTTTCCACCCAGGTAAGTGGTTTTCCTTTATTCTTGGGTTAGACACCCTGGATAATAGAAACTAACTAAATGAAGTTCAGGCCTGCTGTAGATCTGAAAAACCCATGATCAATCCCCGTGGTGAATAGACAGACTCTTGAGATTGAAACCAAAAGGTAAAAGGACATCATGATGCAAAAATACTTCCATCATCTTTTACTCAGCGATGGTATTGAAATGTCGAGATTTTGTCAAAACACCGCTCCAAAGAAGATAAACCAGCAAACACCAAGAAGGTGGTGGAAAAGAAAAAATTCTCGTCAACACCACCAGGTGGGATGCAGGAATGTACGTCTCAGACTGATTAAGATTCTGATTCGACAATGACGACTAAAACAACAGTGGTCATTCATAATAATCTACCTTTAAACAGATCACTGTGATAGAAATGCAAACCATCCAGTGTATTATTTTTCACCACACCTTGTCTCCCCACAATTAAATAATAAATTTAACACACTAATAATTTAAAGACTTAAATAACAATTAACCGATCCAGCAAGGGATAAGAATATGCCAATGACCAAGTTCTCCAGTTGTCCAGTAAAGTTCCTGTAATGAAAATTTTGGAAATATGTTTTGGTTAAATAAAAATGAACATAAGATACTTGGGTAATAAACAAAGAACTGTGTTTCAGTGATTATTTGTTTATCAAGATGTCTGAATGAAAATGTCAAATTAGATGGTGTCACCCCCGAAAATAAAAATCAATTTGAAAAGCAGAGCCTAACGCTCTGGTAATGACATTTTCGTAAGAGACAATTCAAGACTACACCACATGTGTACGTGCGTTCACCACTCATGTGGAATGGCTGACCAGATTATTGTCTGACTTGGAAACAAATTTCAACCATATGCTGTGAGGGAGATCGATTGGTTCTGGGTTGCCGATCGTGTGGATGATACACCGGGACAATTATTCGCACTTCCATACATGTACTTATTTTTCTTACAGACACAAATATGCCCACGTTCTTGTGGGATTGTCTGGGGGAAGTTTTTGGCCCAAGTATTTCAAAACCGGCAAGCAGGCCTGATGGTCGACTAAGCAGTTAGCGAACTTGTAATTTGCTCAGGGTGCTGGAGATCACCAACACCACCAACTAATGCCTGGCAGAATGATGGGACGTCCAGTTTAACGTCATCTGAGGGACGGCGCGCACACACAACGATTAATTACCCTGCTTGTAAAACACGGATGACAGTTTATATCTGGGTCGGGATTTCAAACTCAGACTCAGAATGGGCGAGTGTGTGGTACGTCTAGGCATCCTGCCAGCACACTTACATACAGCTACAACCCCAAATATATAGTTGAGATCGTGAAATACCTGGGCTTGTGCAAACAACATGAAGATGTGGAAGGCTGGTCAAGAGCGACTGGTAATACATGAGATGACTGTTTTTTTATTTATTAATATTACAGAGATCGAATATTACAAAATGTTTTTTCAGTGATTTCTTACCATCGAGAGATGGGCCAAAATCGATATTATAGCATGACGTTTCAAAAAGTTGTGGACAAGTTGTTAGGTGACAAGAACAAGCCAGATTAGATTTTGGTTCAGGTGCGGATCCAGATTCGGCCCATCAGTGGGATACAAAAAATAAACTGTTCAGCCTGGAGGAGGGTACACACTACTTGTATGGCGTTGTGGAGCCACACCTCAGTAGCTGATCATCATACTCCATCACAAGATTGTGAATGGCCCGGTAGCATAAGCATCAGATGAAAGACCAAACTTTGGGGGATTAGGTCACAAAACAGTAAAAAAGTGCAGAATTCCTTCATTTAGTTCTAGAGTTGAATGATTGATACCTTAACAATTTTGATAATGCTGAATCTCTGTAAAATTTTATAGGTGGGAAAAATAGCCTGAGGGTAATTGCACTCACGTTTGAGCTGTCTAGCCTGGTTTGAACTTCGACCAGCTATAAAACTGTCATCCCAGTGTCACAGCAGGGTGGGTCATCAATGTGTGCGCCGTTCTCAATGGATGTTAAAGCTGGCGTCCCATCTGCTGGCATTAAGGACCAGGTGTCCTTCGTGAAAGAGTCGGCGAGCCATCGCCGGCACCATGAACAAATTACAAATTCTGTCCTAGCCTTTGTCAAATGTTTCTTCTTCTGCTTAATGGTGGGTGTGTTATCCTCTTTCAATCGTGCAGACAACAAGACTCAGCCATCACTGTTGTTTCATAAGTGCTCTGCAACATGTTCCGAGCACAAAGCTAACATTTTGTCGACCCGATCCACACGCGGGTATTTGGACAAACCTTTTCAATTTCTGGCAAACTTAGGGTCTTTCGGCCATTGGTGTAGCATGAAAACATCTCGGTTTGCATTATTATACAAGCACCAAGGACGCATCGCTCGGCATATTTGTGAAAAATCGGAAATTATCACGCTTGAGTTAAATTGTACACAATGTAACCTGTACACAGTACGGGTCTGGTGGTCTAACTTCCGTGTGTGACAACACGGCTATGCTGAAGAAAGATGATCGACTGTGATGGATGCTGAAGAAGATGATCGATGACTTTCTTTAAGTATATCAGGGGAAAAGAACAGGTTTGGACCAGTGTGGGCCCATTGAGAATAGCACCGGGACAGTGGTTTGTGATGAAGGTGAGATGGCAAGCTTATTAAACAGGTATTTTCTTCAACTTTTCACAAACAGTCAGGAGAATTGCCCATGCTGAGAGTATTTATCAAGGAAGTGAGGAAGGACTTTTACAGAAGATCAGGTTGGAGTGGAGGAAGTAAAGAACAGCTAGGTTAATCAGAGTAGATAAGCTCCGGGTCAGATATATGCAGTGAGAGTATTGATGGAGGTGTGAGCAGGTAAGCGAGATGTTCCCTGGAGTCAGGACAGATATCGTGGATTGAGTAGTAAATGTAATACCATTATTGAAGAAAGATCCAGAGAAGAATTGGGAAACTACAGACTGTAAGTTTGACTTCAGTTGTAGGGAAGGTGTTAGAAACATTAAGGACCAGATGAGGAACCATTTGAATTTTAAACAAATACAAACTAATTAAAGGTAGTCGGCATGGGTTTACCAAGGTTGTTCCTGTTTAAAAATCTTTTAGAGTTCTATGAAGCAGTCCACATATTTTTTGGAGTTCTTTTGAGGTCCATATTGGAGGTTGTTAGCCAAGTGAGGACTTGTGGAGGACTGTAAGGTAGCCAATGGATTGCAACGACTTCGTCATAGGAAGCAAAGTGTGGCTGTGAAGTGAGAGGATGCCTTGCTGGGAGGATGCAAGAGTGGGGTACTCAGGGATCAGTACCCGGATCATTACTATTCATTATTTACATCAATGATTTGGATAATGGGGAAAAAGTAAGCTCTCCAAATTGTAGAGACACAAGCTTGGAGGCGGTGTCAGATACAGGAAAGTATTGATACTTGATAGATTGGCAAAAGACTGGCAGATGGATTTAACCTGAGCAAGTGTAAGGTGTTGGGGATGTGAAAGAACAATGAAAAATCAAATTACAAGATGCAAGGGGTAATTTTGGAGCGTGTCACACAGGAGAAGGATTTTGGGGGTGGTAATAGGTATGGGAGAGGTAAGCAGGCAGCACAGTGCCACGCAGCTATAAGTAACGCAATAGGGTTTGCGGTTGTATTCGGAGGGGCTTCGAAGTCAAGGAAATGGATCTGATTTTAAATCAAAGAGGTTGGTGTAACATTGTACAGGATTAGTGAGGGCCACATCTAGAATATTGTGTTGCAGTTTTGGTCACCACAATTCAGGAAGGACATAGAATGCCAGAGAGCGGGTTTCAGCGCAGGCGCTACTAGATCGATTCCGGGGCGAGCTAGACTCACTATGAGGAACGGGCTGGAGGAGACAGGGCTTTATACACAAGAAAGGAGGCGGTTAAGAGGAAATATGTTAGAAATGTAAAGATAATGAAAGGTATAGTAAAATAAGTGCAGATGAATGATCAACAGAGTAGACAATGATAGACCAGGGCCATTGCTTGGAGTAAGAAGCGGAGAGTTAAGACGCGTAGCAAGGCAGGGCTACTGTTACTCAGCGATAGTTAATGCATGAATTGTCTCCCTGGAAAGGTAGTGGCAGCAGAAAAGTATACAAGTTTAATTAGAATTAAGTCGGTAGCTGAAGTCATGGAGATAGAGGTTGTGGAGATTGTTGATTAAGACTTTTTGGTAGTTTGAGTATTGTGGTGTTGATGCGTGTGTCCGGAGATGCTGTTGGTACGTCTCGTTCAAGTGGTGTTGTGTGGTTGATGTTTTTAACCAAGCCCATGCCCCTCCCCTGAGGGAGGAAGAAAAAAAAAAATTACAGGTTGTCAGTCAGTCAGGCCAGATTAGATCTGTGACATTGCTGCAAGGTATCATGTAAACCTGGCACTAACCTGTTCCATGGTGGGTTGTCGGCGACTAAACAGTGCTCCCCCACCCAGGTTTTTAGGTTGCGGGGGGTGTTGGATATTGGACACCCGAGCAGGATTTAAAAACAAAACTGTCAAATGCCGGAGAGCTCCTTGTGAGCCAACGGCCATCCATATCTAGTGTGCTAACTGTTGTCTGCGACGTCCGTCCTATGCAGTTGGGGTATCTCTCGTAAGGGTTGGTGGCAGGATTTGCACTCCAGCCACCTAAAACCCTCATTCTGCAAAACACAAAACGCAAAGAAATCTGAAACCCACTCCGTTGTGAGATACCTCCATGTGCCAGCTTCCCTTCGCAGGGCAGCTCACCGGATTTGACCGGATTGTTATTGGAAAAGCCTTCGGGACCCCCAATCATTGATGATAGGAGGAAACCACGGTGTAGCATTCCCGGGTTAGATTTGTCGGGAGTGGTCGGAGTGGTGCCTGAGGTGTTGTCCCACCAGACGAGGTCTCCCTTGGGTTAACCTGAGCGGTCCCTTGGGTGGGTGCCTGGAACGTCCTATCCCTAAAGAGAGGTAGATCACCTGTCTCTTATATTCATGAGTCAAGCGTTTGGACATCGTATTGCAGCACTCTCTGAGGTTTCTGAGACCCGGGATTTTGCGACGAGATCATTGGTCATGGGTGGTTACACCATAGGATTTGGTCTGCGATCGCTCTGATGTACCATTCAAAGGAGTTTGCCTGTAGCTGTGTCCAATAAACTGACCCAATGAAAATTGAAAGGGTAACACCGGTCAACGAGGTATTATGAGACGAAGGATTCATCACTCTAAGGTGTCAATTTTCCCTGGTCTCTGTTTATGCTCGACTGAGGCGATTGATCTCACTGCTGAAGGATGCATCCGACGCCCGCTCGAGTCTGTGCGTTTGATCAGTGTTCCCCAGACGAGAACACTTTCTCGTCGTGGAGGATTTCAATGCATCGACTGGAACTGGATAGGAGATGGTTATGAGACGATGTGTTGGTCCCCATGGGTCAAGAACTATGAACCAGAATTGCACTAAGTTCCTTTGACTTTGCAAGAAGTCATGGACTAGGTGAGCCGTTCATGGTTTTCAGACCCACAAGCTCATCGCTCGACATGTATTCCAACGCGGCCGGTGTGGCAACAGGGAGATGACAATTTCCATCGTTGAGTCCTGGAGGAATGAATTCCAGAACTTCAGGGTACGGAGTGCTCAGTTGCTCAAATACTGACCACAGGGCTTCTTGTAGAATCTCTTTTTCACATTTTTGACGGACACATGTAAGGCAATCAGTGCAGGCCATGCAAATAGAAGGTTATTGGTTAAGGCCGAGTCACACCTTGACGTTTTAGCCAGCTTATGCTGATTTTTGAAAAAATTGTCTAAAACGCTGGCACACGTCGAATACGTTATGG
>CM068959.1:48439811-48450576 GCA_035128595.1 Eptatretus atami | reverse complement strand
AAAAAGAGATTCTACAAGAAGCCCTGTGGTCAGTATTTGAGCAACTGAGCACTCCGTACCCTGAAGTTCTGGAATTCATTCCTCCAGGACTCAACGATGGAAATTGTCATCTCCCTGTTGCCACACCGGCCGCGTTGGAATACATGTCGAGCGATGAGCTTGTGGGTCTGAAAACCATGAACGGCTCACCTAGTCCATGACTTCTTGCAAAGTCAAAGGAACTTAGTGCAATTCTGGTTCATAGTTCTTGACCCATGGGGACCAACACATCGTCTCATAACCATCTCCTATCCAGTTCCAGTCGATGCATTGAAATCCTCCACGACGAGAAAGTGTTCTCGTCTGGGGAACACTGATCAAACGCACAGACTCGAGCGGGCGTCGGATGCATCCTTCAGCAGTGAGATCAATCGCCTCAGTCGAGCATAAACAGAGACCAGGGAAAATTGACACCTTAGAGTGATGAATCCTTCGTCTCATAATACCTCGTTGACCGGTGTTACCCTTTCAATTTTCATTGGGTCAGTTTATTGGACACAGCTACAGGCAAACTCCTTTGAATGGTACATCAGAGCGATCGCAGACCAAATCCTATGGTGTAACCACCCATGACCAATGATCTCGTCGCAAAATCCCGGGTCTCAGAAACCTCAGAGAGTGCTGCAATACGATGTCCAAACGCTTGACTCATGAATATAAGAGACAGGTGATCTACCTCTCTTTAGGGATAGGACGTTCCAGGCACCCACCCAAGGGACCGCTCAGGTTAACCCAAGGGAGACCTCGTCTGGTGGGACAACACCTCAGGCACCACTCCGACCACTCCCGACAAATCTAACCCGGGAATGCTACACCGTGGTTTCCTCCTATCATCAATGATTGGGGGTCCCGAAGGCTTTTCCAATAACAATCCGGTCAAATCCGGTGAGCTGCCCTGCGAAGGGAAGCTGGCACATGGAGGTATCTCACAACGGAGTGGGTTTCAGATTTCTTTGCGTTTTGTGTTTTGCAGAATGAGGGTTTTAGGTGGCTGGAGTGCAAATCCTGCCACCAACTCCACACGAAGTAACCCAACTGCAGGACGGACGTCGCAGACACAGTTAAGACACTAGAATAATGGATGGCGTTGGCTCAAAGGAGCTCTCCGCATTTGAACAGTTTTGTTTTTAATCCTGCTCGCGGTGTCCAATATCCAAACCTTGCAACCAAAACCTGGTGGGGGAGACTGTTTAGTCGCCGACAAACCCACCATGGAACAGGTTAGTGGCCAGGTTTACATGATACCTTCAGCAATGTCACATGATCTAATCTGGCCTGACTGACTGACAACCTGTAATTTTTTTTTTTCTTCCTCCCTCAGGGGAGGGGCATGGGCTTGGTTAAAAACATCAACCACACAACACCACTTGAACGAGACGTACCAACAGCATCTCCGGACACACGCATCAACACCACAATACTCAAACTACCAAAAAGTCTTAATCAACAATCTCCACAACCTCTATCTCCATGACTTCAGCTACCGACTTAATTCTAATTAAACTTGTATACTTTTCTGCTGCCACTACCTTTCCAGGGAGACAATTCATGCATTAACTATCGCTGAGTAACAGTAGCCCTGCCTTGCTACGCGTCTTAACTCTCCGCTTCTTACTCCAAGCAATGGCCCTGGTCTATCATTGTCTACTCTGTTGATCATTCATCTGCACTTATTTTACTATACCTTTCATTATCTTTACATTTCTAACATATTTCCTCTTAACCGCCTCCTTTCTTGTGTATAAAGCCCTGTCTCCTCCAGCCCGTTCCTCATAGTGAGTCTAGCTCGCCCCGGAATCGATCTAGTAGCGCCTGCGCTGAAACCCGCTCTCTGGCATTCTATGTCCTTCCTGAATTGTGGTGACCAAAACTGCAACACAATATTCTAGATGTGGCCCTCACTAATCCTGTACAATGTTACACCAACCTCTTTGATTTAAAATCAGATCCATTTCCTTGACTTCGAAGCCCCTCCGAATACAACCGCAAACCCTATTGCGTTACTTATAGCTGCGTGGCACTGTCTGCCTGCTTACCTCCCCATAACCTATTACCACCCCCAAAATCCTTCTCCTGTGTGACACGCTCCAAAATTACCCCTTGCATCTTGTAATTTTGATTTTTCATTGTTCTTTCACATCCCCAACACCTTACACTTGCTCAGGTTAAATTCCATCTGCCAGTCTTTTGCCCAATCTATCAAGTATCAATACTTTCCTGTATCTGACCACCCGCCTCCAAGCTTGTGTCTCTACAATTTGGAGAGCTTACTTTTTCCCCATTATCCAAATCATTGATGTAAATAATGAATAGTAATGATCCGGGTACTGATCCCTGAGTACCCCACTCTTGCATCCTCCCAGCAAGGCATCCTCTCACTCACAGCCACACTTTGCTTCTATGACGAAGTCAGTTGCAATCCATTGGCTACCTTACAGTCCTCCACAAGTCCTCACCTGCTAACAACCTCCAATATGGACCTCAAAAGAACTCCAAAAAATATGTGGACTGCTTCATAGAACTCTAAAAGATTTTTAAACAGGAACAACCTTGGTAACCCATGCCGACTACCTTTAATTAGTTTGTATTTGTTTAAAATTCAAATGGTTCCTCATCTGGTCCTTAATGTTTCTAACACCTTCCCTACAACTGAAGTCAAACTTACAGTCTGTAGTTTCCCAATTCTTCTCGATCCTTTCTTCAATAATGGTATTACATTTACTACTCAATCCACGATATCTGTCCTGACTCCAGGGAACATCTCGCTTACCTGCTCACACCTCCATCAATACTCTCACTGCATATATCTGACCGGAGCCTTATCTACTCTGGATTAACCTAGCTGTTCTTTACTTCCTCCACTCCAACCTGGATCTTCTGTAAAAGTCCTTCCTCACTCCTTGATAAATACTCTCAGCATGGGCAATTCTCCTGACTGTTTTGTGAAAAGTTGAAGAAAATACCTGTTTAATAAGCTTGCCATCTCACCTTCATCACAAACCACTGTCCCGGTGTATTCTCAATGGGCCCACACTGGTCCAAACCTGTTCTTTTCCCCTGATATACTTAAAGAAAGTCATCGATCATCTTCTTCAGCATCCATCACAGCGATCATCTTTTTCAGCATAGCCGTGTTGTCACACACGGAAGTAGACCACCAGACCCGTACTGTGTACAGGTTACATTGTGGTACAATTTAACTCAAGCGTGAATAATTTCCGATTTTTCACAAATATGCCAGCGATGCGTCCTTGGTGCTTGTATAATAATGCAAACCGAGATGTTTTTCATGCTACACCAATGGCCGAAAGACCCTAAGTTTGCCAGAAATTGAAAAGGTTTGTCCAAATACCCGCGTGTGGATCGGGTCGACAAAATGTTAGCTTTGTGCTCGGAACATGTTGCAGAAGCACTTATGAAACAACAGTGATGGCTAGATCTTGTTGTCTGCACGATTGAAAGAGGATAACACACCCACCATTAAGCAGAAGAAGAAACATTTGACAAAGGCTAGGACAGAATTTGTAATTGTTCATGGTGCCGGCGATGGCTCGCCGACTTTCACGAAGGACACCTGGTCCTTAATGCCAGCAGATGGGACGCCAGCTTTAACATCCATTTGAGGAACGGCGCACACATTGAGACCCACCCTGCTGTGGACACTGGGATGACAGTTTTATAGCTGGGTCGAAGTTCAAACCAGGCTAGACAGCTCAAACGTGAGTGCAATTACCCTCAGGCTATTTTTCCCACCTATAAATTTTACAGAGATTCAGCATTATCAAAAATTGTTAAGGTATCAATCATTCAACTCTAGAATAAATGAGGAATTCTGCACTTTTTTACTGTTTTGTGACCTAATCCCCCAAAGTTTGGTCTTTCATCTGATGCTTATGCTACGGGCCATTCACAATCTTGTGATGGAGTATGATGATCAGCTACTGAGGCTGTGGCTCCACAGACGCCATACAAGTAGTGTGTACCTCCTCCAGGCTGAACAGTTTATTTTTTGTATCCCACTGATGGGCGAATCTGGATCCGCACCTGAACCAAAATCTATCTGGCTTGTTCTTGTCACCTAACAACTTGTCCACAACTTTTGAAACGTCATGCTATAATATCGATTTTGGCCCATCTCTCGATGGTAAGAAATCACTGAAAAAACATTTTGTAATATTCGATCTCTGTAATATTAATAAATAAAAAACAGTCATCTCATGTATTACCAGTCGCTCTTGACCAGCCTTCCACATCTTCATGTTGTTTGCACAAGCCCAGGGTATTTCACGATCTCTAACTATATATTTGGGGTTGTAGCTGTATGTAAGTGTGCTGGCAGGATGCCTAGACGTGACCACACACTCGCCCATTCTGAGTCGAGTTTGAATCCCGACCCAGATATAAACTGTCTCCGGTGTTTTACAAGCAGGGTAATTAATCGTTGTGTGTGCGCGCCGTCCCTCAGATGACGTTAAACTGACGTCCCATCATTCTGCCAGCATAGTTGGTGGTGTTGGTGATCTCCAGCACCTGAGCAAATTACAAGTTCTGCTAACTGCTTAGTCGACATCAGGCCTGCTTGCCGGTTTTTGAAATACTTGGGCCAAAAACTTCCCCCAGACAATCCCACAAGAACGTGGCATATTTGTGTCTGTAAGAAAAATAAGTAAATGTATGGAAGTGCAATATTGTCCGGTGTATCATCCACACGATCGGCAACCCAGAACCCAATCGATCTCCCTCACAGCATATGGTTGAAATTTGTTTCCAAGTCAGACAAAATCCTGGTCAGCCATTCCACATGAGTGGTGAACGCACGTACACATGTGGTGTAGTCTTGAATTGTCTCTTACGAAAATGTCATTACCAGAGCGTTAGGCTCTGCTTTCAAATTGATTTTTTATTTTCGGGGGTGACACCATCTAATTTGACATTTTCATTCAGACAATCTTGATAAACAAATAATCACTGAAACACAGTTCTTTGTTTATTACCCAAGTATCTTATGTTCATTTTATTTAACCAAAACATATTTTCAAATTTTCATTACAGGAACTTCTTTACTGGACAACTGAGAACTTGGTCATTGGCATATTCTTATCCCTTGCTGGTCGGTTAAATTGTTATTTTAAGTCGTTTAAATTATTAGTGTGTTAAATTTATTATTTAATTGTGGGGAGACAAGGTGTGGTGAAAAATAATACACTGGATGGTTTGCCATTTCTATCACAGTGTATCTGTTTAAAGGTAGATTATTATGATGACCACTGTTGTTTTAGTCGTCATTGTCGAATCAGAATCTTAATCAAGTCTGAGACGTACATTCCTGCATCCCACCTGGTGGTGTTGACGAAGAATTTTTTCTTTTCCACCACCTTCTTGGTGTTGTGCTGTTTATCTTCTTTGGAGCGGTGTTTTGACAAAATCTCGACATTTCAATACCATCGCTGAGTAAAAGATGATGGAAGTATTTTTGCATCATGATGTCCTTTTACCTTTTGGTTCAATCTCAAGAGTCTGTCTATCACCACGGGGATGATCATGGGTTTTTCAGATCTACAGCAGGCCTGAACTTCATTTAGTTAGTTTCTATTATCCAGGGTGTCTAACCCAAGAATAAAGGAAAACCACTTACCTGGGTGGGAAAATGGCAAAACCCACCTGGTGTAACAACAAAACAAATTGATGACTTAACAAATGCCATCTCACGTACCTGTTGATGTTGTTTTTGCTTCGTCTTAATCATCCTTTTAAGATCTTTCTCATTCCTATTTGAGGACTGAACAACAATTGGAAATGGTTATTTTATTATATATTTTTTTCCGCTTCAGTATGGATGCAAAGCTTCTTTTTAAGATACAGAACACCATAAAATCTTTAAACTGCATAAGCAAATGCAGGTCGATGCCCAGACAGTAGGCTAAAAACCTGTCTGATGGACTTAAAAGGGTTTGATATTGTGCATGCTCTTAAACCACTGAAGAATATGTTAGTGTAGTGTCATTTCTGTGAGAATATGAACTATACCACTTTGAAAGAAATCGTCATCCCTACTACCATCTACATCTAGCAGATACACACCAACATTAGTTGTTCAAGAGCTCAAATCTTTGATAGCTGCAGGGCCGGATTTAGGGAAGGACCAATCGGCATTTGTCAAGGCCCAAACTCCAGGGCGCCCACGAAAAACATACGATAAATTCATTATTTCCCTTGTTGACTCAAAGGTAGCAGAACAGGGAAGTGGTATACAGGTCATCTGCACTAGTAAGGCTGGCAATTTGACTTTCCCATCTAGTTGTTGATAAATTGTGCTCATGTTCCTGTCAAGATCATTTATATATTAGCTCTTACTGATAATACCTCCTGCCACTGAAGGTAGATGGAGGTATGTTTGCACCCCTGTTTGTTTATGAACAAAATATCTCAAAAAGTTGTGACGGATTCGGCACGAAATTTTGTGGAGAGCTTGGTTTATGCATGGGTGAAACTCCTTCCGTATTTTACGGAAATCTGTATTTTTGTAAAGACCCATGCGGATGTTTCCGTATGTTCGTCATCAGTAAAACGTGCCATGATTTAGGGATTGAGGTGCTATTCTGATATGCCTGATTCGTTTATTAACCCATTTCATCCAGATGGGGTGTAATGCAATGCAATAACGCATCATAACCACGATTTGTGTGAATTCTCCCATGACAGTTTTTATTATGAGCTGTATTTATAGAAGCGCCCCAGGTACAAATCTTGCGAGCGCCTTACCATGATTAGATGTCCGCCAGGCAGGAGTAGGTGAGTGGACGTCGGTGTTGCCATTTCTATCACAGTGTTGGACGTTGGAATGGCATTTTATATTCTTTACATCATGAGTATTTTTAACATTTTATTTGTTATATTAATTGTGACTTATTAATTTGTGATTGGAATGGAAAATATAGAGATTGAGTTGAATAAGAAGGAGGAGATTATAAAAGGGCGGCGGGACAAGGAAAAGCGGGGTTCCCTGATCGGAATGGAAGCTGTGATGTTCATTCATCCCGCGTGGGTGATTTATAATAGCTGTCGAAGACTGCTTGAGTTATCACCGAGATGGGAAAATTTATCCTTCGGTAGAAATTCTTATTCAATCATCTCGCAAAGGTCAAGGAGAACTTGCGTGCCGTTGCAATCTGTAGCGGCATCATTTTCATGCCATAATATCGGGTTGATCAGGGGTTTTCCGGAACCGGTGCAACCGAAGAGAAGACGAGTGGTTGTTCGGTCGCGTTGGAATAAAGGATTGACTCGGATTCCGAATGCTTCGGACGTCTTTTTCCTTCCACGCTAAAGATCCGCGTGCTTGGCGTTTTGGGCGCGAACAACTGCCATTTTGTGTGTCTTTCAGACACATTCCACTCTACAGACATCTGTCCTGGTGTTGTGCTAAAAAGGGCAACCGTTATCATGGAGTTTTGCTGGTAACGATTCTTCCTAATATTAGCACCTTCATGTGGCTCGTGTGTAAGAGCTCTTCTTTGCTTTGTGGTACCTTGCACGTCTTGCGTGGCCTTACCGGGTTTGGTGTGCTCGTTTGAAGAGTCGGGAGTTTATTTCTCTTTTGGATCCTTCATCAACATTCCTGCCTTTGGCCTACCGGGTTCCAGGTGGCTATTCAGCTAGTACCTCGCAACTACTATCCCTTGTGGCATTTTTACTCCTTCAGATGTATTCCCTGAACTTATACGTTCACGACTCCGGCCGCTGGCCAATGCTGATGCAATGACCCTGTTACTCATTTTGCTAACCTCGGAAGGATGACGGACTGAGTCAACCTGCCTGGTGTTGACTTAACAGCAGGTGAAGGCTCAACCCCAAGACCCTAGCCTAAGGTCTTAAGCCAGCCACCTGAACCGTTAAGCCAACACCAGGCTCCAGCAAAAATGTTCAGTGAAAAAAAATATATATATTCTTCCTAATTATCACTTTCATTTGCATAGTTTTGTTGTTACAATATGGACAGGATCACTCCCAAAATGCATATTTTGACATCAATTTTTCAAAATTTTATGGGGCAGCAATTTGGATGAACTTGGTGGACACGTTGGGTGTGTGACAGTGACGAATCAATCGATTTTGGTGAAGAATCCGAATCCGGATCAGATTGAGAATTTTTCAAGTGATTTTTTTTTACCATGATGATTACAGGCGAAAAATGCTATATGTATATAGCACGATATCTCAAAAGTTGTGGACGGATTCGGACGAAACGTGGTGAAGAGGTTGGTATGTAACGAGAAGAATGATTCGATTTGGTGAAGATCTGAATCTGGATTCAGAGAAATTTTTTAGTGATTCTTCACCATTCAGTGATAGGGCTAAAATGATATATGGGCGTTTCACACAAGTCATGGTCATTTCTGGTATTTTTGTACCCTGCATGCTAAATAGCTAATGAGAGGCTGTAGTTCTCTGTCATTAGGGCCAGTAGTTGGTGCTAGTGATGGCACAACTTGGACCACTTTTTATTTGACAAAAAAATGTCTTTTGCAGAAATGGCATAAAAATTCCATTTTTTTTGACAAATAGCTGTCTCATTTTCTCCAGTACACTGCATTCACAGTGTATACACAAATACAAGCAGAATTGGGAGTTTATATATGTTTGTGCATCAATTTAATACCTCTTCTGTACTTTGTCCACAACAAATTATTTCATTCAGACTATGAATATTTATTCACTCTCAATAAATATGTCCCACCGTTCGTCCGTCAAATATGTCCACCGTTCGTCCGTCAAAAAATGTCCTCCGAAATGCATATTGTAGAATAATTTTTTTTTATATAAATAAAGGGTTCTTTAAAAAGTTATTGTGTGTTTTACCAAGTGTGTATATACCTGCACTATATTATGCTACAAAGTTTGAGTGTTAAGGCCCTAGTCACACCTTACGTTTTAGCCAGCAATGGCAACGTATCAAATGTATGTAAAACGCTGGCTTACGCTGAACTTTTGATGTTTTTTTAAAGATTCGGACGTATTCATAACGAGTTGTTCGAATGCATAACATATTGGTAACGGACACAGAACGTTTCGTTGTCTTATAGATAACTTGTACCAACGAATGCTTAGCCTGTTGTCGCGTTCACAACCTATGCCAACGCATAGTCTAACTTATGCATAGCGCGCTGCACGTATCGCCGACTATCACATGCGTAGCTATTGAAAGGCTGCCGCACAAGATTCAAAATCAAACCGCCGGAAATGGAAGTTCAACATCGCAGTCACACCTTGGTGATCTTGCCAGCGTATGCCGACCTCTGAAAAATGCGTCTAATCGCTGGCGCACGTCGAATACGGTATGGGTAAGTTTGGTACGGAATAGAACGTAAAGTACGCTATCATACGTCGTAGTAAGTGGAGTACGTTTTGTATTTTTAAACGTGTTAAACATTTACGACGTACTTGCCGTATGCTCACATGTTCCGCATGCGATGGAATAAGTTGTACGCACGATATGCGATCGTTGGCACACGTAGACAAAGTTACTTGTAAGTTACTCATAAGTCGAAACACGTCAATGTAATGGTTAGCGTCGGTGTTCCAGACTCCCTGGTTTTTTTTTTCTTCGGTATGACGGTGATGTTGACACTTCGATTTCTAGTGCGGTTATAATATAATATAATTAATAGGCTGCTGCTCAACGATTGAATCATAACCGCACTAGAAATCGAAGTGTCAACATGACGGTCATACCGAAGAAAAAAAAAATTAAAAAAAAAAACCGGGAGTCTGGAACCTGACACTAACATTCAATTGACGTGTTTCGACTTATGAGTACCTTACAAGTAACGTGTGTCAACAGATCACATAACGTCCTACAACTTATGGCCAGCCTAGCGGAACTTTGTGAGTGATACGCTGGCATAAGTTCGTAAAATTTCAAGCATGCTAAATTGAGGACAACCGCAAAGTACAACGATGAAAGCCAGCGTACTACGATATGCAGTGTTTTTTCAGCGCTCTCAATGTTTCCAAAACTTCCCATTCATCGTTGTACTTTGCGGTTGTCCTCAAATTTTAGCATGCTTGAAATTTTACGACTTATGCCAGCGTATCACTCACAAGTTCCGCTAGGCTGGCCATAAGTTGTAGGCACGTTATGTGATCGTTGACACACGTTACTTGTAAGGTACTCATAAGTCGAAACACGTCAATGTAATGGTTAGTGTCAGTCAGACTCCCCGGGTTTTTTTTTTTAATTTTTTTTTCTTCGGTATGACAGTCATGTTGACACTTCGATTTCTAGTGCGGTTATGATTTCAATCGTTGAGCAGCAGCCTATTAATTATATTATATTATAACCGCACTAGAAATCGAAGTGTCAACATCACCGTCATACCGAAGAAAAAAAAAACCAGGGAGTCTGGAACACCGACGCTAACCATTACATTGACTGTTTCGACTTATGAGTAACTTACAAGTAACTTTTGTCCACGTGTGCCAACGATCGCATATCGTGCGTACAACTTATTCCATCGCATGCGGAACATGTGAGGCATACGGCAAGTACGTCGTAAAAATGTTTAACACGTTTAAAAATACAAAACGTACTCCACTTACTACGACGTATGATAGCGTACTTTAGCGTTCTATTCACGTATACCAAACTTACCCATACCGTATTCGACGTGCGCCAGCGATTTAGACGCATTTTTCAGAGGTCGGCATACGCTGGCAAGATCACAAG
>CM068959.1:48416411-48431559 GCA_035128595.1 Eptatretus atami | reverse complement strand
AAAGAGAGATTGACGGGTTATTAGCTGCAAAATGTCGAAAACCCGGTTTCGTTCAACAACTTTCAAATTTGACCTTTGCAAAACCTTTAAAGGTCACAAACAATGTTGGACATTAAAATAAGGAAACAGGATACGTGCTATAGCTATGTAGTTAGTTCGTCGAAGAAGGTCGAAAACCCGGTTCGATTCCCACAACTTTGAAAATTTGACCTTTGTGAACTTTAAAGGTCAAAGGTCAAGGATTATGACCTTTGGTGCAAAACTTCCTCTGGAACATTCCAGGAACAATATAACGTCATATAGGCTATATGGCATTTCCACTCTCGGATTATCCATACTTTGATGAAATCAGCGTAAAAACAAACTTGAAGGGGGCGCCACGGGCAAGGTGTTCGAGATAGAGCAAAATGGTTTCAAGACTTTAAGTGGGGAATGACCTGAAATTATGCATAAAAAAATATTGTCATCCTAGCTCTCAAAGTTTGGGCGGTCGTATGATTTTATGTCAAAATTCGCAATTTTCTAAGTTCGTGACCTTGTGACCTGACCTTGGGATGAAAATGAAAAATCGAGCTCCTGGGGCTATGCAGGTGCCATTGGGCTAACCAAATACCGAAACCTGCCAGATTCGACAAACCCCCTCGGAGAAGATGCAAATTGAAATCGGCTACCCCCTAAAAACACGTTTTTTGGGGCGCGGCTCCGCCCAAATGGGCGCACCACGCCCATTTTCAGGAAAACACAACTAGATCATGATATAAACCTCCCACCAAAATTTTATCAGGATCGGATCAAAACCCACGGAGCTATGCTCGGGACAGACAGACAGACAGACAGACAGACAGACAGACAGACACAGACGACAACAACATACAAATAACGAATATAGTGGTCACTTACTGACTCCGTGAACGCTTACTGACTCGTGAACTTACTGACTCGTGAACCAATTAGAACATACACCAGTGATCCATTGTAGCCCTCTACCACAAGACCATGGTGGTGTGATTCTGATAAGGTATCATGCCTTCTTGACACGATTGGTGCAGCTCTGGATGAAGGACACCTTGTTTGCTTTTAGTTTTCCAAACTTTGTTTTGACCTTTGTGTAAGATTATACTGCAATTCCGTTAAGGTGGAGGTGGTGTCAGTTATTTGCTTTATATATATATATATTTTTTTTTTTTGCAAACTCGTTATCTCTCTGCGGACTTGCAAAATAATTATTATAATCCTCGGTATAAAATTACAATTTCTAAATAATATCGAACATAATTTAATTGCGCTGCTGTTGGCAGGCGAATAATGATTAATAATTATGGAACACTTCAGAAAATTCATTTCGCCACGAACGCTCGCTCCAATCGTCGCCAGCGTGATGACGTCGTCGTGACGTCATGCGTGATGGGCGGTCCTTAACAGCTTGCGCACGCGTACTGGCATGTGCTGCCCAAAATGGTGACGAAGGCCGGAGGAGGAAGCAAGAGGCGAACGGCCTGAGCTCTCCTGTTGAGAGCGGTGAGCATCCGGCGCCAGCAAGGCTCCACAAAAGGTAAATTGGCGCTCGCAGTAGTGCGACAGGAAGCGGTAAAAGATGGAGTTTTCAGTTGTATGATGTTTGCAGCTCGATTGGCTCGATTATTTCACCAAAGCTGTAATTTTGTTTTAACTAACTGCCCCGTTGCTTGCTGCCCGCCCTCTGCTGGCGCCATGTTATTTTGTCCGTGGGCGTGTGGTAGGACTGCGGTTCCCGGCGCTCGGCTTGTCCGAGATTCGAAACCTCACGGCAGGACTGGGAGCCATTTCTACGTTGATGTTGATGTTGATGATATTATTCCGGACTCCGTATCCTGAGCCTCAGCGCGAACCCCGCACTCTGACAGGATTCCGCCGCGCGTCTTCTTCCGCCAAAATCTGTTGCGCGGTGGGGGTCGTTTTGCTGTGGTAAATCCGCACAAAGAATGCGACTCGGTGTCCGTGTCTGAGGCGGTTAACCATCGTAGACCACTCCGAGGCAAGACGGTCGTGCACATTCATTGTCTATAATATACTAACAGCCTGTGACGCCGTTTAAACGCGCTTTCTGAAATCGTGGTGTTCGGAACGAAGCGAACGTCCCGTTTCCTCACACGGTGAACTCGCTGTGTTGCACGCTCGTCGTGCAATCCCATTGTGAATGCATCCATCGTTTAATGTTCACTTAAATGGAGGTGCATGGCGGTCGGTGAAGCCCGATCACCGTTCACTTACTGCCTGGAAGATCGTTTCAAATTGAGGCGTGTAAGGTTGAGGTCCCGTGCGTCGTTGCCCCCCCCCCCTCTTTGTCGTCGCAGGGAGTACATCTTCATCGTTACCCGATCACGTGGTATCGATTGTGCGTTTCTCGATTGTTTACTCTTCAACGACGACGATGGAGGCGCATTCGTCTCCTCAAACATTGCTTCGTGTGGATCCACGAGGTCGAACGAAATCGATGTCCACGTCCGTCGATGGTAGTTCCTCCAACACCAAATCTCGATACAAGTATACACCGTTGTTCGTCTATTTATTATGTACTCTCTGTAAAAGGTGTGTTTTTGGGGTTTTTTTTTTTTGTCTTTCCTCCTCAACCAACTACACTTCCAGAAGGGCAGATCTTGTGTCTTCAAGCGCATTGAACCAACAATGTGGATTTGGCTATGATTTGGGTCGAGTGATAGACCGATGGATCCAAGGCATGCTTTCAAATCCATCTGTCGGTATCATTTATGAAGATGTGTGTGACATCTGAACTTGATCGAAGAATAATTATTATATTGGTTATCCACAACAAAATACCCACCAGGTGATGGCTGGGTGATGGCTGGGTTCACACTGTGGTTTGACACAACACCCCTCAGGGTGACTTTAAGGGGAACCAAACGCTCGGACCACCCGACGCTAATCTATCCCTTGATACACCACAAAATTGATATCTTTTTTTTTTTCTTTCCAATTTCCGAATTAAGGTGGTAAGTTGAAATACCAAGGAAATCTAACAGGTGGAGGCCATTCAATCCATCATGCCTGTGTGAACACTATACTAATTTATCCACACAAGATCCAAGGAAGAAAAAGGCCAAAATTATTTTCGTTAATTAAAAAACTTTTACGTTATTTTATTTATTTATTTACAATTTTTTTGTCAGGTATGGGAGCATGCGCCAGAGCAGCGCGTCGCTGCGTCCACTTTCCACCGGTACTCCAGGGCCTCTGTCTGGCCATCCCAAGCAGATGACTGGCCCATCCCCATCTCCTTCAAATCCCGATCAACCTGCTGCAACCACGAGGCACGTGGTCGGCCCATTGGCCTCCTCCACTCCACTCACGAGACTCCCTCGCTGAGAGAATCTGGTGAGCAGGATCAGCATCAGGAAAACGAGCCACATGTCCATACAGTCGCAGCTGACGCTCACGGACTATGCAGGTAACAAATCTCATTTGAGTCTCTCTCAGCAACCGCTCGTTGGACACAAAGTCCGACCAGCGATAGCCAAGGATTCTCCGAAGAGACTTGATACCAAAGGAATTAAGTCTCCATCTCAGATCCTTGGTCAGAGTCCAAGTCTCACATCCATAGAGCAAGACTGGAAGCACAAGGACCTGAAGACTCAGACTTTCGTCCTCCTGCACAGGTACCGGCAGTGCCACACCCCATTATCCAGTGAATCCATGACTCCCCAGGCCCGACCCGACGTCTATTGACCTCTGAGTCACATCCGGCAGAGACATGAATATCACTGCCAAGGTAAGTGAATCTCTCCACGACCTCAACATCCTCACCACAAACTGGCACAGACAGGACAGCGGCATCCAAGATGTCATTGAAAGCCTGGATCTTTAGTTTTGACCCAGGAACCCGTAATCCCAGCGGCTCCGACTCCTCATTCAGCACCTCGAGGGCCCCCAAAAGAATAAATAAAGTCTCCGCAAAGATGACTGCATCATCTGCGAAATCGAGGTCAGAGATCTTGACATTCCCAAACAATGCACCACAGCTTGATCTCTGACATCCTCCCTTTCTTCCAGTCCATACAAGTGCTGAAAAGTGTGGGGCCAGTACACACCCTGACGAACTCCAGTAACAACTGGAAATAAGTCAGAGATGGTACCACCACATCTCACAGCACTCTCAGTACCAGAGTAGAGTTCAGACATCAGATCGATCATTTTTGGTGCACCCCAGCGAAGACAATAATCCTCCAGAGGCATCCCGATTCACTGAAGCGAACGCTTACATAGATCAACATAGGCTGCAAGCAGCCCCTGCTGAAACTCTCGCCTGCGTTCGGTGAGGACCCAAAGAGCAAGGATATGGTCAATCGTTGACCTCTTTGGTGTAAAGCCTGACTGCTCTGGACGCTGGTGCTCAAGCAGATTGTGGCGAACCCTATCAAGAATTATCCGAGCAAAGTCCTTGCCTGGCACTGAATAGAGCGTCACCCCTCGGTAGTTGTTGCAGTCTTGGCGATCACCCTTCCCTTTCCAGAGAGGGACAAACAGGCCCCTCTTCAGTCAGTTGGATGATGCCTGTGCTCCAAGCAGAGCACAGAACTGCATGCAACGACACGAGTGCAGCATTTCCACCAGCCTTGAGAAGTTCAGCATGGATGCCACAGATCCTTGAGCTTTACCCCATTTCAACCGGTTCACCGCAGCCTGTGTTTCCACAAGCGAAGGTGGACCACAGTTGATTGGAGGTCAGCAACAGGGATTGTAACACCCTGACGTCCAACTCGACAGCTGGGGATCAGCCTGGTACAACCGGCCCAGCGGGCCTTCACTTCGACTCCTCTGTCAAGAGCCTCCCACCCTCTGCTCTAATTGCAGTACACTGAGGGATGGGCTTGGATGAACGCAATGCGCGAATTCCCCTGTAAGCAGGACGAGAATCCCTTGACCACAGGTGATGCTCTACCCCCTCACAGATTCCTCACACATAGGCCTCCTTTTCCACCCTTAGCGCACGTACAGTTTTACGCCTCAGCTCCCTGAACAGCTCAGCTCTGCCATTCAGCCTGGCCCTGCGACTCTGGTCAATGGTATCCAGTGTCCCTTGAGAGACAAAATTGTTCTTTGCCCTACGGTGAGTTCCAAGACATCCACCGGCAACATCAAGAACGGTGGTCTTGAAGGCACTCCACAACTCTTCAGGACCTCCCAAAGCACCCAGACTCCTCAAATCTCACTCATTCTGTTCGCAAACTCCTCAGCTACCCTCTCATCTTGGAGCTTGCAAGATCCAGCCTAGGCTGGGATGGTACCATTCTCCTGGATTTAAGGTGCAACTTCAGAGTTGCTACAAGAAGCCTGTGGTCAGTATTGAGCAACTGAGCACTCCGGTAGACCCTGAAGTTCTGGATCATCCTCCAGCGACCATCAACGAGGACATTGTCAATCTCCTTTGCCACACCGCCGCGTTGGAATACCATGTCGAGCGATGAGCTTGTGGGTGCTGAAACCATGAACCGGCACCCTAGGTCCATGACTTCTTGCAAAGTCAAGGAACTTAGTGCAATTCTGGTTCATAGTTCTTGACCCATGGGGACCAACACACGTCTCATAACCATCCCTATCAGTTCCAGTCGATGCATTGAAATCCTCACGACGAGAAGTGTATCTCGTCTGGGGCACTGATCAACCACAGACTCGAGCGTGGCGTCGAATGCATCCTTCACAGTGAGATCACTCGCCTCAGTCGGAGCATAAACAGAGACCAGGGAAATGACACCTTAAGGAGTGATGAATCCTTCGTCTCATAATACGCTCGTTGACCGGTGTTACCTCAATTTTCATTGAGTCAGTTTATTGGACACAGCTACAGCAACTCCTTTGGAATGGTACCATCAGAGCGACCAGACCAATCCTAGGTGTAACCACCCACCATGATCTCGTCGCAATCCGGTCTCAGAACCTCAGAGAGTGCTGCAATACCGATGTCCAAACGCTTGAGCTCAGATGATAACAGAGACAGGTGATCATCCTCTCTTAGGGATAGGACGTTCCAGGCACCCACCCGAAGGACCGCCTCAGGTTAACCCAAGGAGACCTCCGTCTGGTGGACAACACCTCAGCACCACTCCGACACACTCCCACAATCTAACCCGGGAATGCTACACCGTGGTTTCCTCCTATCATCAATGATTGGGGTCCCGAAGGCTTTTCCACAATCCGGTCATCCGGTGAGCTGCCCTGCGAAGGGAAGCTGCACAGGAGGTACTCACACGGAGTGGGTTTCAGATTTCTTTGCGTTTTTGTGTTTTGCAGAATGAAGGGTTTTACGGTGGCTGGAGTGCAAATCCTGCCACCAACCTCCTAATACGAAGTAACCCAACTGCAGGAGGACGTCCGCAGACACAGTTGAGCACTAGATATGGATGGCCGTTGGCTCACAAGGAGCTCCTCCGCCATTTGACAGTTTTGTTTTTAATCCTGCTGGGTGTCCATATCCAAACACCCTCCTCACCAAAAACCTGGTGGGGGAGACTGTTTAGTCGCCGACAAACCCGACCATGAATCTGAAAACCCACTCCGTGTGAGTACCTCCTGTGCAGCTTCCCTTCGCAGGGCAGCTCACCGGATGACCGGATTGTGGAAAAGCCTTCGGGACCCCCAATCATTGATGATAGGAGGGAAACCACGGTGTAGCATTCCCGGGTTAGATTGTGGGAGTGTGTCGGAGTGGTGCTGAGGTGTTGTCCACCAGACGGAGGTCTCCTTGGGTTAACCTGAGGCGGTCAAGAAGACGAGATATTGCTGGCTAAAACGTCAAGGTGTGACTAGGCCTTAACACTCAAACTTTGTAGCATAATATCAGTGCAGGTATATACACACTTGGTAAAACACACAATAAACTTTTTAAAAGACCCTTTATTTATATAAAAAAAAATTATTCTACAATATGCATTTCCGGAGGACATTTTTTGACGGACGAACGGTGGGACATATTTTGACGGACGAACGGTGGGACATATTTATTGAGAGTGAAATAAATATTCATAGTCTGAAATGAATAATATGTTGTGGACAAAGTACAGAAGAGGTATTAAATTGATGCAACAACATATAAAACTCCCAATTTCTGCTTGTATTTGTGTATACACTGTGAATGCAGTGTACCTGGAGAAAATGAGACAGCTATTTGTCAAAAAAATGGCAATTTTTATGCCATTCTGCCAAAAAGACATTTTTTTGTCAATAAAAAGTGGTCCAAGTTGTGCCATCACTAGCACCAACTACTGGCCCTAATGACAGAGATACTACAGCCTCTCATTTAGCTATTTAGCATGCAAGGGTACAAAATACCAGAAATGACCATGACTGTGAAACAGCCCATATATCATTTTAGCCCTATCACTGAATGGTGAAGAATCACTAAAAAAATTCTCTGATCCAGATTCAGATCTTCACCAAAATCGAATCAATTCTTCCTCGTTACATACCAACCTCTTCACCACGTTTCGTCCGAATCCGTCCACAACTTTTTGAGATATCGTGCTATATACATATAGCATTTTCGCTGTAATCACTCAATGGTAAAAAAAAATCACTTGAAAAATTCTCAGATCTGGATCCGGATTCGGATCTTCACCAAAATCGAATTGATTCGTCACTGTCACACACCCAACGTGTCCACCAAGTTTCATCCAAATGCTGCCCCATAAAATTTTGAAAAATTGATGTCAAAATATGCATTTTGGGAGTGATCCTGTCCATATTGTAACAACAAAACTATGCAAATGAAAGTGATATTTAGGGAAGAAATATATATTTTTTTTCACCTGAACATTTCTTGCTGGAGCCTGGTGTTGGCTTAACGGTTCAGGTGGCTGGCTTAAGACCTTAGGCTAGGGTCTTGGGGTTGAGCCCTTCACCTGCTGTTAAGTCAACACCAGGCAGGTTGACTCAGTCCGTCATCCTTCCGAGGTTAGCAAAATGAGTAACAGGGTCATTGCATCAGCATTGGCCAGCGGCCGGAGTCGTGAACGTATAAGTTACGGAGATACATCTGAAAGGAGTAAAAATGCCACAAGGGAATAGTAAGTTGCCGAGGTACTTAGCTGAATAGCCACCTGGAACCCGGTAGGGCCAAAGCAGGAATGTTGATGAAGGATCCAAAGAGAAATCAACTCCCGACTCTTCAAACGAGCCACACCAACCCGCGTAAGGCCACGCAAGACGTGCAAGGTACCACAAAGGCAAAGAAGAGCTCTTTACACACGAGCCACATGAAGGTGCTAATATTAGGGAAGAATCGTTACCAGCAAAACTCCATGATAACGGTTGCCCTTTTTAGCACAACACCAGGCACAGATGTCTGTAGAGTGGAATGTGTCTGAAAGACACCAACAAATGGCAGTTGTTCGCGCCCAAAAACGCCAAGCAGGCGGATCTTTAGCGTGGAAGGAAAAGACGTCCGAAGCATTCGGAATCCGAGTCAATCCTTTATTCCAACCGCGACCGAACAACCCACTCGTCTCTCTTCCGGTTGCACCCGGTTCCGGAAAAACCCCTGATCAACCCGATATTATGGCATGAAAATGAATGCCGCTACAGATTGCAACGGCACGCAAGTTCTCCTTGACCTTTGCGAGATGATTGAATAAGAATTCTACCGAAGGATAAATTTTCCCATCTCGGTGATAACTCAAGCAGTCTTCGACAGCTATTATAAATCACCACGCGGGATGAATGAACATACAGCCTTCCATTCCGATCAGGGAAACCCCGCTTTTCCTTGTCCCGCGCCCTTTTATAATCTCCTCCGTCTTATCAACTCAATCTCTATATTTTCATTCCAATCACAAATTAATAAGTCACAATTAATATAACAAAATAAATGTTAAAAATACTCATGATGTAAACGAATATAAATGCCATTCCAACGTCCAACACTGTGATAGAAATGGCAACACCGACGTCCACTCACACTCCTGCCTGGCGGACATCTAATCATGGTAAGGCGCTCGCAAGATTTGTACCTGGCTGGCTTCTATAATAACAGCTCATAATAAAAACTGTCATGGGAGAAATTCACACAATCGTGTTATGATGCGTTATTGCATTGGCATTACACCCATCTGGATGAAATGGGTTAATAAACGATCAGCATATCAGAATAGCACCTCAATTCCCTAAAATCATGGCACGTTTTACTGATGACGAACATACGGAAACATCCGCATGGGTCTTTACAAAAATACAGATTCCGTAAAATACGGAAGGAGTTTCACCCATGCATAACCAAGCTCTCACAAAATTTCGTCCGAATCCGTCCACAACTTTTTGAGATATTTTGTTCATAAACAAACAGGGGTGCAAACATAACCTCCATCTACCTTCAGTGGGCAGAGGTATTATTCAGTAAGAGCTTAATAAAGTGATCTTGACAGAACATGAGCACAAATTATCAACAACTAGATGGGAAAGTCAAATTGCCAGCCTTACATAGTGCAGATGACCATGTATACCACTTCCTGGTTCTGCTACCTTTGAGTCACAAGGGAATAAATGAATGTATTGTATGTTTTTCGTGGGCCCCCTGGAGTTTGGGCCCTGGACAAATGTCCGATTGGTCCTTCCCTAAATCCGGCCCTGCAGCTATCAAGATGTTTGAGCTCTTGAACAACTAATGTTTGGTGTGTATCTGCTAGATGTAGATGGTAGCTAGGGATGACGATGTCTCTTCAAAGTGGTATAGTCTCATATTCTCACAGAAATGACACTACACTAACATATTCTTCAGTGGTTTAAGAGCATGCACAATATCAAGACCCTTTTAAGTCCATCAGACAGGTTTTTAAGCCTACTGGTCTGGGCATCGACCTGCATTTGCTTATGCAGTTTAAAGATTTTATGGTTTCTGTATCTTAAAAGAAGCTTTGCATCCATACTGAAGCGAAAAAAATATATAAAATAAATAACCATTTCCAATTGTTTTCAGTCCTCAAATAGGAATGAGAAAGATTTAAAGGATGATTAAGACGAAGAAAAAAACAACATCAACAGGTACGTGAGACGGCATTTTTAAGTCATCAATTTGTTTTGTTGTTACACCAGGTGGGTTTTGCCATTTTCCACCCAGGTAAGTGGTTTTTCCTTTATTCTTGGGTTAGAACCCTGGATAATAGAAACTAACTAAATGAAGTTCAGGCCTGCTGTAGATCTGAAAAACCCATGATCAATCCCGTGGTGAATAGACAGACTCTGAGATTGGAACCAAAAGGTAAAAGGACATCATGATGCAAAAAATACCTTCCATCATCTTTTTACTCAGCGATGGTATTGAGTGTCGAGATTTTGTCAAAACACCGCTCCAAAGAAGATAACAGCAACACCAAGAGGTGGTGGAAAAGAAAAAATTCTCGTCAACACCACCAGTGGGGATGCAGGAATGTACGTCTCAGACTGATTAAGATTCTGATTCGACAATGACGACTAAAACAAAGTGGTCATCATAATAATCTACCTTAAACAGATACACTGTGATAGAAATGGCAAACCATCCAGTGTATTATTTTTCACCACACCTTGTCTCCCCACAATTAAATAATAATTTAACACACTAATAATTTAACCGACTAAAATAACAATTTAACCGACTCAGCAAGGGATAAGAATATGCCAATGACCAAGTTCTCCAGTTGTCCAGTAAAAGAGTTCTGTAATGAAAATTTTGAAATATGTTTGTGGTTAAATAAAATGAACATAAAGTACTTGGGTAATAAACAAAGAACTGTGTTTCAGTGATTATTTGTTATTTCAAGATGTCTGAATGAAAATGTCAAATTAGATGGTGTCACCCCCGAAAATAAAAATCAATTTGAAAAGCAGAGCCTAACGCTCTGGTAATGACTTTTCGTAAGAGACAATTCAAGACTACACCACATGTGTACGTGCCGTTCACCACTCATGTGGATGGCTGACCAGAATTATTTTGTCTGACTTGGAAAACAAATTTCACACATATGCTGTGAGGGAGATCGATTGGGTTCTGGGGTTGCCGATCGTGTGGATGGATACACCGGGACAATATTCGCACTTCCATACATGTACTTATTTTTCTTTAACAGACACAAATATGCCCACGTTCTTGTGGGATTGTCTGGGGGAAGTTTTTGGCCCAAGTATTTCAAAAACCGGCAAAGCAGGCCTGATGGTCGACTAAGCAGTTAGGCAGGAACTTGTAATTTGCTCAGGGTGCTGGAGATCCACCAACACCACCAACTAATGCTGGCAGAATGATGGGGACGTCCAGTTTAACGTCCATCTGAGGGACGGCGCGCACACACAACGATTAATTACCCTGCTTGTAAAACACCGGGATGACAGTTTATATCTGGGTCGGGATTCAAACTCAGACTCAGAATGGGCGAGTGTGTGTACGTCTAGGCCATCCTGCCAGCACACTTACATACAGCTACAACCCCCAAATATATAGTTGAGATCGTGAAATACCTGGCTTGTGCAAACAACATGAAGATGTGGAAGGCTGGTCAAGAGCGACTGGTTAATACATGTAGATGACTGTTTTTTATTTATTTAATATTACAGAGATCGAATATTACAAAATGTTTTTTCAGTGATTCTTCACCATCGAGAGATGGGGCCAAAATCGATATAAGCATGACGTTTCAAAAGTTGTGGACAAGTTGTTTAGGTGACAAGAACAAGCCAGATTAGATTTTGGTTCAGGTGCGGATCCAGATTCGGCCCATCAGTGGGATACAAAAAATAAACTGTTCAGCCTGGAGAGAGTACACACTACTTGTATGGCGTCTGTGGAGCACACCTCAGTAGCTGATCATCATACTCCATCACAAGATGTGTGAATGGCCCGGTAGCATAAGCATCAGATGAAAGACCAAACTTTGGGGGATTAGGTCACAAAACAGTAAAAGTGCAGAATTCCCTTCATTTAGTTCTAGAGTGTGAATGATTGATACCTTAACAATTTTTGATAATGTCTGATATCTCTGTAAAATTTATAGGTGGGAAAAATAGCCTGAGGGTAATTGCACTCACGTTTGAGCTGTCTAGCCTGGGTTTGAACCTCGACCCAGCTATAAACTGTCATCACGTGTTCCACAGGCAGGGTGGGTCATCAATGTGTGCGCCGTTCCTCAAATGGATGTTAAAGCTGGCGTCCCATCTGCTGGCATTAAGGATCCCAGGTGTCCTTCGTGAAGAGTCGGCGAGCCATCGCCGGCACCATGAAACAATTACAAATTCCTGTCCTAGCCTTTGTCAAATGTTTCTTCTTCTGCTTAATGGTGGGTGTGTCATCCTCTTTCAATCGTGGCAGACAACAAGATCTAGCCATCACTGTTGTTTCATAAGTGCTCTGCAACATGTTCGAGCACAAAAGCTAACATTTTGTCGACCCCGATCCACACGCGGGTATTTCGGACAAACTTGTTCAATTTCTGGCAAACTTAGGGTCTTTCGGCCATTGGTGTAGCATGAAACCATCTCGGTTTGCATTATTATACAAGCACCAAGGACGCATCGGCTCGGCATATTTGTGAAAAATCGGAAATTATTCACCGCTTGAGTTAAATTGTACCACAATGTAACCTGTACACAGTACGGGTCTGGTGGTCTACTTCCGTGTGTGACAACACGGCTATGCTGAAGAAGATGATCGACTGTGATGGATGCTGAAAAGATGATCGATGACTTTCTTTAAGTATATCAGGGGAAAAGACAGGTTTGGACCAGTGTGGGCCCATTGAAGAATAGCACCGGGACAGTGGTTTGTGATGAAGGTGAGATGGAAGCTTATTAAACAGGTATTTTTTCTCAACTTTTTACACAAGAACAGTCAGGAGAATTGCCAATGGCTGAGAGTATTTATCAAGGAAGTGAGGAAGGACTTTTACAGAAGATCCAGGTTGGAGTGGAGGAAGTAAAGGAACAGCTAGGTAATCGAAGAGTAGATAAGGCTCCGGGTCCAGATAATATGCACGTGAGAGTATTGATGGAGGTGGCTGAGCAGGTAAGCGAGATGTTAACGGATATTTTCAATAGTTCCCTGGAGTCAGGACAGATATCGGTGGATTGGAGTAGTAAATGTAATACCATTATTGAAGAAAGGATCCAGAGAAGAATTGGGAAACTACAGACCTGTAGTTTGACTTCAGTTGTAGGGAAGGTGTTAGAAACATTAAGGACCAGATGAGGAACCATTTGAATTTTAAACAAATACAAACTAATTAAAGGTAGTCGGCATGGGTTTACCAAAGGTTGTTCCTGTTTAACAAATCTTTTAGAGTTCTATGAAGCAGTCCACATATTTTTTGGAGTTCTTTTGAGGTCCATATTGGAGGTTGTTAGCCAAGGTGAGGACTTGTGGAGGAGCTGGTAAGGTAGCCAATTGGATTGCAAACCGACTTCGTCATAGGAAGCAAAGTGTGGCTGTGAGTGAGAGGATGCCTTGCTGGGAGGATGCAAGTAGTGGGGTACCTCAGGGATCAGTACCCGGATCATTACTATCCATTATTTACATCAATGATTTGGATAATGGGGAAAAGAGTAAGCTCTCCAAATTTGTAGATGACACAAAGCTTGGAGGCGGTGGTCAGATACAGGAAAGTATTGATACTTGCATAGATTGGGCAAAAGACTGGAGATGGAATTTAACCTGAGCAAGTGTAAGGTGTTGGGGATGTGAAAGAAATGAAAATCAGAATTCAAAGATGCAAGGGGTAATTTTGGAGCGTGTCACACAGGAGAAGGATTTGGGGGTGGTAATAGGTATGGGAGAGGTAAGCAGGCAGCACAGTGCCACGCAGCTATAAGTAACGCAAATAGGGTTTGCGTTGTATTCGGAGGGGATCATTTATAAATCAAAAGAGGTGGTTGTTAACATTGTACAGGAATTTAGTGAGGGCCACATCTAGAATATTGTGTGCAGTTTTGGTCACCACAATTCAGGAAGGACATAGAATGCCAGAGAGCGGGTTCAGCGCAGGGCTACTAGATCGATTCCGGGGCGAGCTAGACTCAGCTATGAGGAACGGCTGGAGGAGACAGGGCTTTATACACAAGAAAGGAGGCGGTTAAGAGAAATATGTTAGAAATGGTAAAGTAATGAAAGGTATAGATAAAATAAGTGCAGATGAATGATTCAACAGAGTAGACAGTGATAGGACCAGGGGCCATTGCTTGAGAGTAAAGAAGCGGAGAGTTAAGACGGTAGCAAGGCAGGGCTACTGTTACTCAGAGAGTAGTTAATGCATGGAATTGTCTCCCTGGAAGGTAGTGGCAGCAGAAAAAGTATACAAGTTTAAATTAGAATTAGATCGGTAGCTGGAAGTCATGGAGATAGAGGGTTGTGGAGATGTTGATAAGACTTTTTGGTAGTTTGAGTATTGATGGGTGATTGCATGCGTGTGTCCGGAGTGCTGTTGTAGGGTCTCGTCAAGTGTGTTGTGTGGTTGATGTTTTTAACCAAGCCCATGCCCCCTCCCCCTGAGGGGAGGAAGAAAAAAAAATTACAGGTTGTCAGTCAGGTCAGGCCAGATTAGATCTGTGACTTGCTGCAGGTATCATGTAAACCTGCACTAACCTGTTCCATGGTCGGGTTGTCGGCGACTAAACAGTCTCCCCCACCAGGTTTTTGGTGAGGAGGGTGTTTGGATATGGACACCCAGCAGGATTTAAAAACAAAACCTGTCAAATGGCGGAGGAGCTCCTTGTGAGCCAACGGCCATCCATATCTAGTGCTCAACTGTGTCTGCGGACGTCCTCCTGCAGTTGGGTTACTTCGTATTAGGAGGTTGGTGGCAGGATTTGCACTCCAGCCACCGTAAAACCCTTCATTCTGCAAAACACAAAAACGCAAAGAAATCTGAAACCCACTCCGTGTGAGTACCTCCTGTGCAGCTTCCTTCGCAGGGCAGCTCACCGGATGACCGGATTGTGGAAAAGCCTTCGGGACCCCAATCATTGATGATAGGAGGAAACCACGGTGTAGCATTCCCGGGTTAGATTGTGGGAGTGTGTCGGAGTGGTGCTGAGGTGTTGTCACCAGACGGAGGTCTCCTTGGGTTAACCTGAGGGCGGTCCTTCGGGTGGGTGCCTGGAACGTCCTATCCCTAAAGAGGATGATCACCTGTCTCTGTTATCC
>CM068959.1:48390465-48403721 GCA_035128595.1 Eptatretus atami | reverse complement strand
AGAGAGAGGTCAAAATAACGAGGACCATAGATGCATAATCACTTTAATTTGTGTAATGCAACCAACACAATTGGTTTAAAATGATGTTTGTTTAATAGGAATGGCTTTCACTTCTCGTGCTGGCGTACACATCTGCGTACACATGGTCATGTGATCATTATTGCTCAGCTTGTATTTTAATATTGCTAGACTGAATGCACACTTGCACAACCTGAAGGATAGCCGTGGTCTCGTTGGTTGCTTTGGGTTAAAAAAAATTGTCAGGGTTAGAATTTCACATGTTGGATTGAATTCCATGTTCCTGTACCAATAGCCTTGCTTTTATCTTGTATTGTACAAATTTATTCTTGGCACTTGAGCACCATCTATGCAGTTGCATTCGGGTTGGCCGATTTGGTATCCCATTCGAGCACATAGTTCTTGTTGCTGAGATTCAGGTTTCGAATTGGATCGACCATTATTTTGTTCTTATCACCACCAAAGGCATGTTGCGTTTATAGCCTTAGGTTACTTCTTTAAATATAATAGAGCAATATAAATATATTTTAACATGACCTTTGCAGTTTGCCTTTGTTCTTTATTGTGGGTGTCCGGTTGTTTGACTTTAGCGATTGTAAATTGAGTCGAGGAAAAGCACTTGCATTTCATGGTTGACCTGTGTTTTCACAGCTGGCTTTGAGGCAATGGGTCTGATGTCGATCATGACAAACTTGGCCCTTGTTGGCAATGTCTCCTGATGTCCACGAATTGTTTGGACAGACGGATGTGTCTGTCAACTACGTCATGGCTTTGTCTCTCTTGAGGTGAGGCCTACACTGCGAGCTTATTTTTTATGGCTGGATGTGTTTTCAGAAAAGTTATTTTGATTATGAAATGGCCATCTACATGTCTTAATTCAGAAAAAGGGGATTATGAAGGGTGACCAGTTTGTGTAGGGTGGGAGGGAGTGTTTGCTAAATTTTGAAAATGAGGGTATCAGAGTAGTAGAAGAGGTAGGGGAAGAAGAATGAAAGAGAATTAGAGGAGAGAAGTGAAAGTTTTATGGAACTTGTGAAATGGCCCAAGATGTAATATGTGGCTCATTTATGGCATTGCAATCTGTAAGTGTTGTCAGAGTTGACATCAGTTGATCTGCTCCTGTAGCACATTTGTGCTCGTACTCTGGTTCGTGCTGCACTTTGTGCTGCCAGATCGGCCTTCCAGGTCCTGAATGGCTCGCTCGTCTGGAGTTCCAGTCGCGACTTGCCCTCAAGCAGCAGCACGAGGTATGGATCCTAATTTCTCCTTTATTATTGGTGAAAAAATATTTTGCAGTATGTTGGGCTGTAGCATTTGTCTGTCTGTTTGTCACATCGATTTTTGGCCACAGTTTTCAAAGCGATCGTTCTGAATATATATTTTTTAAATGTAGGTGACCGGCCAAGGAAAGCGATGATTAATTTTGATAAAGATCCAAATCCGGATCTGTGATCTGAGAATTTTAAAAGTGATTCTTCACATTGAGAGATAGGGCCAAAAACGATATACAGCACAATATCTCAAAAGGTGATGGATTGGATTCACACGAAACTTTGTGGACAGGTTAGGAATGCCACGAGAGAGAATTGATAATTTTGATGAAGATCCGAATCTGGATCCGAACGAGAATTATTTAAATTTCTCTGAAAGTGATTCTTCACCATTGAGATTGGGGCTAAAATGATATTGCATGACATCTAAAAAGTTGTGGACTGATTCGGATGAAACTTGGAGACATGTTGATGTGTGAAAGGACTAATTGATTTGATTTTAGGCGTGGCGCCGAAGCTTGTAGGAGCGCCGCCAAAATAGAAAAGTACTGCACTCAAAGGGCTGGAGGGGAGAAGTTTACATAACACATAGTTATAGACGTGGTGATTAAAAAAATCAAAACATACTAAAAATATTGTTCACTAATTAGTAATTGACTACTTTAACTAATTAATTTTTCATACGAGCTAATTAGTATACAACAGTCGATTTTCTCCACAAGTATACGTCCGAATGCACCAAACTTGGTACATGGCACCAGGAAAGGTCCTAACATTAAGCTGAAAACGTCATGATGATCACAGTGACGCAAATTAGGGTAAACCGGGGTATATGGACCAAGGGCGCAAATTGCGAGCAATTGGTATAATGCAACAGTCGATTTTATCCACAAATGTACGTCGAATGCCACAAAACTTGGTAGCAATGGCATCAGGAAGAGCTCAGAAATTAAGCTGAATACGTCATTGATGATCACGTGACAAACAATTAGGGTAAACTGGGGTAGATATATTGGACCAATATCGCTGCCGAGTCTCCGCATGAAACGCAGCTCATCGACATTTGAAGCGGTCAATGGGTGGCAACCTGCCAATTCGGCACAGCGGAGAGTTGTAATGACAATATTCTGAAATATATAATTGCAGCTATATATAGATATTGATTCTGATCCCAGATTCAGGTGAATACTGAAAACGAAATCCGAAATTTTTTGTTGACCATACCTGGTTCTATTCTGATCGTCATCCTCAGCAGCACTTTGCATACATCATTTGCAAGGCCTCATCCTCGCTTTCGCTGTCGACCGTGGTCACGGTGATTTGTGCAGTCGCAGCAGTTACACAAGTCCATACAATCCACGGTTTGCCTTTGTGCAGGAGCATCATTTGGATGTTGCACTGTCCTTTCTTGCAGCTACCAGTGTACAACTCTCAAACTGACGCAGGGCAATGGCATGTGGACCACTTGACAGCGAGTTGGTTGTCGGTCTTTATCCAGCCATGTTGCTCTGGTGATGGCGGGCAAATGTTGTCTTGAAACACGACTTGTGAATTCCTGTCTGTAATCTGTTCGCATGACATGGAGTTTCAAGCTGTCTCGGTTGGGTGGCAGAGAACGTTTCCATCATGGCACAACGGAAAGCATTGTAACGACCAATGTTTAACATCATTACATCTTTCCACCCACAATTCACAGAAATGACTCAGGACGTTTAAGAGGTTGTTGTCACTGTCCATGCCAGCCCAATTTCATGAAAAGCTTTGACGTACATCGGGGAAGCCGGCAATCATCTTCAGAGGGCGCACCTTGCCTTTCCCTTGAAGGCTTACAAGTGTTGCAGCCTGTGAACGAGTGAAGCCGACATACCCTCCAACCAATCGGGGCCAAGATTCTGACTGATTTCAGTGATGTCGGCCGAGTGGACGAGGTTTTGGTATGGCGGTCGCTTTGTCTGAATTATTATCCCATTCGTGTTTGTGTGTTCCTTTACCTTTTGTAAATATAGAAAAAATTCCACCATGATGGACAATAATGCACCCATGTTTTACACCTCTTCTTTGGAAAGATAATTCATACTACCCATAGACCAGGGAAAATGTTGAAAACTTATGAAAATACCTGTGAGAGTTTCCTTCGCCAAAAGTCGTTATTATCTACATCAAGTTGTTGAATTAACTTTTTTTGAATCCTGGAAGTATATCATTTGCTTGTTGGAGCTTGCTGTGTGTGTGAGGGCTGTGTCATGCTCGATGTGTTGTTGAATGTGAGACACAATGGTCTGAAGTTGTTCAACAACTGCTGGATTCTTTTGCAGAACCACTCAATGATGACTGTCATACCAAGTGCGACTTGCTTGCGGCATAAGCTTCGGCACTAGAGGACAGTGCGATTGATGTCTTGAGCATAGCAGGAGCTTTCTCAAGCGTGTCATCACTTTTAATTGTGACTCTGTCTTCTGTGAAATCGTCTGTCAAACCAGTATACCAGGCAAGCAAGTCATCTGTCCGGGAATATGTTGAACATACGGCAGGACTAATGGCAGTTGCGCCATTATAACCAGTCCTCAACAGAGCGGTACAGTGTTCTTGTAGTGCACATTTGCAGAATCGGTGCAGCTGTGCATACTCCCTCATGCTGTGGTTATAGTTACATAGTGTATCTCTCCTTCGCTCCGATTGTGACTCATGGATTCAAGTGTAGTAAGCCATAACTGTGCTGACAGTTGCTTTATGTGGCAACATGAAGGTCAGCAGAACAAGTTCACTTGCAACAAGATTTCATAGAAGTGACCTGTAAGTTTGGGAACCTTTTCACCAGCCTTGCCTTAAGTTGATAGCTACGATAGCATGATGTCAACCTCTTCAGTATTAGCAGCACATTTGACTGAATATTTGGTCAATTGTTTTATTGTCATGATTATTACACCATCTAATTTTAATTCGTTGCTCAATAATCTTCACACAAGAATCGGTCAAGGGAATCTGTCAGCACCTCACAGATTTCTCCTTCACACTGAGCAGTTGACATATGATGTTTTATAACATGAGGCATGATATCCGTAGCTCATTACATGCAGTGACCATATCTTCCAATTTACGTTGGTATCCGCTGATCATTTTTGAGTTTAGCGCTTGGAGTAGTTTTCTGCAATTCTGTCTCACACGTAACATTTCTCAATGTTCCTTTCCGATCAAAGCCAATAATCGTTTTAGTTTGCTGGCAAATGATGCACCGTATGGAAGTGCACTCGTATGCAACTTTATTCATTTATTTATTTATTTTTCTCTCCCTATCTTGGTTTAGGCTTGTGG
Source organism: Eptatretus atami (assembly GCA_035128595.1). NCBI lineage: Eukaryota > Metazoa > Chordata > Myxini > Myxiniformes > Myxinidae > Eptatretus > Eptatretus atami. The sequence continues at coordinate 48,399,120 of CM068959.1, read as the reverse complement.
GAAGCTCAAACATACAGTTACAAACAAGAAAAAGAGCAATCAGAGATTGCAGACCCTCACAGGACTTTTGTGTGCTGGTGTGGCTTCGTAATTAATAATAGACATAACTGGAATTGCACTTTATACTGCTGGCAGTGATGACCGGGTACCAAGATGTCCGCTTTGATGCAACCCGCTTTGATCGGACACCTGACCCTGACCCATGACGTTTATTATTATTCAATTTAATTTGGAATGGGATTAAATAAATTAAATTCAAATCAAATGAAGACTAAAGGTGTACAGTCCTGCATTGGAGTAATCAGAAGGAATCCAAACAAGCAAAAATCAAAGATGAAGTCATCAGGAGGAACCTGGATATGATTCACATTTCAGCTGCTACTCCTCTACCATCAAACCATCCAGGTACGACCAAGTGAGCCTTATTCAAAAAAAGAAAATCAAAAATTACCAGATCAAAAAAAAAAAATTCTGCCTCCTGGACCATGTGTCCGGTCAGGTTGAAATTTAAAACGTATATTTCCCACTCATCTAGATCATAATTGTGAAGTTTCACATCGATTGATTAATCAGTTAAAGAGAAATATATTTTTTGCTCAATCCAATATGGCTGCCAGACCATGTGACTTCTATTATTCGTGAATACCCTGGTATCCTCAAGGCTTGGAGAGCATTTGTTTGAAGTTTTCCCTCGATCTGTCCAGCCATCTGGAGAAGAAGATTTTTTAGGTTTTAGGGTAAATCCAATATGGCTGCCTACCATCTGACTATGATGTCATATGTGTGAACATTTTATTCCTCATGGATAGGCGGTCATACGTGTGAAGTTTCACCTCGATCTGTTCAGGCACTTCAGAGAAGAAGATTTTTTTAAAGTTTAAAAAAAAAAAAAAAAAAACATATGGCTGCCGAATCACATGGTTAATGTCATCAATTTTTTTTTCTTTTCTGTGGATCATTTTATCCCAAGATGACCCTCAATTTTCATGCTGATGCAGTGTAGCGTTCAACATATGCAATTATGACATCATAACGAAGGCACCTATGACGTCATATAAAAATCACACTTATTCCCCATGAGAGTACTTGCTCTGTGCCAAGTTTCAATTTTTTTCCTTGGTGTGGTTTCAGAGTAACAGAGGTCCGGTTTTTTCATTTTTCCAACATGGCTGCCACACCACGTGACTTATGATGTCATACTTATCACGAAAAAACATTGTACATGAGTTTTCGCTCTTACGGTGAAAATTTCACCTCGATCTGACAAGCGGTTGCAGAGAAAATGACAAGTTTTGTGTAGGCAAACAGACCCAAATGCAATACCCTCTTCTTCGACGAGTGTAAATATAACTGGGCAGAGCATTTAACAATCAGACCCTTGTCAGTTATGTTGATTGCAGTAGATTGATATATACATATTATATATATATATATATATATATATCAAAATAGATCTTGTGTGAGGAGTGGCACATTGACGCATTCACGATTACATGAGCTTCTCCCACCGCTTTGGAAATGGGCAAAGAAAACAACAAATTGTGGCATGAATGCTTTGCACTTTGTTTTGATATCTTTATTCATAAAACATTAACGTGGCGTGCGTTTGGCTACAGGACCACATAGCAATTGTGACATGATGAAAAAATGTGCACGTTTCTTTCAGGAAATGGAGAGTTTGCTCCTGGATGAACATACTCAAGATCACGCACAAGAAGCCTTTGTGATCCTTCCTGTCCAAGCCACAACATTTTTCTTTTGCCAGAGACTGTTCAGCTGCAGCCAATCAGGCTTGGCCATCATGAAATGTACTCCATCCATTTACAAAACATGGCTGAACATTAAGGTCTGCTTCATGCTTGCCTCAGTGATGTTGCACAAAATCTGACAAAGCATTCTTTCAGCCCACCTGTTCAGGCTCTCCGAGTCCTTTAGGTCAATCACCAAGTTTTGGTTACTCTCCATCATAATTTCCTGAATATACAAAGAATATATATTATATGAATGGACCATTGTGGCATGATATGTTCGAAAAAATGCTCTTCAGACCAAAGAAGCTCATGTTTTTTTAGGTCCTCCATTATTATTATTTTTGTTGGTGTTATTATTTGAAAGATTATATGCAGATTTACTTGCAATGCTCCTCTTAGTCTCGGTATGTTGATGAATCTTCTTTGCCACTGCCAGCCTAGTCCTGTTGAGATATTTTGTTTATGCGTTCTCTAATTTCTTGTTATAGATCCTCTACAGAAATGTTCACCTGTTCGTAAAGTTTCTTTTTATTCTATTTTATTTATTATTTTTTTTCTTTGCTTACGATGCATTGCTTAACCTATCCGTTAAGCATATTACAATGCCAGTGTTTTTAGGTTGTTGCAATAGCTTGGTGGCGAGACGCTGGACTGGTAGTATCTCAAATGCTGTGGGTTCAAATCCAGCTGAAGGCAGAAGTATTCTGATTCAGGATTTTGATTTTCAGCTTCCGGAAACTGAGTTGGTCTCGCCGTTGCAATTTGATTGTTAGTTTTCAAGAAGGTTAGTTCGCTAATGACCTTGATTAGTGGGCCTGATGGGGTGTCTTCATGCCCATTCTTTTTCCTGCTTTGTGTTGCCATTGCACACTTTGAGTTGATTTGATGTTCTCGGGGCAACGAGTGATGACAACATTACCTTGTTCTGGGTACGAAGGAGTTATATTTCCAAAACGACATTGGCAGTTTCAAATGAATAGATTTCATATTGTTAAATAAATCTAATTTTTCACTTGGGTTTTCAAAGCTCATTCGGATACTTTGCCCTCCTGCCCACATCTTGTCCTTTTCTCTGAATTTTGTGCTGCACTTTCCCCCCATCATTTTTCAATGCACCCTGATTCATGGACAGAGAATGATCAAAACACTTTTTGTTTTTTTTTTGTAGATTTGATCTTGCATCGGTGTGGTCGTGGTTTGCACACGCTACATGCAGATTTTGAGATTTTTCCAATGATGTTTACCACTGCCAGATTATGAGGATGTGCTTTAGGCTTTGTTGTTGCCACACTTCACTGGGACTTTTTGTTTTGGGTGGGGAGAGAGTTGTGGTGGTTGCAAATCAAAAGCTTTTGTTTATTCTGCTTACTTGTCTTCATTAAGTTTCATGCTTTTTGGTGTAATGAAAATTTAATGTACATTTTTCTTTCTGATACTTGTTGTGTGGTTTAGCTCATCTGGTTTGCTTTTTTTTCTTTAGAAAGCACACCAAATGTACTGCGTGGAAGGCTATCTTACATACCGAGCTGGATGCATGTTTAGTGTGGACCGTGTTGTGCTCAAAGGGTGAATCAAACGAAGAAGAAACAGCTTGAGTGAAAAGTTCTTTCCATCATTTTGCAACTCTAACACATGTGTTTAAAGGTTCTCGTTTTCACCTGTGTTCGGATGCGATGCTGGCAATGATGGATTTCATGTTGGCGAACAGAGAATGCATAAGCTGTTGTAATCGCTTCCTGTCCTCGTGTTGTCGTGGCTGTGTATGGCATGTGCACTTACTATCACCATCTCGGTTTTACTGCACGAAGGACGTGCATGATGCGTGCTACTTTCTTCACTACCTTCTCATCTTCATGCCTTTCGTTTTGCTAACACCAAGCTGGACCCTTCCCGGTGTCCTTCTGTCGGGTCCTTCTAAAGTGATCGCCGTGACCGTTGATCGAAGTGGAAAGCTCCACCACGTGACTAACACTGCCCTCGGTACATGAAAGGAAAAACGTGCACTTTCTCCTTCAAGTATTTGGCTTTGAAGCACTTCTCACCAATGTGCTGCCTTTGTTCCAAACCCAGTTACAACGTTGGGACATGAAAACGTGCATGTACAATATTGGGGGAATGGGCGTGCTTCCTCAATGCTTTGTTTTATTTTTATTATTTTTTCCCTCGGATGTGCCTTGGTGGCTCTTTCTTTGATCATTTTTGGAATGCATGCGGTATTACTCATGCACACCTGTTCCAGAATATTTAACGTGCATGCCCGAGGAGCACATCTTTGCCGAGGTAATTGACAGTGGGACGGCTATGAATGATGTCTGTTGTGAAAAACATTAAATGTGCTTTAAACTTGTCGGAAGTCCGATTGCATTAACTCTGACTTGCTCAAGCAGACCCGTAATACGTACGAAAATCGTGTTTGACCGAGGAGTCACCGGATCATCCTGGGACGCCCTACTAGTTGTAGTGGCCGGGGCTGAAAAAGGGCTCTAATTTAGGAGATCCCCTACCGGAGTATAACAAGCTGAAACCGGTCTCATTTGAACCGTATCGATGTCTAGTTTTTGAAAACTGAGGTTGTAGTTGTTTAAATTCTGCACAACATGGTGAATTAACCCCTTGAGTGTGGGAACATAAGAGAAAATGGCCATTTTCAATAATTAATTATTTACTTCAATAAGCATAAAATACATGCAGAATGGTTGAATATTTCAGGGTATTTCTATGTATTGGACACATTTTAAGATATTTCAGGGGGTTTTGTGCTCCTGTGGGGGTTAAGGACCCACAAAAACCCCAATTTTTGCAGTTTTTGTGCAATTTTAGCAAAAACTTGTACGTTTTCTCTTATTAAATGCCCAATGTAATGTTTTAAAAGTGCCAAATTTGATTATTTTCATCAGGCAGGGTGTCTCATTAAAGAATATGTCAGTTAAACTGATAGAATGTTCAACAACCAGGTAAATTAACCTCTCTCTGACGATGTGTCGGTTCGAGTGAAAATTCTCATTTTTCTAAAATCGCATCTTTTATGCAAATTAACTGTTATCATGGAAAATTATGGAAAATATCAGGGTTACTATTAGAAATTGATATTATGCAAGGTATTTCATGGACTTTTATGCTGCCAAGGGGTAAAATACCTCCAAATCGGCATTTTTAAAACTAATATTTTATGCCACAATTGCCTCTTTTTTCGCATGATATTGTCATTACATGTTATAACAGTCCAAGTCTGATTTGATGAACCAGTCAGATTGTCTCATGAATGAAATTGAGTTGAACCCGGATAAAAAGATTCACACCTTTGAGAAAATCTATTCAATATGTTTATATTGTTGCACAGTGAAACCCACTGCATGAATCTTCAGACTTGGGACTGTTATAACATGTAATGACAATATCATGCGAAAAAAGAGGCAATTGTGGCATAAAATATAGTTTTAAAAATGCCGATTTGGAGGTATTTTACCCCTTGGCAGCATAAAAGTCCATGAAATACCTTGCATAATATCAATTCTATAGAACCCTGATTTTTCCATATTTTCCATGATAAACAGTTAATTTTTGCATAAAAGATGCCGATTTAGAAAAATGAGAATTTTCACTCATGACCGAGCACATGTCAGAGAAAGGGTTAATTTACCTGGTTGTGAACATTCTATCATTTAACTGACATATTCTTTAATGAGACACCCTGCCTGATGAAATAATCAAATTTGGCACTTTTAAACATACATTGGGCATTTAATAAGAGAAAACGTACAAGTTTTTGCTAAAATTGCACAAAAACTGCCAAAATTGGGGTAATTGTGGGTCCTTAACCCCCAGGAGCACAAACCCCCTGAAATATCTTAAAACGTGTCCAATACATAGAAATACCCTGAAATATTCAACCATTCTATGTATTTTATGCTGTATTGAAGTAAATAATTAATTATTGAAAATGGCCATTTTCTCTTATGTTCCCACACTCAAGGGTTAATTCACCATGTTGTGCAGAATTTAACATACAACCTCAGTTTTCAAAAACTAGACATCGATACGGTTCAAATGAGACCGGTTTCAGCTTGTTATACCTCCGGTAGGGTATCTCCTAAATTAGAACCCTTTTCAGCCCCGGCCACTCAACTAGTAGGCGTCCCAGGATGATCCGCTGACTTCCTCGGTCAAACACGATTTTTCGTACGTATTACGGGGTCTGCTTGAGCAAGTCAGAGTTAATGCAATCGGACTCCGCACAAGTTTTAAAGCACATTTAATGTTTTCACAACAGACATCATTCATAGCCGTCCCACTGTCAATTACCTCGCAAAGACGTGCTCCTCGGGCATGCACGTTAAATATTCTGGAACAGGTGTGCATGAGTAATACCGCATGCGATTCCAAAAATGATCAAAAGAGCACCAAGGCACATCCGAGGGAAAAAATAATAAAAATAAAACAAAGCATTGAGGAAGCACGCCCAATTCCCCCATATATTGTACATGCACGTTTTCATGTCCCAACGTTGTAACTGGGTTTGGAACAAAGGCAGCAATTGGTGAGAAGTGCTTCAAAGCCAAATACTTGAAGGAGAAAGTGCACGTTTTTCCTTTCATGTACCTGAGGGCAGTGTTAGTCACGTGGGTGGAGCTTTTCCACTTCGATCAACGGTCACGGCGATCACTTTAGAAGGACCCGACAGAAGGACACCGGGAAGGGTCCAGCTTGGTGTTAGCAAAACGAAAGGCATGAAGATGAGAAGGTAGTGAAGAAAGTAGCACGGCATCATGCACGTCCTTCGTTGCAGTAAAACCGAGATGGTGATAGTAAGTGCACATGCCATTACACAGCCACGACAACACGAGGGACAGAGGAAGCGATTACAACAGCTTATGCATTCTTGTTCGCCAACATGAAATCCATCATTGCCAGGCATCGCGTCCGAACACAGGTGAAAACGAGAACCTTAAACACATGGTTAGGAGTTGCAAAATGATGGAAAGAACTTTTCACTCAAGCTGTTTCTTCTTCGTTTGATTCACCCTTTGAGCACAACACGGTCCACACTAAACATGCATCCAGCTCGGTATGTAAGATAGCCTTCCATGCAGTACATTTGGTGTGCTTTCTAAAGAAAAAAAAGCAAACCAGATGAGCTAACCACACAAACAAGTATCAGAAAGAAAAATGTACATTAAATTTTCATTACACCAAAAAGCATGAAACTTAATGAAGACAAGTAAGCAGGAATAAACAAAAGCTTTGATTTGCAACCACCACAACTCTCTCCCCACCCAAAACAAAAAGTCCCAGTGAAGTGTGGCAACAACAAAACCTAAAGCACATCCTCATAATCTGGCAGTGGTAAACATCATTGGGAAAAATCTCAAAATCTGCATGTAGCGTGTGCAAACCACGACCACACCGATGCAAGATCAAATCTACAAAAAAAAACAAAAAGTGTTTTGATCATTCTCTGTCCATGAATCAGGTGCATTGAAAAATGATGGGGGGAAAGTGCAGCACAAAATTCAGAGAAAAGGACAAGATGTGGGCAGGAGGGCAAAGTATCCGAATGAGCTTTGAAAACCCAAGTGAAAAATTAGATTTATTTAACAATATGAAATCTATTCATTTGAAACTGCCAATGTCGTTTTGGAAATATAACTCCTTCGTACCCAAGAAACAAGGTAATGTTGTCATCACTCGTTGCCCCGAGAACATCAAATCAACTTCAAAGTGTGCAATGGCAACACAAGGCAGGAAAAAGAATGGGCATGAAGACACCCCATCAGGCCCACTAATCAAGGTCATTAGCGAACTAACCTTCTTGAAAACTAACAATCAAATTGCAACGGCGAGACCAACTCAGTTTCCGGAAGCTGAAAATCAAAATCCTGAATCAGAATACTTCTGCCTTCAGCTGGATTTGAACCCACAGCATTTGAGATACTACCAGTCCAGCGTCTTCGCCACCAAGCTATTGCAACAACCTAAAAACACTGGCATTGTAATAGTGCTTAACGGATAGGTTAAGCAATGCATCGTAAGCAAAGAAAAAAAATAATAATAAAATAGAATAAAAAGAAACTTTACGAACAGGTGAACATTCTGTAGAGGATCTATAACAAGAAATTAGAGAACGCATAAACAAAATATCTCAACAGGACTAGGCTGGCAGCGGCAAAGAAGATTCATCAACATACCGAGACTAAGAGGAGCATTGCAAGTAAATCTGCATATAATCTTTCAAATAATAACACCAACAAAAATAATAATAATGGAGGACCTAAAAAATACATGAGCTTCTTTGGTCTGAAGAGCATTTTTTCGACATATCATGCACAATGTCCATTCATATAATATATATTCTTGGTATTCAGGAAATTATGATGGAGAGTAACCAAAACTTGGGTGATTGACCTAAAGGACTCGGAGAGCCTGAACAGGTGGGCTGAAAGAATGCTTTGTCAGATTTTGTGCAACATCACTGAGGCAAGCATGAAGCAGACCTTAATGTTCAGCCATGTTTTGTAAATGGATGGAGTACATTTCATGATGGCCAAGCCTGATTGGCTGCAGCTGAACAGTCTCTGGCAAAAGAAAAATGTGTGGCTTGGACAGGCAAGGATCACAAAGGCTTCTTGTGCGTGATCTTGAGTATGTCTTCCAGGAGCAAACTCTCCATTTCCTGAAAGAAACGTGCACATTTTTCATCATGTCACAATTGCTATGTGGTCCTGTAGGCCAAAACGCACGCCACGTTAATGTTTTTATGAATAAAGATATCAAAACAAAGTGCAAAGCATTCATGCACAATTTGTTGTTTTCTTTGCCCATTTCCAAAGCGGTGGGAGAAGCTCATGTAATCTGTGAATGCGTCAATGTGCCACTCCTCACACAGATCTACTTTGATATATATATA
>CM068959.1:48374936-48390455 GCA_035128595.1 Eptatretus atami | reverse complement strand
TATATATGTATATATCAATCTACTGCAATCAACATAACTGACAAGGGTCTGGATTGTTAAATGCTCTGCCCAGTTATATTTACACTCGTCGAAGAAGAGGGTATTGCATTTGGGTCTGTTTGCCTACACAAAACTTGTCATTTTCTCTGCAACCGCTTGTCAGATCGAGGTGAAATTTTCACCATAAGAGCGAAAACTCATGTACAATGTTTTCGTGATAAGTATGACATCATAAGTCACGTGGTGTGGCAGCCATGTTGGAAAAATTGAAAAACCGGACCTCTGTTACTCTGAAACCACACCAAGGAAAAAAATTGAAACTTGGCACAGAGCAAGTACTCCTCATGGGGAATAAGTGTGATTTTTTATGACGTCATAGGTGCCTTCGTTATGATGTCATAATTGCATATGTTGAACGCTACATCTGATCAGCATGAAAATTGAGGGTCATCTTGGGATAAAATGATCCACAGAAAAGAAAAAAAAATTGATGACATTAACCATGTGATTCGGCAGCCATATTGTTTTTTTTATTCTTTTTTTTTAAACTTTAAAAAAATCTTCTTCTCTGAAGTGCCTGAACAGATCGAGGTGAAACTTCACACGTATGACCGCCTATCCATGAGGAATAAAATGTTCACACATATGACATCATAGGTCAGATGGTTAGGCAGCCATATTGAATTTACCCTAAAACCTATAAAAAATCTTCTTCTCCAGATGGCTGGACAGATCGAGGGAAAGCTTCAAACAAATGCTCTCCAAGCCTTGAGGATACCAGGGTATTCACGAATAATAGAAGTCACATGGTCTGGCAGCCATATTGGATTGAGCAAAAATATATTTCTCTTTAACTGATTAATCAATCGATGTGAAACTTCACAATTATGATCTAGTAGTGATGGGAAATATACGTTTTAAATTTCAACCTGACCGGACACATGGTCCAGGAGGCAGAATTTTTTTTTTTTGATCTGGGTAATTTTTGATTTTCTTTTTTTTGAATAAGGCTCACTTGGTCGTACCTGGATGGGTTTGATGGTAGAGGAGTAGCAGCTGAAATGTGAATCATATCCAGGTTCCTCCTGATGACTTCATCTTTGATTTTTGCTTGTTTGGATTCCTTCTGATTACTCCAATGCAGGACTGTACACCTATTTAGTCTTCCATTTGATTTGAATTTAATTTATTTTAATCCCATTCCAAATTAAATTGAATAATAATAAACGTCATGGGTCAGGGTCAGGTGTCCGATCAAAGCGGGGTTGCATCAAAGCGGGACATCTTGGTACCCGGTCATCACTGCCAGCAGTTATAAAGTGGCAATTCCAGTTATGTCTATTATTAATTACGAAGCACACCAGCACACAAAAGTCCTGGTGAGGGTCTGCAATCTCTGATTGCTCTTTTTCTTGTTTGTAACTGTGATGTTTGGAGCTCTCCCACAAGCCTAAACCAAGATAGGGAGGAGAAAAATAAATAAATAAATGAATAAAGTGCATACGAGTGCACTTCCATACGAGTGCATCATTTGCCAGCAAACTAAAACGATTATTGGCTTTGATCGGAAACGGAACATTGAGAAACTGGTTACGTGTGAGACAGATGCAGGAAAACTACTCCAAGCTGCTGAACTCAAAAATGATCAGCGGATACCAACGTAAATTGGAGATATGGATCCTGCATGTAATGAGCTACGGTATCATGCCTCATGTTATAAACTCTATGTCAACTGCCTCAGTGTGAAGGAGAAATCTGTGAGGGTGCTGACAGATTCCCTTGACCGATTCTGTGTGGAGATTATTGAGCAACGGATTAATTATTGATGGTGGTGAAGTCATGACAATGAAAACATTGACCAAACTATTCATCAAATGTGCTGCTAATACTGAAGAGGTTGACATCAGTGGCTATCGTAGCTATCAACTTAAGGCAAGGCTGGTGAAAAGGTTCCCAAACTTACAGGTCACTTCTATGAAATCTTGTGCAAGTGAACTTGTTCTGCTGCCTTCTGTTGCACATAAAGCAACTGTCAGCACAGTTATGGCTTACTACGACTGAATCCATGAGTTCACAATCGGAGGCCGAAGGAGAGTACACTTGTAACTTAACCAAGCATGAGGAGTATGCACAGCTGCACCGTTCTGCAATGTGCCTACAGAACACTGTCCGCTCTGTTGAGGGACTGGTTAATTGGCCGCCAACTGCCGTATGTTCATACATTATTCCGCCGGAGCAGTTGAACTTTCTTGCCTGGTATACTGGTTTGACAGACGATTTCACAGAAGACAGAGTCACAATTAAAAGTGATGACAGCATGAGAAAGCTCCTGGCTATTGCTCAAGACATCATCGCACTGTCCTCTAGTGGCCGGAAGCTTATGCCGAAGCAAGTCGCACTTGGTATGACAGTTCATCATTTGAGTGGTTCTGCAAAGATCCAGCAGTTGTTGAACAACTTCAGACATTGTGTCTCACATTCAACAACACTCGAGCATGACACAGCCCTCACCACACAGCAGCTCCAACAAGCAAATGATATACTTCCAGGATTCAAGAAAAAGTTATTCACAACATTGGTGTGAGATAATAACGACTTTGGCGAGGAAACACTCACAGGTATTTTCATAAGTTTTCAACATTTTCCCTGGTCTATGGGTAGTCATGAATTATCTTTCCAAGAAAAGAGGTGTAAAACATGGAGTTGCATTATTGTCCATCATGGTGGAATTTTTGTCTATATTTACAGGTAAAGGAACCACACATAACACGAATGGGATAATAATTCAGACAAGCGACCGCCATACCAAAACCTCTGTCACTCGGCCGACATCACTGAAATCAGTCAGAATCTTGGCCCCGATTGTGTTGGAGGGTATTGTCGGCTTTCACTCGTTCACAGGCTGCAACACTGTAAGCTCCTTCAAGGGGAAAGGCAAGGTGCGCCCTCTGAAGATGATGCCGGCTTCCCCGATGTACGTCAAAGCTTTTCATGAAATTGGGCTGGCATGGACAGTGACAGACAACCTCTTAAACGTCCTGGAGTCATTTCTGTGAATTGTGTGGGTGGAAAGATTGTAATGATGTAAACATTGGTCGTTACAATGCTTTCCGTTGTGCCATGATGGAAACGTCTCTGCCACCCAACCGAGACAGCTTGAAACTCCATGTCATGCGAACAGATTACCAGACAGGAATTCACAAGTCGTGTTTCAAGCAGAACATTTGCCCGCCATCACCAGAGCAACATGGCTGGATAAAGACCGACAACCAACTCGCTGTCAAGTGGTCCACCATGCCCATTGCCCCTGCGTCAGTTTTGGAAGTTGTACACTGTAGCTGCAAGAAAGGACAGTGCAACTCCAAATGATGCTCCTGCACAAAGGCAACCGTGGATTGTATGGACTTGTGTAACTGCTGCGACTGCACAAATCACCGTGACCACGGTCGACAGCGAAAGCGAGGATGAGGCCTGCAATGATGTATGCGAAAGTGCTGCTGAGGATGACGATCAGGAATAGAACCAGGTATGGTCAACAAAAAAATTTCGGATTTTCGTTTTTCAGTATTCACCTGAATCTGGATCAGAATCAATATCTATACATGTGCAATTATATATTTCAGAATATTGGTCATTACAACTCTCCGCTGTGCCTGAATTGGACGGTTTGCCACCCATTGACCGCTTCAAATGTCGATGAGCTGCGTTTCATGCGGAGACTCGGCAGCGATATTGGTCCAATTATCTACCCCAGTTTACCCTAATTTGTGTCACGTGATCATCATGACGTATTCAGCTTAATTTCTGGAGCTCTTCCTGATGCCATGTACCAAGTTTTGTGGCATTCGGACGTACATTTGTGGATAAAATCGACTGTTGCATATACCAATTGGCTCGCAATTTGCGCCCTTGGTCCATATACCCCGGTTTACCCTAATTTGCGTCACGTGATCATCATGACGTTTTCAGCTTAATGTTAGGACCTCTTCCTGGTGCCATGTACCAAGTTTGGTGGCATTCGGACGTATACTTGTGGAGAAAATCGACTGTTGTATACTAATTAGCTCGTATGAATAATTAATTAGTTAAAGTAGTCAATACTAATTAGTGAACCAATATTTTTAGTATGTTTGATTTTTTTAAAATCACCATGTCTATAACTATGTGTTTATGTAAACTTCTCCCCTCCACCCCTTTGAGTGCAGTACTTTTCTATTTTGGCGCGTCCTACAAGCTTCGGCCCACGGCCTAAAAATCAAATCAATTAGTCCTTGTCACACATCCAACATGTCCTCCAAGTTTCATCCGAATCAGTCCACAACTTTTTGAGATGTCATGCAATATCATTTTTAGCCCCATATCTCAATGGTGAAGAATCACTTTCAGAAATTTAAATAATTCTCGTGTCCGGATCCAGATTCGGATCTTCATCAAAATTGAATCAATTCTTCCTCGTGGCATTCCTAACCTGTCCACAAAGTTTCGTGTGAATCCATCCATCACCTTTTGAGATATTGTGCTGTATATCGTTTTTGGCCCTATCTCTCAATGGTGAAGAATCACTTTTAAAATTCTCAGATCCAGATCCGGATTTGGATCTTTATCAAAATTAATCATCGCTTTCCTTGGCCGGTCACCTACATTTAAAAAAATATATATTCAGAACGATCGCTTGAAAACTGTGGCCAAAAATCGTGTGACAAACAGACAGACAAATGCTACAGCCCAACATACTTGGCAAAAATATTTTTTCACCAAGTAATAAAAGGAGATAATTAGGATCCATACCTCGTGCTGCTGCTTGAGGGCAAGTCGCGACTGGAACTCCAGACGAGCGAGGCCATTGCGGACCTGGGAAGGCCGATCTGGCAGCACAAAGTGCAGCACGAACCAGAGTACGAGCAAAATGTGCTACAGGGAGCAGATAAACTGATGTTCAACTCTGACAACACTTACAGATTGCATGCCATAAATGAGCCACATCATTAGCATCATTGGGGCCATTCACAAGTTCCATAAAACTTTCACTTCTCTCCTCTAAGTTCTCTTTCATTCTTCTTCCCCTACCTCCTATCCTACTCTGATACCCTTATTTTCAAAATTTAGCAACACTCCCTCCCCACCCTAACAAAACTGGTCACCCTTCATATATCCCCTTTTTCTTGAATTAAAGACATGTAGATGGCCATTTTCATAATCAAATAACTTTCTGAAAACACATCCAAGCCATAAATAAATAAGCTCGCAGGTGTAGGCCTCACCTCAAGAGAGACAAATGCCATGACGTAGTTGACAGACACATCCGTCTGTCCAAACAATTCGTGGACATCAGGAGACATTGCAACAAGGGCACAGTTTGTCATGATCGACATCAGACCCATTGCCTCAAAGGCCAGCTGTGAAAACACAGGTCAACCATGAAATGCAAGGTGCTTTTCCTCGACTCAATTTACAATCGCTAAAGTCAAAACAACCGGACACCCACAATAAAGAACAAAGGCAAACTGCAAAGGGTCAGTTAAAATATATATTTATATTGCTCTATTATATTTAAAGAGTAACCTAAGGCTATAAACGCACATGCCTTTGGTGGTGATAGAACAAAATAATGGGTCGATCCAATTCGAAACTGGAATCTCAGCAAACAAGAACTATGTGCTCAGATGGGAATACCAAATCGGCCAACCCGAATGCAACTGCATAGATGGTGCTCAAGTGCCAAGAATAAATTTGTACAATACAAGATAAAAGGCAAGGCTATTGGTACAGGAACATGGAATTCAATCCAACATGTGAAATTCTAACCCTGACAATTTTTTTTTAACCCAAAGCAACCAACGAGACCACCGGGCTATCCTTCAGGTTGTGCAAGTGTGCATTCAGTCTAGCAATATTAAAATACAAGCTGAGGCAATAATTGATCACATGACCATGTGTACGCAGATGTGTACGCAGCAGAGAAGTTGAAAGCCATTCCTATTAAACAAAACATCATTTTAACCAATTGGTGTTGGTTGCATTACACAATTAAAGTGATTTATGCATCTATGGTCCTCTGTACTTTTGAATAGGGAACTCACGACGCTCACTGGCACAACAACCAAACCTCAAATTTTACAAGCTCGAGTCAAGACAAGAATCGCTGACCTGCCAGACACCAATGGAGTCCGCAGGCATCGGGAAGGGTCTTTGAAGCACGCGGCAGAACTTGAGAGCGTCGGATTGCAACTCCGTGACGTTATTAAGCATGGCGAGTGCGGCCGCGAGAGGAAACGTACACGAGAAAAGGCCTACATACCCAAATTGCAGAAACAGCTCGAGATAATCATCAAATGTGCCCTATGGGGAGCAACAGTGGGAAAAGAAGTTTGGGAATCGCCATTAACATTTCCACATCAATCATAAGTTGGTGAATTGTAAGGCAAGGTGTCCTACCTTGCTGGCTGCATTTGCACATCAGTATAATTAATCGATCCGGATGTGAAACTTTTCAAAACTTTGTATCCGAAATGTGAAATAACAATTGATCAAAGCATTTACTCAAACGACTCACATTCATTCACCTTACAATTAATTTGCTTTCACTGACAAACAATGGGCTAGTGGGATAGCCCAGAAGTAAACACACTCCCCTTTGAGCTGTCTAGCCTGGGTCCGAATCCCGAACATGCCATAAACTGTCATCCTGGTTTTTCATAGGAAGGGAGATTCATTAATGTGTGTGCCATCCCTCGGGTGGATGATAAACTGGCGTTCCATCTGCCGGTAATAGTTGGTGGACGTTAAAGATCCCACAGTGTCCTTCAAGAAAAGTAGGTGAGCTATCTCCGTCACCCTGTACAAATTCCAAATTCCTGCCCTTCACCTACAAAGGACACTGCATCAGTGGCACAGCTGCAACCCAAACAAATGATGTGACCCACAGCCATATTATGCATACAAAAGAAGAAGACTGCCAAACATGGGTTTACCCACCATTTCATTATGGTCAATTAAACATTCTGCTTGAGTTGGAGAGTCGGTGGTGATTGGGCGAGGAGGGGGAGGAAGGGGGTTAAAATCATGGTGACTCAAGCCTATGCACCTGATGTTCGCAATATTTTCTGCACAAATGCTATAATGCAGACCATCTCAAATCGGTTCGTGATTGTAGCGAGCATACCCACTCACGCTAGCCTTGCTTCATGCTATCAGCTCGGCAAATAAAGCTAAGTACTCATAAACACCATGCAAAAAAATCGTTTCACAGTAACAAAAAAATGTGCATCTTCCTGCAGACATTTAGCATTTTTAAAGTTGTGTCACATGGTTCAATCACACACGTGTGATCCAATTGGAAAATAAAGCAGGGCTTGTATTTTCTGCAACTCGATTACAAAACTCCCCCCCCCCCAAAAATAAATAAGTAAATAAATAAATAAATAAATAAAGTACAACTCCCAGCACACTTTTGCAACTTTTTATTCTCAGCTGATTTGTACCATAGATGCCTTCAGTAACTGCCATGATAAACCTATAAAAGCATCCATACCAGGTAGATATCCATTTTGCCCTCGATGGAAATCTGCCGCCGCAGGGACTGCATTGCATCTGAATCCTGAGGATCAGGACTGCCCTTCACTCGGCATGACGTGGCGACCCGGAGAGCGTTTCCAACATGCCTGAAGCGTTGATTCTTACGCTTGCGCAACCAGAATGGCAGCAGGGACTCAACAATTTGATTCAGAATCTGGGACATGATGAGCAGTGTGACCAGACTCTGAATCAGGGGAAGAGGGGTGGATGGGAGAACGACACCCATAATAGTTTAAAATTGATTCCCTTTGAACTTGCATATTTTACAAGTTTGAAACATTTTATTTCAGTCATGTCCTACCAGAAATGACGAGAAACCTGATTGTTGGCCTGTTTTAAATGGCCAAGTAGATTCTTGCACATCATTAAGAACCAACAACTGTGTTTGAAGTCTTGCTAAATTTGTAGACACGTCACACCAGCCAAAGCAAGCTGCCCGACATTCAACAACACTGTTAGTTTTTAATTAATCATTTTATTCAATCAAATTCTGGGCCACACATGTGCTGCAAATCATACTATATGTAGGCCTACACAATTCAAGAAGTGTTTTTTGACTTTTCAGCACTCCTGAACCGCTGGTGGTTGTACTTAGCATGTACACGAGAGGGTTTTAGGCCATAAAAGAAACCCATAGTCCTGGGTTCAGGGTGGCACCCCAATAATCTCTATGTTAATATGTATGGCTTAGCACCATTCCTAAATTACAAGTAATCACATCTGTAATTCTGGCGTATTATGGACATGTTCTTCACTAACAAACAAACAAACAAAGTCCCCCCCCCTCCTCCCTTATTAATTTATTTTGTGCAGGAGAAAAGTTTTGCTCAGATAATAAAAAAATGACATTAATGTAAGAGCACACACCTGCTTCAACAAAGGGATGTCATGGAGGTAGAACGCGATGTAGAAGAGAGAAGAGAAGCAGTTTGTGAAGTAAAACTGTACCGGAGAAGAAAGCATCCATCAGGCGATCCAAACACTGTGCCGACTTATAAAGCAATTTCCCACTGAATGACTTTCATTTAACTGAGTTGGTTAATACACATACCAAAGAAAGATATCCAACATAAAAGTGTGTGGTGTGTGTTGTGGTGTGTGTGCGTGCGTGCGTGCGTGCGTGCGTGTGTGGTGGTTGTGCGTGTGTGCATCTGAAAATCATTGGGGAAAAAACAGGACTGGCAGATCTCCACCAAATTTTGCAAATGTGTTAGAAATACCATGGTAAGGTTATAGGCACAAATAACCCCACCCTCCTGTGAGTGGGGGGGGCAGGGGGGGGAGGGAGACGACTTGCCATTGCTCTCAAAGTGAGCAGGTGTTTCTAGTTCAGTATTTTTAAATACAGAACAGATGCACAGAGTGAGATGGGATAAAATGAGGAAATAAAAAATGAAAAAAAAAAGGCAGATAAGATAGGGTGATCAGAGAAAGGAAGGCAGGAGAGCGCAGGAAGAACCGGGAGTAGAAGGAGTAAAATAAGGAATGAATATGTATCCCTGGTGTCATTTGAAAGGAGACAGAGAGACAGAGAGACAGAGAGACAGAGCAGAGAGACAGAGAGACAGAGAGACAAGAGAGAGACAGAGAGACAGAGACAGAGACAGAGAGAGACAAAAATTCTGATTTGTATCCACCTGTATTTAATAAATAGATGGCATTAACTTTTTATTCTTCAATTTTTAGTCATCAATGAGCTGTTTGGAAGGATGGAAATTTTTTTTGACAGGAATGGCTGGATAACCCAAACCTGACAAGATAACCAACTCAGCTTGCTCTCATTCCCCAACTGCACATACTATTATGCAATGTCAGAATCTTACGAGCCATACACATAATATAAGAGCAGAACGTGGTGATGGCCCCCACTGTATGATCATCCTAAACACCACAACCCAAACATTATACTCAAAAAATCCAAACAAACAAAAATATTGATCAGGTAGAAAGATGTGATGATGAACCCCCAAGAAAAACATCAAATAACTAAATAATAAGGGAATAAAATCAAACCTACCACCAAAACCTTCAACACAAGATGATTTTGATTTGACGACTCCAAGCGGTGATTCTCTGTGGGAACACCAGGGAATATCCAATGATGATATCATCTACCAAAGCACAATGCCACTATTGAAAAAAATGGCATCAAACGTGTTTCTACCATAACACAGCCATTATACAATCCTTTGATTAAAAGACTTCACAAGAATCTCATAAATGGGAACAATGCATCAGAAACACTTTGTTTCTCATGAAAATGCACCACAAGAATCTGCCATGATTTTTCCTGGCAAAGCCAAATCCCCGAGCTGCCATCCAAAGGCAGTCGCCGACCGGGCATCCTACATCGTGCAAAGTCCTTCCTTGGCACATCTGATCTTCTAACCACTTACAAAGTTTTACGGTGGCCGCAGTGCAAATCCTGCCACCAATCTCCTCAAAAAAGTAACCCAACTGCAGGAGGATGTCCGCAGACAGTTGGGCACAAGAAATGGATGGCCATTGGCTCACAAGGAACTCCTCCGCCCTTTGGCAGGTTTTGTTTTTAATCCCGCTGGGTGTCCATATCCATGCACCCTCCTCACCAGAAAACCTGGTGGGGAAGACTGTTTCGGCACCGACAACCACACTATGAAACAGGTACAGGTTTCCATGGTACCTGTAGCACGTCACAGATCTAATCTGGTTTGACGCGACTGACCCCATTAATCCACTCCATACCCACCTCCTTCAAGTTCCCCGTTTTCCTTCCTGAAAATCCCTGTAGTACCATCTTATTTACCCTGTGTACCCAGCCACATCATTCTCCCTTCCACAGATATCCTATTGTTTCTGTTCCCCACTATTTTGTGCTTCCCTCTCCCACCCCTCATTTTCTGTCTTGTTATATGTTTCTGTGTATTAGCAAACACACAAGCCTCGACATGGTATACAAAAGATATATATTTTAAAATAATAATAAATAAAAAGACCCCCCCCCCCCCTTCTCTCTCTCTCTCTCTCTCCAAATCCCCTTTCCTAGAAATGATTAGCAATTCAGTTTCTTCAAAAATAGATTCCAACTCATGGCCAAAAGCGAATACATTGGTCAATTAGAATGGCACTTCGTAGAGCGCATACATCTGCCAGGCTGAACAGTTTACGTTTTGTATCCCACTGATAGGCCAGATCTCAATCCAGACCTGAATCAAAATCTAATTGCCTTGTCATTGTCACCTAACCAACTCATTCACAACTTTTTGAAATATGATGCCACATATCATTTTCAGCCTTATCTCTCAATTGTGAAATCACTTAAAAATTCTAGTATCCAGATCTTCACCAAAATAGAATAAATTCGTCGTTGTCAAACACCCAAGGTGTCCACCAAGTTCTACCCGAATCCATCCATAACGTTTTGAAATAGCCTGCTCACAGACAGACAGACAAGCATTGGTGAAAACACAAGCTCCGTCCACCTTCAACGGTGTAGGTAAATACGAGTAGCCATTTTGACAATTCTGTTGCGAACACAAAACCTTTGTTTTGATACCAGGTCAGCATGCCAAAAGGGTCTTCTGCTCATTACTTCTGACACCAAAGGTAGACGGAGGTCATGTTTTCATCCCTGTTTATCTGTCTGGCTGTGAGCAGGATATCTCAAAAAGTTATGGATGGATTCTAATGAAACTTGGTGGACAGGTTGGAAATGTGAAAAGGACAAATTGATTAGATTTTAGTGAAGATCTGGATCCAAACAGAAGAATTTAAAAGTGATTCTTCACCAATGAGAAACAGGGCCAAAATCTATATCTAGCACAATGTCTCACAAAGTTGTGGACATATTATTGATGGATGAGTTGTGTAGGTGACAAGGACAAGCCGATGAGATTTTGGTTCAGGTCCGGATGCAGATACGGCCTATCAGTGGGATACAAAATGTAAAATGTTCAGGCTAGTGGAGAAATGTACTCTTCCTCGTGGCATTCTAGTTATAAGAGTATCCGCCACTTTTGTGGATTTTCCTTTCTCCCTCCATGAAAATAAGAAAACGCACTCAATGTACTTTGCAACGCACCAACATACCCCATTCAGTGAGAACCTCTGCAAGGATACGATAAACCCGATTCAGTACTTCGATGACCACAACGTAGATGGCACTAGGTAAATAAAGGGACAAGAAGGCTAGAGGAGCAGGAGGTTCTGCAAGACGGAAGTCCAGGGCCCACTCCTCCAGCCAAAAGTAAGCAAACATAACAATGGTGGCAAGACCAAGAGAGGCAATGACAAATGGCACAGAGATAAGGTAAACTCGCAGGGCACGTTTCCATGTTGGAAACGTCGGCTCATCCCTTCCAGTCACGAGGTTTTTCGCCAGAGGACCGTGGAAACCAGGTCGAGGCTCCTAGGGAGAGTAAAAGATGCATCACCTGGTCATTAAATGTCACACGATGAAATCATAACATCTTCCTGCAACACAAATATGGCTCAAATTAAACCCAACTTCTTGTGGCGTCAGCTGTGGGAGTAAGTTTGGCCCAAGCTTTTTATGAACCAGATGACCAGGCCATGAACCGGCTGATGTTCAACTGGAGCCAATTTGGGCAGGAATTTGCAATTTGTTCAGGGTGCCGATTATAACTCGCCTACTGAACTCTTTTCAAATGACACCATGGGATCTTTTAACGTCCACAAACGAATCCTGGCAGACCGAGACCAGACAATGTCCATCTGAGGAACGGTGCATTTGGAGATGCAACACTCCGATGAAGGAAGCATCAATTCGACAGTTTATAGTCAGGCAGAGAATCGAACAGCACCATCAGCATGGCTTTTTCTGTAAGAAACGTATTTTATTCAAACAAATTGTTTTTTGTATATTCAAAATACAGTACTTTACTTAACGAAAAAAGTGCTTATGGATTAGAGAGGAAAATTCGTGTACATGAGGAAGGCACTTCAACGCAGGAGGCCATTAGGCCCATGATTGCTTTTCCATGCTCTGTCCTTTATAAATACCGAGCATCAAGCAAGGAAGCAGCATGTACCATTTTTTAACATCTTTGGTAGGACTCGGCCGGGGTTCGAACCACCGGCCTCCTAGACATGGAGCGGAAGCTCTAACCATTATAGCACCGAGTCTGGTGCACAACAGCATTATGTAAGAGTGCTTCATCTGTGTGTGCAGAAAAGTGAAATGACATTGTCTGCACCTCACATGGTCATGCACAGACAAACCATTGCTATTTAATGATTTTTAAAAGCTCACACTTTGTCTGCGAGTCGATCTTACCGTTTCATATTTATTAAACTGGAGTTTAAATAATAAATAAAGGAAAATATTTGATAATCCTCAATATATGTCACAGGTGCAGTTGGTAAAGGATTTTTTTTTTAATGTAAAATGAATATGTCTCAAGGATAAATTGTGTTTCGAGAGCAGGTGTCTCCATTTACACAAGTTTGGTTTTACTTTGGTTTGACTCAAGTCCCAAAAACAAATCAACAATATTTAATGATACTGTAATTATCTACAAAAAAAGAAAACGACATATTTTTGAACGCCGCATGAAGCTTATATACCAAATTTGTAACAACAGTAATCTCTCGATATATGGACATTCAATATCTGGAAGTTTGCTATAACGGAAATGATTAATTAGGGATTAAATTTCCACACATGGAACTAATAATCGCTACAACGGAAATGTTGCATTTGCAGAAGAAATAAAAAAAATGTATATAAATGCATGATCTGTGTGTTTAAATTAACCTTTCAAAAGGCATTTCATACTTGGCCGTTTGTCGCTGCTTTTCGTACAATGCCCCCATGTCACTTCCCCTCCCCTCGTTGGCAGTCTGTGTGGTTTACACTTTACACCCAACCTAGCTCAAGACTATAAAGTACTTCACCCTTGCTCAAGATGTCTGGAAAGCGAACCTCGAGTGACAGTGGTAGCAGGACTGCAAAGAGAGCCCGTAAAGCAATTACTTTGGCGGTTAAAATTGATGTATTAAGGTTTGACGAGGGTGAAAAACCGAGTGACATCGCAAAAGTGTTCGGACTTGCTACCTCAACAGTGGGCACAATAAAAGACAGTAAAGACAAAATATAAGCAACTGCTCAACAAAATAAGAACCCATGGATCAGAGAATGATCGTAAACTTGAAGACACTGTATTTGCAAAGAACCTTCCAGCAACACATAAGGGCAACTGATCGGTCAGACAAACCTACGACAAAGGAATTCTGGAAGAAGTTTAACATTATGAATGCTGTGGATAACATCGGAGATTCATGGGCGGAAGTGAAGGAATCCACACAGAATGGGGTCTGGAAAAACATCTGGCCAGAGTGCATCCATGATTTCAAGGGATTTCCCAAAAGACCAAGCATACAACTTCACCAGGACATTGTAAAGTTTGCCAATGATGTCGCTAGAGCAACAGCGAGCTGTCGAGGAGGAAGTCATAGAAGCTCCACCAACTCAAAGTCAACTGATAACATAGCAGATGTCAGAAGCTTTCATTCTCATAGAAGTGGGACTCCAGGTCTTCACTGACAACGATCCTTGCAGAGAGAAAAGCCTCAAAACAGTCAGGTAAACCAATGATTTAATCAACTGCTACAGGGGACCAGTACAAGGAAAAGAAGTAATGTGCAAAGCAGCCAACTTTGCATGCACATTTCTCGAAGAAAGATGATGGGGCTGGTACTTCCCAGAATGTAGCCACCAAGCCTGCCACTCCTCAACCTGCTCCCCCTAAGCCTGCCACTCCTCCAGCAACAAGTCCATTTGAGGTCTGAATTGCAGGTGCTCAATGAGTTGCATTCCACACTTTCCCATCGGAGAGTCTGAAGGTAGCAAGACCTCTCTATTCACTGATCTTGAGGGGTTGGGTAAACTTGATTTGTCCTTTCTGGTGAAGTCCAGGTTTCTGAACTCGCACGAAAGAACCACATTGGATGGTGGAAGGTTTTACTCATTGACACTTGTCTGTGTATCGTTTAGACTCCTCTTGTTTCTATTGAACACAGCGTCTCACATCCTCAAGTCTTGCAGCAGGTACGCTAATTTGACGGTCCCCAATGTGCAACTCTATGTGCAATGTACATCCATGTAGAAGTTCAGCAGGGGTCTGATGAGTTGTTACATGTCTTGTAGCTCGATACGTTTGCAAGAAGTCAGGTACAAATGATTTCCAGGGCTTCCCTTTGAGATTTGCAGGATGTAAACAGTCCTAAACATAAAACACTGTTGAAGCGTTCTATCTCTCCGATGGCTTGTGGGTAATATATAGAACTATGACAGTGTTTGATGTTTCTTTCCTGCAGGAATGTTCAAATTCAGTTGAAACAAACTGAGATCCATTGTCAGAGATAAGTTCCCGTGGATTTCCTTCACGACGAATACTGTGGTCAGGAACTTGATAACTGTAGCAGATGTTACTTGGGACGTATAAAGGCTACTTCTGGCCATTTGCTGAACTAATCAATTAAGGTAATGGCATAGCGCCAGTCCATTTGGCCGTTATCAAGTGTCCCACTATATCGATGGCAAGCTTTTCCCAAGCAGCATTAGGAGAGGAACTGGTTGCAAAGGTGGAACCCGAGTGACAGCTGTTTTGTCATGCATTTGGCAAGTAATGCACGACTTGATGGCAACTTCCACTTGGGAGTCCATCCCTGGCCACCAGGAGAGGTCACGCAGCCTTTGTTTAGTCCCTTTACAAATACCTTGATGCATATCATGGGCAAGCAGGATTAACTTGGTTGAAGTTTGTCAGCACCATCCAACGGTGAGTTTCCTCAAATGAAGTATCTCTCGACGCAGCCTTTGTTTAGTCGCTTACAATACCTTGATGCATATCATGGGCAAGCAGGATTAACTTGGGTTGAAGTTCTGTCAGCACCATCACACGGTGAGTTCCTCAAATGAAGTAATCCTCCTGTATAGCCAGT
>CM068959.1:48332454-48347438 GCA_035128595.1 Eptatretus atami | reverse complement strand
AGAGACTAGCGTCCTGTCTCGAGACCCAACAAAGCCTCAGAATGGCCTCCTCAGAGTTCAGCGATCTACCGAGGTGGGTCCAGCGGCCTACATCGAGCGAAAGGATGGATGGTGCGAAGGGGTACATCTCCTATCTACCCTAACATTCATTAACCTGAAACTACCCGCGGGCTTTCCAAAAACGCCTCACACTTTTAAACTATCGGTTCTAAAAACCATGATTCCCGTCGCTGTGTTGGTGTCCATTATAAATTTGGGCCTCGCCTCAAATTTTCATTCGTGCCCTCGCACAATTTCCTGCTGGGCAGCGTGGCTCAACTGGCAGGAACTCCCCTCTGCCGAACTCTAACCATGGCACCCAGGCCCGCAGGCTCCTCCGAGCCTAGCTGCTCCCTATAAACGCGGGGGTTGCCCTCTCTGGCATTGCCCCCTCCGATGCCCACGTGGCGTGTTGATGCCCCGGGTCCCTTTCCGAGGGTCGCCCGTGCCCACACACTGCCCCCGTGGCATTCTGGCGCTACGGGTCCCGTTTCCGACGGGTCGCCCGTGCCCACTACACTATCCCGGCCCCTCTTGGGCCTTGGCCTACTCTGGCCGACTAGTCCGGTGCCGGGGTGCCCACTAAACAAAACTCACCTTTCCACAGCCACGCTCCCAGCCGGTCCATGAACTCTTGCACCCCTCCAAACGGGTTCGTGCCTTCTCTCGACACCAACAAAACGACCTCCTTTAGTAAATTTGAATAACCCACTAACTAACATTAAACTGACCCCGGGGTCACTTGGGTGGGAATCACTCCTCCCCCCAACCAGTCATTTTCACCATGAATACCACATTCGCTCCACTCACACAATTGGGCCCGCTGTCCCACACTCATTCCTCACACACTTCCCATTTCACAACTCGCACCAACACTCTATACTGCCATCCTTCCTAATTAAATCCCCTGACTAACTCGTGCTCCCTCGTCATCCCTTATTCTCATGCACGTTCCATTTACTCTACGTAGCTAAGCTACGTCTCCACTACACATTTCCAGTCTGTCCATGTCTCCAAAAATCCAAAAATTCCCATTTCCTAAATCTGAACTAAAATCCCTCTAACTAATCCATTCCACGGGCTCCATGAGGAACAACCCATGTCCCCATGAAGCCGGTCTAACTATCGCTAACCCATCCCCCTAACTAGGACTTCCTGTGCCCCCAAAGCAAGGGGGGTCTTCCACCCCCTGCCTGGGGCTCGTGTCCACTCGAAGTGGCGAGGCTTGCTTTTTTTTTTTCCTGCTTACACCAGCGCGGCAATTCGCAACCTGCCCGTGACGTCATGGCAGCTGTTCGCGCACCTCGTTCCCTTGGACGGTAACATCCGGCAGGGATTCCCTTTTGCCGGATTTCAACCATGCAGCCACGACGTCACTGCGCATCCCAAAGCAAGCCCCGCGCTTCGAGGGGTTCCCCACGCGAGCACATGTGCTCTGCCCGTCCGTAACCCGTGCCGCGTAATCTCCGATGACGTCATTCGCACCCCGAACCTGCGCGATCTCTCACGCAAGCCGGGGTATGCTCAGCGCATTGGGGAAACCGCTTCGCACACTCTCCGAACAGAACGTACGACGCAGGCAACATGGAGCTTTACAAACACACTCGCCCGGAGAATCCGTCCGAATCAAATTCACAATCCAGCCTACCTTTTGTCCGTCCCGCGGGATCAGCTTGTATCCACCGCGGATGTTTCCGGACCGGATTTAACTCACGCAGGCGCGCACGTGGCGGCCTTGTACGAAGCACGGTACGGACCCTGTGCGCGCTGCTGTGCGAATCCGGCACGGTCACCAAAACAGCTACGGCCGCTACACGGCCTTTATCCCTCGTCAGGCACCGTCTTTGTCGCACTCTCACGCGCACATTCTCACGTGCCCTGACGCTCACGCACTCCACCATGGCACTCGGACACGCGGTTGTGCCCTCTCGCATACCAACCGCCATTTCTCTTTCATACCGCGACCTCACACACGTGGTTTCTTTCACACACGGCGCTTCTCCCTTAAACACCTTTTCACTCACGCATCATGCTTCTTCCATACACGGGGTTTCACTCACCCACGGGGAATCGCTTACACACGCCATAACACTTACACACGGGGTTTCACCCACACAATGTGTGCTTTCCAGCACGCATTTCGCCACACTCGTAACCACACACACGGGGCGACCACGCTGGGGATTTGCGCTACCTCAAGCGCTCCCGGGGTCTCCATACCCCCAAGCTCCGCGTGCACCCATTCACAGCACTCGCCCCCTCTACCTCGCAAGGCTCGACCGGACTCACCTCGTCGCGATCCGCCTCAAGGGGGCACAGTCCCTCCCCTCGCTCCTGAAGGAGGCTATCCTGCTGCTCGCACCGGATCATGACACATTCCACCAGGAGCGCCCAAGGGGCCGCACGACCGCCAGGGGGGGGGGCGGCAAGAGTGGCGTCCACGGCACCCCGGGCGCCGAGGCCCGGGGCTCGGAGGGCGAGTCGGCAGCAGCTTGAGGAGGGCCCCTCGGGGCGCGGGGCGCGCCAGACACGGCGGAGGCACCCCAGTGAAGGGGCCCGCGCGGGCACCGGCACGGGGCCGGCACCGCCACGAGCGCGCCAGCAGGCGGCCCGGAGGGGGGGACCCCGCGCCCGGCGCCAGGCATGACGACACCAAGCCAACCCCCCCCAGCGCGGCGCGCCAAACAGCGGGCGCGCCAGGAGGCCGCGGATGCCCGGCCGGAGGGCCGGCGGCCGGCCGGGAAGGGCGCCCAGGCGCGGCAGCGCACCGGGCGTGGGGGCAGCGCACCCGGCAGGGCAGCCATGGGAGGGTCCACCGGGGGCGCAGGGAGCCAGGGGGGGTAGAGCGCGCGGCCAAGCGCGGGCAGCAGGCGCAACGGGGCCCCACCCGGTGGATGCAGCGGGGACCGACGAAGCGGAAGCGGCCTCGGGCGCGGCGCGCAGGCGCGGGACGGGAGGAGGGACGGAGGGGGGGGGGGCAAAAGCCCGGCCCCCGCCGCGCGCCCGGCCGGACGCAGGGAGGGCGGGAAAGGGCAACCGGCAGAAAGGGCCGGCACGGTGAATGCGGCGGGGCGCGGGGGCCAGGAACGCCACAGCCACCGCACGACCACCGGCGCGCAGCGCCCTGGGCGGAACATGGGCGGGCGGAAGAAAAGATAGAACGCGCGGAAGGGGGGGACACGGGGGGGTGTGCGCGGAACCCCGGAGCCGAAGCGGAAGGTTGCGACGGAGGCGGAGGGGCCGGAAGCGCACGCCGTGAACACCACGGGCACGCGGTGCGGGGCGGCCGCCAGTCCACGACCCGTCGCGGACGGGAGCCGCAAGGTCGAGGCGCCCGAATCGAGGCCCGTAGAAATAGTCAAGATCGCTCGCCGGATGAATGTGCCAGGCGATCGGGCAGCTGGGGACAAGAACCGAAATACGCCAAGGCAAACGGGGGGAGGGGCGAGGCCAAGCTGCAAGGAGACCGAGACAACACGGAGCCAACTGACCGGGTAGGCCACCCTCAACGGAACGGAACGGAACAAAACCGCCGAGGCGAGCCTGTCCCGGGCGCGAGTTCGCGAGCAGCGACCGCCGAGAACGGCGGGGCCAAAGGCCCCCGTGATTTATTTGTTATCTTTTTTTCTTTATTTCTTCTTTTCTTTGTACTTTTTTTTTCTTTTTTCTAGTTTTCTTATTAGAGGTTTTCAAATTTTTTCTTTCCTCTCTCTTTTCTCACCACCATCGATTTTCATTTCAA
Organism: Eptatretus atami; assembly: GCA_035128595.1. NCBI lineage: Eukaryota > Metazoa > Chordata > Myxini > Myxiniformes > Myxinidae > Eptatretus > Eptatretus atami. The sequence goes on along the minus strand of CM068959.1, from coordinate 48,343,657 downwards.
TATCGAACATATTCTTTCTTTTGGCTGGACAGGTCGAGAAGCGCGTGTTTCCAGGTTTAGGTTCGAGACAGGGTTATACAAACCGCTCCAAGCTCGACCTAGTGGCAAACCAACGGCTTTCTAACTCCCAACACACGAAATGCTCAGTCAATGAAAGAATCGACGCGACGAGCTGAAAACATTAACAATTGGGGTATTTATTAATAATAATGGGGAACTAGGGAAGCACGTAAGAACAGAACTATCCGACTATACGAAATGCAATGCAAATTTACAGCACACAAAGCACTTAACAATTTCCTACTTATTAGACGGCCCACGGACACACGTACGCACACACACACACCCAAGAATTGTGGCTGAGGCCTTTAATAACGGGTCCAGCTCGGAGAAGGTGAGCTGAAACCCAGAACCTATCTCGAACCTCTCCACCTCGTGTGGTCTTCAAGTTGTTCGGACCCGGCTCCAGCGAGAGCGAGCTGGATCCAATCGCCGTGAGCCCGATCCTTCCGAGCTCCGCGAATCCTCCCGCGCTTCTCAACACGTGCTGTAGACGAGCGCCGATCCTTCCCGTCGATGCGTCGCTCTCGAGGAACCACCTCCAGAAAGGTCGATGAGTCGCACCAAGCGGAACCAAACGGAGAACAAAGAGCTCCACGAACCAAGAAGAAGAAGCCACCATCGCAGCTCGAGCCGAGCAACCGGCTCAACTTCTCCAAACAAAGCAGCTCTCCAGAAGCTACCGAGCCAGCAGAAGCCGAAGCCACTGAGAAACACTCGAACAGAGACCAACCTGCCCAAGCAGAAAGCTCCAAGCTCACAGAAGCCGAAGCTCACTGAGCCAGCCAGCAGAAACGAAGCTCCTGAACAACCGCCAAGCAGAACGAAGCTCTCTAACAACCGCCAAGCAGACCGAAGCTCTACTAACAACTCCTCTGAGAAGCAAAAAGCTCCGAAGCCTCAACCCTAACCCAAGCCAACAGGACCCGACGCTGCTGAACGACTCCCTTCACCAAAAAGGTCTCCTCTTTATCCTTCTCCGCCCCTCCCCCGCCCCGGCGTGACTCATGCCCTCGTGATCCATCCCCCGCTCAACCACGGGTGGGAGAGTTGTTGACGTCATGAATCACGGGACGGCAGGCTCTTCTTCCTCTTCGCAGAAGAGGGGGAGGGACGTCTCCATTGTGTTGGTCCCTAACTATTAATATTCACGCAGCGCACTAATCGATTTCTAAACATTTAAACAATGGAAGGTGAGCTATCTAGGGAACAAGCACTTATCGACATAGACTGACTAAAGGAACCTGTATGTTGTGTGCAATCGAATTCCAAATTCGAAACAATATATATATATATATATATATATATTATATAATATATTATATATATATATATATATATATATATATATAGAGTCGCGCGAGGAGGAGTGATGCAAGGACGCATCGGCCATTTGGAGTTTATGCATATAGCACTATTTTAACCCTTACCCTATCATCCGAGCCTTAATCATCATATCATTAAAAAATGTCGCTTACATCACTCCTCCTCGCGGGCCTCATATGTGTATTTGATCACTTGAACTCCCCAGGACTGCTCCACCAACTCAGAATCATCTGCCATGATGGTTTTTGACAACAGGGGGCACCTGCTACACATTACTCTGCAGTTGGTCACATGACAAATTTGGAGGCACTCCTCACTATACACATTCCCGGTTACCACATTTTTGCTGATACGCAATTAATAAAGTAACGAACACTTTTGACGAAATGCCACATATTTTTGCTGATGGTATTTATTTTTCACCGCTGTGTCTAAAGGGGAGCGTATGTATTGTGACTGAGAACGGAAGGGATTATTCCATAACAAAAGTGAAGGATAACCTTGCTATAAATGAAAGGATCAGTGTTTGTGTATTTGTCGCACTACTCCTCCAATGTCCTGGCCTGATCCGCTTTATCTCTCTGCTGATGACTCACCTCTGCGTACCATCTGTCATCCCTCAGACAGGCAAGCAGCAGCTTCTTCGCTCTCTGCAGGAACGGATAAAATTACAAACTGGTCCAACATGTAGAACATGTCTTTCAATCCTGACAAATCTCACACTCTCACGATGTCTTCTCCAAAAGGACCGTTTAGAACCCCACGCCTCCCCCCCCCATCCACTTTATCAACAATCCTCTTGAAGAAATCCTTTCTTTCAAGCTTCTGGGTCTCACCATCTACCATGATCTTTCTGGGAAAGCCACATTTCCAAACTGGCTTCCAAAGTCAGTCGCCGACTGGGAATCCTCCGTCGTGCAAAGTCTTCCTAGACCCGCCTGAGCTCCTGTCCACATACAAAGCTTTTGTCCGCAGCTGATGAGGTACTGCTCTGGTGCTCCTGCCTCTCACCTTCCTCGGCTTCACGCGCTGTGGAAACCAAGGTATTTAGGATCATTGTATCTCCCGCGATGAGGCTGAGTCTTCGGGCCTCTCACTCTCTCACCCAGGCAGGTCGTGGTCTTTCCGTCTTCTACAGTCTCATCTCCGGTCTCGCCCCCCCCCCCCCCCCGCTCTGTCTGCGATATGTCCACCCATATATCCGCAAGGCATTCAATGTCCGCCAGCAACCCCTTCTGGTAAACGATGAAAATCACGAATCGCTGCTCACCTTCACCCTTTCATTGGTCTTTTTTCCCGCCTTTGGAATAAACTCCACACTCTCTTCAATCCATTCTTCCTCCAGGCCTTCAAAATGGCTGATCACCACCACCTCTTATCTTCCCCCATCCAAGACCACGATCTTTTCTACCCCCGTTAATCCACCCCAAACCCACCTCCTTCAAATTCCCTGCTTTCCTTCCTGAAAGTTCCCCATCGTGCAAGGTCGTGAAAGTCCTGTGGTGTCCATCTTGTGTTCCCCGTCCATCCCTCTCCCTTCCACAGATCTCCTAATGTCTCCGTTCCCCACTTTTTTGTCCTTCCGTGTCCCGCCCCTCTTGTCTCATGCCCCCCTCATTGTGCATTGTGCGTTAGCTCTCATAAGAGCCTCGCCAATGTATTAAAAAAAATAAAATCCCAGCCTCAGCTGCATGTTGACAAGCTCAGAAATAAGAGGGAAACTGAGGAGTTTATGAACAGGCTGAGTGGGAATTTGGGAGGTCTGGCTGCTGTGGGGAATCCTGAAGGGTTGTGCAGTGCCTTCAAGACGACCATCCTTGATGATGCCGGCAGATGTCTTGGAACCCACCGTCAAGTGAAAAGGAACTTTGTCTCCCAAGGGACACTGAATACCATTGACCAGAGTCGCAGGGCCAGGTTTAATGGCAGAGAAGGATGCCTATGTGTGAGGAATCTGTGAAGGGGTGATTCTCGTCCTGTTTACAGTAAGTTCATGCATTGTGTTCCTTCTAAGCCCATCCATCAGTGTGCTGCTGTTAGAGCAGAGGGTGGTGGACCCTTGACAGAGGAATCCGAAATGAAGGCTCGCTGGGCCAATTACTTTGAGTGGTTGACCCACCAGCTGTTGAGTTGGAAGCCAGAGGAATAACTATCCCCATTGATGACCCTCCAATCAACTGTGAACCACCTTCGTTTGTGTAAACAGGCTGCAGTGAACCAGTTGAAAGAGGGTAAAGCCCCAGAGATCTGTCATCCATGCTGAATTTCTCAAGGCTGGTGGAAATGCTGAACTGGTATTGTATGCAGTTCTGTGCTCTGTTTGGAGCACAGGCATCATTCCAACTGACTGTAAAAGGGGCCTCGTTGTCCCTCTCTGGAAAGGGAAGGGTGATCGCCAGGACTGCAACAACTACCAAGGGGTGGCGCTGTTGCTCAGTGCCGGGCAAGGTCTTTGCTCGAATAATTCTTCAAAGGGTTCTCCACCTTCTGCTCAAGCACCAGCGCCCGGAGCAGTTGGGCTTTACACCAAAGAAGTCAATGATTGACCATATCCTTTCTCTCTGGGTCCTCATCGAATGCAGACAAGAGTTTTGGCAGGGGCTGCTCACAGCCTATGTTGATCTCCACAAAGCATTTGATGCGGGATGCTCTCTGTGGAGAGATTCTCGATCTTCGCGAGGTGCTACCAAAGTCGATCGATCTGATTTCTGAACTGTACTGTGGTACAGAGAGTGCTGTGATGTGTGGTGGTTCCATCTCCAACTTATTTCCAGTTGGTACTGGAATTTGTCAGGAGTGTGTATTGGCCCCAACACTCCTCAACACTTGCATGGACTGGATTTTCGGGAAGATGTCGGAGAGATCAAGCTGCGGTGCATCGTTTGGGAATGTCAAGATCTCTGACCTTGATTTCGCAGATGATGCAGTCATTCTTGCGGAAACACTGGATGTCCTTGTAGGGGTCCTCGAGGTACTGAATGAGGAGTAGGAGCCGCAGGGATTACGAGTTTCCTGGGTCAAAACAAAGATCAAGGCTTTCAATGACATCTGGGATGCTGCCTTCTTGTCTTGTTTGTACCTGTTTGTGATGAGGGTGTTGAGGTCACGGAGAGATTCACTTTCCTTGGCAGCCATATTTATGTCTCTGCAGGTTGTGAGCCGTTGGTCAATAGACGTCTGGGTCGGGCCTGGGGAGTCATGGATTCACTGGATTATGGGGTGTTGCGGTGTCGATACCTATGCAGGAGAACAAAAGTCTAAGTCTTCAGGTCCTTGGTGTTTCCATTTCCAGTCTTGCTCTACAGATGTGAGACTTGGACTCTGACAAAAGATCTGAGATGAAGACTTAACTCCATCGGTACCAGATCTATTCGGAGAATCCTTGGCTATCGCTAGTCAGACTTTGTGTGCAACGAGCAGTTGCTGAGAGAGACTCAACTGAGACCTGTATAGTCTGTGAGCGTCAACTGCGGCTGTGTGGAGATGTGGCTCGATTTGCTGACACTGATCCTGCTCACCAGATTCTTTCAGCGAGGGAGCCTCATGAGTGGAGAAGGCCAACGGGACGACCACGTACCCCGTGGTAGCGGCAGGTTGATCGGCATCTCAAGGAGATGGGGATGGGCCAGGCATCTGCCTGGGGGATGGCCAGACGGAGGCCCCTGGAGTACCGACAGAAAGTGGACAAAGCGACGCGCTGCTCTGACGCATGCTCCCATACCTAACCCCAACCTAACCTCCCACCCCACCATCATCCCACCCCACCCCTACCTACCACCTCCACAAAGGAATTTTCACAGAGTTTTTAACCACGTTTGGGAAAAATAAATAATTAAAATAAAAACTCTTTTGATTCCAACCAACCTCTAACTTGACGTGTTGTGTCAAAATCTGCCTTCGAGAGACAAATTCATCGATATGGCCAAAATAAGTCATGGTATAGATGTTTATCCTCTTCGCCATGTAATGAATCTGGGGTGTGTTCAATTACCAAGTTTCCTGTAGAGCGCTCGTCAAGTGGCTTAAGCACTCATGCAAGCACTCCATTAGAAACCGTTGACAAGGAATAGCTGGCTTGGCAAGTGCTAGCTAGCTACCTGCTTGGTAACTGAACACACCTGTGGACATCCAAACAGCAAACAGTACATACAAATCACCAACAAAAGGACAGTTTTTTTTTCTTTTTTTTGTAATTAAAGACTTAATATATTAATGACTATTTTCGCTATAATGAAAATGTACCTTGTTCAGTTTTCAACGTGGTGTTTTAGTTTTAAAATGTACATAAACTCAGAGGGGATGTTGAGTGTCCGTGTACATTTCATATAACTTTAAAGGGTACGTGTACATAACTTCTTAAAGCCTCCACGGACATAACAAATACCTCTCGGGAATTTCGTCCGCCTCTCGACAAATTAATTATGTACACAGGCATTTCATGACCAAGCTGATTTTCGGCGCCTCTAACGTTTATTTCCTTCACATATGTGAATTACATGTCCATCAGTTTGTTTATAAGCCTTGAAAAGTTGGGTGAAAACCAAAAGTTTTTTGTGTTTTTTTTTAATGAAAGACCTCTATTTTCTTTCCTTTGCATTATGAGCATTAACATACCTTCATTAGACGGTCTGGAGCGATCGCAGTGAACAAAACATGCATTACCTCATTTGAGTTGTAATCAGAATATGCCTTTGTTTCCTCATCATGATACCATTATTTAATGATAGAAGACGTGTTGTTCAGTCTTCAAATGTACATCAGAGACAGCTATGAACCCTCAGAGCGATGTGGAGCAAAAAAGATAGCGGCGATTTCTGGGTGGCTGGAGGTAAAGGTGTCGCTTGGCGAATGGGCAGTGCTTGTGATGCAGTGGGAGAGATGGGAAGGTGTGGCCTGTAGAATGGGTGGTGCTTATGATCCACAGACACAAACTCAGATATATATATATATATATATCATGTCTATGCAAAAATCTTTTTTGCTGTATGCATATGGCGAGGGGTGCCAGTACAGGTGGAATTATTCATAAAAGAGGAAGCTCTCAAATGTTTTTTGTTATTTTTTCAATAAGAATTACATTCGTTCATACCTGCTGCTTCATTCCAATGGGACACATTTGTGGGCCACACACTACACCTGCATCATGTTCTGGTAACTATAAAACTGCGAAACACAATCTTCTTAACCCTTTGAACCCTCGCGGCCGTCTAAGCGGCTGCTATTCAAACCTCCATATACCCAAGCGGCCGGATTTTTCTCCAGGGAGCCCAGGGAGTGGGTGGGGGAGGGGGGAGAGGGGCAAAATTCCAAGGAGCTCAGGGTTCTAAGGGTTAATCTTCATTATACGAACAATAGTAGATCAAAGATTGAAGGATTCCAAAAGTAGATCTGTGTTTCAAACACTCACTGACATGAACTCATTGCAAGAGCCTCTTCCGTCCCTTCAGGAATGGTTGAGCCTAATAATGTGGCATCATTAAGAAGCCAGATTTGAAAAGATAAAATTACAAAGTCAAAATGTGAAACACACCGCTATAATCTTGGAATAAGTGGCGTGCCCGAAAAGTGAAAGGTCGCATTTCCCTCTCGGCATCAGGCTTCAGTAATCCAAATGCTTCTGCTGATAGCAGCAAACGTTCATGTACCGCACCAACCAGCAAAACAGTAGACTCTGGGCCTTTCTCCGCCAGAGGGCGAGCAAGCAGCCCGGCACCTACAGAGAGGGAATGGCATAGTTTAATTATTCCGAAAGCAAACATGTCATTCTAAAACTGTAATTTGCATCATGTGACATTAAAAATCCCATTTAAACAGATTCAAATGCAATGGTTGCCCATCACAGTCAAAGACGGCAGTTCACTTGGAAACAAGAAAGCTACCTGGTGGATATGTTTCTGGTGCATGAGCTGCTGCCAAGACAGTGATGACACTTTTAAGATAGCAAGTGGTGCAACCTTGTGTCAAGGAACCTCGAAGAACACCCAACCACTCGATAACCACAGTCCAAGCAGGAATTTGAAATTCGTTCAGGGTGCCAGCGATAACTCGCCCACTCATTGTGAATGACACCTGGGGATCTCATCCACCAACGACCGGTACCGGCAGACAGAACACCTAGCTTAGAGTGCTTCTGACAGACAGCATGCACATTATTGCCTCAACATGTACACAAAACACAAGGGTAACAGTTTGTAGCTGGGTAGAGATTCAAACCCAGGCAGGACAGCTCAGTGGTGAGAGTTTGTACCTCGAGGCTATCCTGCCAGCCAATAATGGCCCTCCGAGGGTAGATCGAACCGATTCAATCTACCTTTGGAGAGCTCTTGTTGGGAAAAGACATTGAAGCAAGGCTATTCAATATTGTCCTCGATTTATATAACCACAAAGTACCGATACATGAAAAAAGGTGAGTTAATCAAGTCTGGGTAATGCATCATTCAGGTTCATATTTTGCTTTAAAAATAATAATAATAAAAAAGAGATTATTTCTATGAGGACTTTCTAATGTTGGCAACCGATACCAAGAACCATATGTCTACCATTTAATTCAATCACTGCAAGTCAAGACAGCAGTAAGCGACACGAAGAGGTGGAACAGGGAATGATTATGAAATCTCTGATGATGAAAACATCAAGCAAGTTGATATTTATGGACCATGGGATGCATGGCAGAATGATGATTGCTTGTTAAATACACACACCCAAACTTGGAGAGGGGGAAGCTGAGATTTTTGAAAGAAAGAGGTCATCAAGAATGGCAATTTTCACATCATCTACAAACTCCACAAGAAGGGAGATGAAAGATTGAACTCCGACGGAGAAATGAGTCTCCGAAGATGGGGAAGTGAGAAGACTTTCAAAGGCAATGCAAGTATGCTTTGTGATATATTGAAGAGAGAGGGACAGGGAAAGAGAGGGAGGTGGAGAAGACAGGGAGGGAGAATTGAGAAGTACAAAGTCATACTTGTACCATCCTCTCAAATGTGCCAAGATCCCCAACGTATTGGATAATGTAAGAAGCGTGTGGAGTCGGGACTGATTCACCTCCGTTTGCTTTAGGAGTGCACAGCAAGGACAAGAGCCAATCGCGGGTATCGAGCTGAATGTCCGGACACAGCTCGATGACAATGAGTGGTCGGAATGTCTCGCTCTGTGCTGACATTGCAGCAAAGGAGATTCTGCAAACAGAGCACAGGTTGAACACACAGGAAGCAAGTTTTGAAATTCCAGTCATGTGGATCACATTATGTGGACGATGTTACACCTGTTCTAGTCAAACTTCGATCACACCTCGAGACCAGCCGCAAACCCAGTCCTCACCCAGGAACTCGCACACTCCGCGGCCCGGCCTCCCGGGACTCGCACACTCCGCGGCCGCCCTCCCCGATTCGCACCACTCTCCGGCCCTTTCTCCCGGGACTCGCACACTCCGGCCCGGCCTCCCCGGGACTCGCACACTCCGCGGCCCGGCCCTTCCCCGGGGTAACTCGGCTATAATAACTCCCGCCCGTTCTTTTCGCGGGATCGCACACTCCGCGGCCCGCTCCGCGGGACTCGCACACTCCGCGGCCCCGGCCTCCCCGGGACTCGCACACTCCGCGGCCCGGCCTCCCGGGACTCGCACATTCCGCGGCCCGGCCTCCCCGGAATCGCACACTCGCGGCCCGGCCCCCGGCTCGCACCTCCGCGGCCCGGCCTCCCGGACTCGCACACTCGCGGCCCGCCTCCCCGGGACTCGCACACTCCGCGGCCGCTCCCGGACTCCACATTCGGCCTGCCCGGGACTCGCACAGTCCCGCGGCCCGGCCTCCCCGGACTCGCACACTCCGCGGCCGGCCTCCCCGGGACTCGCACACTCCCGGCCCGGCCTCCCCGAGACTCGCACACTCCGCGGCCCGGCCTCCCCGGACTCGCACACTCCGCGGCCCGGCCTCCCGGGACTCGCACACTCCGCGGCCGGCCTCCCCGGGACTCGCACACTCCACGGCCCGGCCCTCCCGAGACTCGCACACTCCGGGCCCGGCCTCCCGGGACTCGCACACTCCGCGCCCGGCCTCCCCGGGACTCGCACACTCCGCGGCCCGGCCTCCCCGGGACTCCACCATTCCGCGGCCCGGCCTCCCCGGGACTCGCACACTCCGCGGCCCGGCCTCCCCGGGACTCGCACACTCCGTGGCCCAGCCTCCCCAATTCCGCGGCCCGGCCTCCCCGGGACTCGCACACTCCGCGGCCGGCCCCCGACTCCGCATTCCGGCCTCCCCGGGACTCCACATTCCGCGGCCCGGCCCCCGGGACTCGCACACTCCGCGGCCGGCCTCCCCGGGACTCGCACACTCCGTGGCCCCAGCCTCCCATTCCGCGGCCCGGCCTCCCGGGACTCGCACACTCGCGGCCCGGCCTCCCGGGACTCGCACACTCCGCGGCCCGGCCTCCGCGGGACTCGCACACTCCGCGGCCCGGCCTCCCGGGACTCGCACCTCCGCGGTCCGGCTACCGCGGGACCACACTCACCGACCTGTTTTATGAAGAGACTTCTCTCTTCCTCTGTTATTTCACTTGAGCCGCTGTCCCCTTCGCAGCGGTGTGTTCAATCACCAAGCGGCTAGCTTGCGCTTGCCAAGCCAGCAGTTCCTTTTGAACGATTTCTTATGCGCTTCCTTGAGCTCTTGGCCCGAAACCCCTGAGCGAACGCTCCACAAGAACCTTGGTAACTGAACACAACCCCGTGACGTCTCCAATTTTCAATCGGGTGTGGAAATTTAAAATGTTTCAATTGTTTCCTCATTAAATCATCGACATTCAATCACATACACAATACTCTTCATACACAATGTTTGGTCCGTTTTACTCAAACTTTTTATGTTTTGCCTTTGTGGTTCATCTTTAATTTCTCAGATCTACTCACCTCTATATACTGTGTATCATCAATCGCCTCGCTGAAGTGAATCTATTTACTTATTAGTTCCTCACTTAATTTGTTGTTTTGTTCACTTTAACTTCGACGCAAGGAAGGTAAATCAATACTTTTAACTCCTTGTGATGTAATAACTTTATTTTGGATAAATTACCATTGTTTTTGATGGAAAACGGTAAAAGTGACGAACTTGGAGCCATTGTTGATCCAGCTGATGGAAAACGGTAAAAGTGACAAACTTGGAGCCATTGTTGATCCAGCTGCGAGGATTACAAGGTCTGAGACAAAATTCGGTAATTCTTTTCGTCAAATTGGACATTTCGTCGATTTCCTGAATGTTTCCCACGTCTAGAAACATAAAAGGAGATACTTTTGAGGTGATTTTCAATTTCTTCCTTTCCGGAGTTTAGAGGGGGTTTCAGTACCCATGATGCAGTGCGCGGACGCCATTGTTGGTCCGCAAGCGAAACAAGCGAGTAAAGGAAAACACGACCTCACAAAGCCAAGTAATTAGTGTAACCTTCCATGGCAGCAAGTCGGAATAACGAGATGAACGTGACAGATTGGAAAGCTACTGATGCTGTCGTTGCGAGGAAGGGAAGACAACCAACATGGCGCACGGAATTATGGGATAACTCTGAACACCCTCGACTGGATTTTAAAGTTAATTTCGTGTCGTCCGCCATTCCACATCTGGTGTGTCGCCTGTTTGCCGTTGTGGAGGTGAACGGTCCAGAGGCCGTTAAAAAAAAAAAACGAGGCGTGGGCTTTCTGCATATAACATGGGCAAGTTTCACGAAGATCCGATGAAAACTCTGGGTTGTGAAACAAAAAAATGTCAAAAATAGGAATTACGTCATAAAAATTGATATGACGTCATAGTGATGTATCATATGTGCGGTA
>CM068959.1:48292018-48307523 GCA_035128595.1 Eptatretus atami | reverse complement strand
GACCGTGATGTTGATGGTAAAACACAAATCCTTTTCCCCACGTTCATGGATCACAGTCGTTATTAAATAGAGCATCTCTGAAATTTGGTACTGTCTGCTCTTCGAGCTTTCTGTTCCGCGCTGAGAAAATGTAATCATTCTGTTTCTATCTTACAGTACATGTCAACTAAAAATTGCTGGAAACAGTCTGCGGCACAGTAAACAAATGATTCGTCTGTCGACACATATATGGTATTGCGTAAAACTGCATTTGCGTTATTTGCGTGCAGCAGCTGACTGCAAAATATACGCTGCATCCGTCTGTGCCATAAGAAACAGGATTGGGTACTGCAGACCTCGTACGCACGCTGAATTCTATATATGCTGTAATGCTCCATCACGCTGGTGTGACACAATATCTCTGGTTGCAGTTGGTTCGTTCGGCATTAATATGCCTACTTCATCACAGATGGTGCGTTGTAACGCGAGGATGTTGTGTGGCCGGCTGCTTGTTTTCGTGGATGACAACTCTAAGATCTTCTCTTCCATTCTGGTTCATGCTTTTCAACAGCCGTTTCAGGTTTCTGACGTATTTGTTGTTCTCATGCAATACTCTGTGGAGCTTCGTTACAATGTGTGGTTTCAGACGCAGTACAATGGCCAAACGGCTTCATGTTCGGCTCGTCTGCTGTCAATGAAATAAATTTTCAGAAACTGTCGAGGCATATTGTCTTGTGGATGAGATTTCCAATTTTGTGGACACACTTGACTTGGACAGTAAAATTGAGATCCCATCCATGAATCTGTCGTCTAGTGCAGCCAAAGCTCGTCATTTGAAATGCGCTATATAAAGACGTACTCTGAAGGAAATGTCGGATCATAATATTTGTTCCGTTGAGCAGTGACAGCAGATATGAGGTGGCATTGAATAAATCCAATGGATTTTTCCACTTGCACAGCAAAAATCCTGGTGGCTCGCCAGCGAATTTTTTTGCCTCACAGTAGTTGCATGCAATTTCCATTTCTCCCAACATCTGTTTCAAGGAAGAACACATTTCATCATTCGTGTAGCCTCGTGGGACCGCTGGCACTGCAGCTGTCGTCTTGCGTTCCTTAGTGCATGGACTTTGGACGATGATTGTAATCGGGAAATTTCTTCTCGTTTCGGTGTTCTCGGCATGTTACACCACTGGAAACAGATAAAAGTGATTAGTAATGTGCGTTTCAATCAACGGATTTTAGTTCTTGGAATATATAGCCCCCCAGATATTTTGGGTGATGGCCTTTTCATGCACGTGTATGGCCTGAATGATGGAGATTACATGCTTGGCAGTATAATTTCCCAGTACTGCAGTGGAATTTCAAGTAATGCAGTGGAATTTCCAAGTACATACTGCAGTGGAATTCCAAGTACTGCAACGAGTACCAATGCTGCAGTGGGATTGCAATACTGCAGTGGGTCTTCCAAGTACTGAAGTGGGGTTTCCAGTACATAAAAGTGACTTCCGGAATGTAGTAAGATCTTGCAAGCTCACAAACTGATTTTCAGGTGCAATCTCACTTGATGGTCAGCTAAAAAAGAGAGTGAATAGACTTTACTTTTATTTTACTTTATTTGGAGCAGGAAGACTCACCAAACAGGGTGGGTAGCTGTACAATTTTTGCTCAAGTGCACTGATGACTGAGTTGTGAGTCAGTGGATAAAGAAAAAAAATCTTAGCTTGACAATTTGAGGATGGTAGTATAATTTGAGTCAAAGTAGACAATTTGAAGTTGATTACAGCCAAGAGTGATTGGATCAGAAAGTAGTGCTGGTAAGCAAACTACCTGTATCTTTCATTCGACTTTTCAAATGCAAACTTGCAAAACTACCGAATACAACTACTGTGTCTTTTTGCACTGTTTACTGTTCAAAATCAAGACAAACTTAACCTGCATCTTTTTGCACTGTTCAAATGTTATGCAATCTGCATCTTGTTTTGACTGTTTAAATGTTTTGCACTGTTGAACAGTAGTTTGCTGGCTTTAAGGGATAAGGCTTAAGAGGGACAAGCTGGATAGGCAATTTTTTTAGTTTTGGCTTTTTTTCTGTGTCTAAAAATAAAGGTGCGTAGGATGTTATGAAGTGCAAGTCAGGAAAGGATAAAAAAATTACTCACCTGCAATGAATGCGAGAAACCTCATTGCTCATTCCATCGATAATAGAAGACATTTTCTGTCGATAATCACAATTTCCAAAGAACGTGGTAGGTGGTTTACTTTCTTATTCAATGAAAGTGGTAACGGTTTTAACTTCCTTCTGAAGAGCATTGGGTGTGTCCTGCCCATTTTCAACCCCCAAAATCACAACAGATAATAGTTAGTTCATAACGAAAAGTACATCGACGCCACCTTCCCGATCGTAAATTAAATACCTGCCAATTTTCAGGAGGATACAATTTGATTGACGTCAGTAGGGTGGATTAGACTAGATTCTGGCTCACTTTTCCCCATGTAAATGAATGGGGGTTTTTCAGCGATTCACATTTTTTTTCCCCTAAAAATACACCCCTTTTTATCCAAGGTATATTTGTTGTCCTCCCCTTTTAACCTAGGGCATTCTATCAAATAACCAATGCGACAAGATAAAGATTGGTTACAGTAGCAACGTAGTAAATGTGGTTTGTTCAAGTGAATTCTGAAGAAATATCTGAAACATGCAAGCCTAGGACCACTCCATTTTCAAATAACCAATGCATATTGTTTAGCTCACTCATTGAACTATGAACATTTGTTCATTCTCAAATTCCTTTAATAGTTTAATTTTCTTTGCACAATAATCCCCATCTAAAATATTTAAAAATAAAACATTTGAATCTTTATATTTTTAGATACCCCTTTTGTGCATTACGAAATGATATACACTTCTCTTAATGATCTCATCTGACCACCTCCTGAGTTGCATATCATTTGAGATTATAGTAAATTGTTTTTCCATTGTTCAATTGATAACCTCGAAGTTTCAGTCCGTGCCGTGAAATGAAGGAGTGTTTTTTCCACAACGGCCGTCGTAAAAATGAGAACTGTTTTGCACAGTCATGGCTGTGAAAAAAACAGGAACTATTCTGCGATCCAAGGTCTCGAGCCCAGGCTCCATTTTAAACTTTCTTTGCTGGCAAGGTTTACTTGTACTGTCCTTTCAGTGGCATGAGCTTGTTTGCAGTTCGAATATTTGTATGGACTAAACTTACAACTTGGATGTACTGGATTCAAAACTATATCGTTGAGGTAAGATTTTTATTTTCCTATTTTCAGTTCCTTTAAACATCGACTCATTAATAATTAAATAACTTATTAATACATTCTTATTTTCTCTCACATGGAAATTGTTCTGAAATGCAATATCAAAAATACCGATTTTGCCAAACCAACTTGGGCGCGAATGTTGGCTTGGTTAAGACCTTATGAGCGACCAAGACCCACAGAACAAGCTCGATCTTGATGACTCAACAAAGAGTTAACGTTGGAGACCTCATGGAGCGACCCAAGACCCACAGAAACGAGCTAGGCCTTGAAGTGGGATGACTTTGGGGTTCCTTGGATATCGACTATTGTATGGAACTAAACTTTCAAGCTGATGAATTGGAGTCAAACCTATTATCTGTTGAGGTAAGATTTTTATTTTCCTATTTTCAGTTCCTTTTAAAACATCGACTCATTTAATAATTAAATAACTTAATTAATACATTATTATTTTCTCTCAAACAGGAAATTGTATCTGAAATGCAATATCAAAATACCGATTTTGCCACAACTTGGGGCGAAATTTGTTGGCTTGGTTGAAGACCTTATGAGCGACCAAGACCCACAGAACGAGTCGTCCTTGATGACCCAACCAAGAGTTATACGTTGGAGACCTCGATGAGCGACCAAGACCCACAGAACGAGCTGACCTTGAGTGGTGATGACTTTGGGGTTCCTTGGTATATCGACTATTTGTATGGAACTAAACTTTCAAGCGATGAATTGGATTCAAACCATTTCTGTTGAGGTAAGATTTTTATTTTCCATATTCAGTTCCTTTTAAACATCGACTCATTTAATAATTAAATAACTTAATTAAATACATTTATTATTCTCTCACAGAAATTGTATCTGAAATGCAATATATCAAATACCGATTTTGCCACAACTTGGGCGAATATTGTTGGCTTGGTTGAAGACCTTATGCGACCAAGACCCACAGAACGAGCCTCGTTCTTGATGACCCAACAAGAGGTTATACGTTGGAGACCTCATGAGCGAGCCAAGACCCACAAACGCTAGACCTTGATGGATCGACTTTGGGGTTCCTTGGAATCTGACTATTTGTATGGAACTAAAACCTACAATGATGTACTCGGATTCAAATCCTATTATCTGTTGAGGTAATTTTATTTTCCTATTTTCAGTTCCTTTTTAACATCGACTCAATTTAATAAATTAATAACTTAATTACTACATTATTATTTTCTCTCCAGGAATTGTATCTGAAATGCAATATCAAATACCGATTTTGCCACACTTGGGGCGAAATTGTTGGGCTTGGTTGAAGACCTTAGAGCGACCAAGACCCACAGAACGAGCTCGTCCTGATGACCCAACAAAGAGTTATAACGTTGGAGACCATGAGCGACCAAACCCACAGAACGAGCTAGACCTTGAGTGGGATGACTTTGGGGTTTCCTTGTATTCGACTATTTGTCATGGAACTAAACCTACAACTGATGTACTGATTCAAACCTATTATCTGTGAGGTAAGATTTTTATTTTCCTTTTTCATTTTCAGTTCTTTTAAACATCGACTCAATTTAATAATTAAATAACTTAATTAATACATTATTATTTTCTTTCTTCTCAGCAGGAAATTGTATCTGAAATGCAATATCAAAATACCGATTTTGCCACAACTTGGGGGCGAATTGTTGGCTTGGTGAAGACCTTATGAGCGACCAAACCACAGAACGATTCGTCCTTCGATGACCCAACCAAAGAGTTATACTTGGAGACTTGGAAAGTTGGGTTTATTTTGGAGACTTGAAATGGCTATCACTCTTGGGATCTAAACCTATCGATGTAGTTCTTGTTGGTATGTGCTTGATGGGAGCAAGATCAAGAAAGTTCTGGAGAAAAGTGCAGGCTACTCCCCTTTCTACGTCATCAAAACCCTGAAGCCTAAAGACAGAATTGGAAAGAGAAAAAAAAAAAACGTAAAAATATATTATAGGTGGAAATCTCATTTGTGAAAAGACATTGTGTTGGGCGAGGATTGAGTTCGGGTTGAGATTTGAATGTGAGGTTGGGAACATCGCACACCACGCACACGCACGCACACATACGCAAGCATCCATACACACACACACACGCACACACCACGGCACACACGCAACACACGCATACACACAACACGCACACACACAACCGCACGCACACCAGACGCACGCACGCCACACGCATCAACAAACAAAGTTAAGCCTTGACTATTCAGTTGAGGATTCTGTGTTTGGGGTCACAGATCTAAGAACGTCCCCTGACAACATTATATTCTGTTATACACCTCGGACTTGGCCTCGAGTGTCCACAAATGGTGTATAGCAGGAGGGAGTGAAGCGCCAACCCATTGCTCCCATTGCACACACACACACACACGCACACCACAGAAACGCGCCACCACGGCACATACACACAACACGCACACTACACGCACACCGACACACCATACCACACACACATACACACAGCACACACACACACACACGCACACCACACACACACACCATACATACAACGCACACACACACACACACACAACAATCAACAAACAAATGTTAAGCCTTGACGATTCAGTTGAGGATTCTGTGGTTTGGGGTTCACAGATCTAAGAACGTCCCCCCCTTGACACACATTATATACTGTTATACACCTCGGACTTGCCCTCTAGTGTCCACAAAGGTGTATAGTAGGAGGGAGTGAAGGGAACCCATTGCTCCCATGGTATTATCTGCTTAGTTTTGTCTTTGTAATTCCTGTGAATAAAATGAACCTAAAATCTCTTCCCTTCTAATCATATATCTTAAGTCCAAGGAACCGTATCTATGACATCAACAAATTTTAAAAATAGTTCGTTAGTCCATCGTTTACGAAAACCTTTTTCAAAAATGAGATTTCCACCTGTATATTCTTACGATAATCACCAACTTTGAACTTAGGTTTTCTGACATTATCTCTTTTTCATATTTTAATTTTGTAAATGTTCTGATGTTTCATATTTGTTGACGTAGAATCGTGTTATTTACTTATCCACAATATCCTGAATAAAAGATGACCATTGGTGTGTGAACCGAGTTGTGTGAATTTTTTATATAGTCTCTCTTTTAAGGTACGATTAAATCGTTCAAAAACAACCGCCTTCCCTTCATTAAAGGTACTGTATAATGTAATAACTGTTATTTTTTTAGAAAATTCATAAATGTCTTGTTATAAAACTCTCTACCCTCATCAGTCCAAAATTTTTAGTTTCCTTCTTTACTTATTAAAATTCTGTTGAAAGGCTAACATAAGAGGTATTACCTGTTTTGTTTTTTTAAAGGGGCAACCCATGCGTATCTACTCCTCAATCAAATAACGGTTAAGCATACTTGTACCCCTTATCATTATTGAGTTCAATCAAATCAGCAACCAGATATAATCAACTTCCTTGGAATAAACTTCCTTCTCTGAAAACTTTGTGATAATTGTTTTATGTAATCATCAGCTAATTGCTCTTCAGTCTTAATGACATCATTAGAGCCTATAACGTTTTTTTGAATTTCCAAGTCCAAGTTTCACTTTAGCACTGATCATCTTCTTCACGAGAACCTATCAACTTTTTTCTCTCAAGGTTGGATTTTGTATCAGAGACAAATTATAACAAACATTTCTCTAATCGGCTTCATGCTTTTCTCTAAAGTTGTGGTATTCCCATAATCAATATCGTGCCTCATGCACACTTCATACACCCTATTGATAGGTTTACTCCATGGTTTAGGATTGTCTGCCTCATCTAATCTTTTATCCAAGTTTGTGCCTGGACCACAAGAAAGAATACCTGGTAGAATGTGAATTCCCCAGTATTCCCGTCGTTGTAAATTTACTTCCTGATAAAAACTTTTGTATATCTCCTCGCGAGATTTGTGTTTGGAGATAAATTGATTTTTTTTGAAACGCACACACCGAACATATACCTTTTTGTATAACCCTGTTATTTTTACTTATTAATATATGAAATATTTTTAGTATTAGTTTTCTTTTTCATTTGAGACAATAACTCACTTTATTTATGAGAAAATCTCTACAGGAGTGCAAAAACCTTTTTAGTTTCCAACATGCACATTGAATCTTAATTTTTAAAACAAAGAATCCTTAGAAATGCCTTACTCTCTCCTGCATTTATTTAAGAAAAAAAAAGAAAAAACTTGAATTAAACTCAATATCCTCTCCTGAAAACGATGTCAATAGTCTTGTCGAAGTATTGTCAATAGACTTGTCAATTTTTGTTTTCCTCCTCTGGTTGAGTATTTTTTTTAATCTTCTCCCTAATCTTTTTTAACTCACTGGTTTCCAATTTTGATATTTATTACTTCTCTCTTTCCTCCCTTCTCCTCCTCTCTCTTTCTCTCTTCCTCCACTCTCTTCTTCGTCTTCTTTCCCTTTCTCCCTCCCTCTCTGCTCTTCTCCCTCTCCTCCTTCTCTTCTTCTCTCTTTCCTCCTTCTCTCTCTCTCCTTTTCCTCCTCTTCTCTCTCTTCAACTCCTTCTCGTCCCTTACTATCGAACTCACTTACACCCATCAGAAATATCATTTAGCATATATTTCATAGGATTTCTTGTTTATTCTGCTGTATCCAAATAATTTTTTAAAAACAGGAACACAATAAAATTCTTTTAATTTCTAAACCCCTTACTTTTTTCTAAACTTCATAATTTTTTCATTATTTAACATTTTAGTTAATTCCAAGTTTGTCGGTTTATCAACATCAGCATAAAGCAATCTTATTCTAATTGAAAATACATCATTCTTATGTTGTAGAACATCATTTATTAAACAATACCGAATACCTGTTCTTGAAACTGGTATGCTTGGACACAGAAATGATAATTTTCTTTGAACCTTCTTGCCTCATTTATTATTAGATATATTATATTTATGAATAATTTATGCCGAAACACTTCCCATCTTCCCATCAGTTCAATCATTTTGTATTTCCCTACTTATTACATATAATGCGTTTTTTCTGTTTTCAGATTAAACAAGAGCAAAACCATTTATATATTCTTTTATTTGTTGTTTACTAATCGTTGGACCCACAAACTCATTCTCGATACAATGGATAATATTCTTCCTTACGAGACTATATTAATTGTTCAGTCTTCGAGGTTAATTAAAATGACGCATTTATAAACCTAAATCATTCATTCTCACCCCCATTGCTTTATTCTCATACAAATAGATACGCCCTTCTTCTTATAAATTTATTTTAATTTCGAACTGTGAATTCTGTATACCTGAGATAATATCAACACTTCTGTCTTTGGAATACACGGCGTTTATTTAAGGATAATATTGTGATAATCGCTTAATCTCACCAAGTATTCGCGTCAGTCGGGCTTGAATAAATTTTTAGATTGTCATAAGCATTTTTCAATGTTATAGTTATTGGTTATATTATATTTATTCGTCAGTAACTGTCCTTGTGTAATACTTGATAAATCATATCCAGTTCTTGAGATACACCAAACTAGAACCATCTTTACAACATAAGTCATTAATATTAAGATTAAATAATATCATAAAATTTTTATTTTTGTTGAGTATGGAAATAACACATATAGCATAAATTGACCACAAACACTGTAGATTTAATTCGGACCTTGAAATGTTTGATAACACAAACCATTCGTAAAGAATTTTATAAGCTTCACCAGGTGGTGGAAGACCAAAACTACTAAAAAATATTTTGTCTTGACTATTAAAAATACAAACCCAATGAGCAAACCGTTTCGCCATTATATCTTTCTACGTTCATAATAATATTCCTTTGTATGTTTCGGCCACATTGTGTAATTCATCTCTCATTACCATAACCAACATTATAATTTTAATTTCTTAACAAATTGACAAGTTCGTAAATTTTGATGTTGTAATTCTTTCCAAATCTCTTTAAACGCACACTCATCAATGCTCCATTTATTATTTAGAAAGATATAATCCATTTAAGCGCAACTTTTATGTAATTTTACCACCTGCTTGTGCGACTAGAAGAAAGCAGATCTCCAACTTAACAATCTCGTCTTATATCATCGGCAGAACCTTCAAGTTTTCAGGCAAATCTACAATTACAAAACCACTTCACTAATGTGTTTCTCCAACTCTTTGTTATGTCTTTCCAATTCTTTTTTTGAGCCTGGATTTGAGACCTTCCTTTCATTTGGCAGTTTTCACGCGCTGTTGAAATACCACCGCAATGCTCCAACCGGCACTTAAACAGGGCAAATAAAGGACATTAGAAATGGGAGAAAATCTCCACGTCGTCTCTCTTATTGAATATTTTTTCAACATTGGTTTTGTCATTTTAATTTTAAGTGAGCCAGTTATCATATCAAGATTTTAAATTTAACCTGTTCTCTTGGGAGGCAAAACATCATTTAATCAATTCTTAATGCTCCTTTTCTTGAATGTTATTAACGTTAAATCGTACAGGCTTTATTTTGAACACAAGATGATAGTTTCTGAAGAATTGAATTTGATTAACATATACCCCAGTTGGTACTTTGCCACTCATTTATTTAAAACAAAAAATTACGTGAGACTATGCATAACAGTAACCATTATCTGTAATTAAATCTGCAATTCTGTTTCTTCCAAAAGCAACAATATGTAGCAGACTTCTTAAGCTCTCTCGCTCTTTCAATGTATAAGGGAAGTATCCATTGCTTAGACTTTATAGTTTCCTTTTGAGCGGCTCAGGTCAACGCATAGATTGTATAACACACTTTTAAAATTAATGCCTGTCATATCCAAAATAAGGTTCTTTATTTTCATACTTTTCAGCAGCACCTTTTGGTAAGACTTGTTGGATTCAGGCAAAATCATTTTTTTCCCAATTATTTCAATCTAATTCGTGGATAAAATGTTCCACATCTAGAGGAAACCGAAGTTGTTTTCACCTTAGCAATTATCACTCAATGCAATTATTCTTATCAGTCCACAGTATACCATCTGGCTTTTAAAAATGATCCACAGATATCGTGGCTTTCCTTCCAGAACACCCAAATTCCACGTGTAGTGGTTTGGGTTAAGTTTAAACGTGTTACCATCTTCTTTTTGAGGTACTGATACACCGAGTGGTTTCTTTGAGTTTAAGTCTTCTTTTCAACATCTCTTCTGTTTTAGATTAGGAGTATATTCAAACTAATATATACCAACTCATTTCAATTTCATTACAAATTTATTCTGATCAGCCAAAAGCACTAGCAACACCAAAAAGTATCTATTTCATTATCAATTCGCTTGTAAGTTGAAATCTAATTTTAAGACCATACAGAACTTTTATCATGATCACAAAATCCAAATATACCTTTAAGAGGACTGGCACAAGTAAAAAACTATTACCGTGCTTTTGTATCATCATTAAATAACATTCCTTTCGCTTTGATTATATCCAGGGTCCTGTGTTTTGTTCCCGTTGAGCATATCAGGAATAAAACCTTCGACAGCCCTTTCCCATCTATCCATCGAATGAATTAGTGTAAAATTTCATCATTTCAGATTCAGGCAGAGACCATAATCAACTCGCTTCAACTTTCTTGTGTCAATGTACACAAACGAACACTATCAAACATTTTCCAGAAGAAATCATTTCGAGTGTGGCGTTGTTGTTATTTCCAGCCTTAGTGAATGTAAATTTACAACAACAAGAAACTTTCGGATAGATTAAAATAGGTTTGTTGTGATTATTTGTATTTTCAAATACTTTTTTTGTACCATTTGTATTCCAGTCTGTTCAGTTATTGCATTTACTTGAAGTAATCTTTCTTTTTTAGTGGAGTTTGAAGGATAAAATAGTATCATCCATAATCATAGATACCTATCAATTGCTTCCATACTTGTATTTATTAAGGAAAAAAGATGTTTACCTTTTGAAACCCTGATCGCCAAGTATTCGAATTATTTTCTGTCGTTTCTTGGGGAGACAACTGATTTGCCTTTCTTATCTTAATCTTCTTTTATTGTTGTAATTATGAGATTCCTTTGGGCATCTT
This sequence comes from Eptatretus atami, assembly GCA_035128595.1. Taxonomy (NCBI): domain Eukaryota; kingdom Metazoa; phylum Chordata; class Myxini; order Myxiniformes; family Myxinidae; genus Eptatretus; species Eptatretus atami. The sequence continues at coordinate 48,296,227 of CM068959.1, read as the reverse complement.
TTATAACTCTTATAGCATCTGCTACATTTCCCACAGCAGGCAGTTGAAACCAATAGGTCCTTTATGTTAAGAATAGTTTGAACCGATAACCTCATTAGAGTATCAATTATCCCCATCTTCCTCGAAATTTGATGTCGCGACAACCCCTTTGTCTCATAGGTTTATAGTATCCTCTAACAAGAATAACATACCTTCGCCCCTTGTAGTATGGGGAAGGAAGGCATCCCATCCCCTGTAATTAATTTTATATTTCCCAACTCGTGTTTCCTCAGCAATAAACCATCGTATTTATTTATTGGAAAACTTCACCGTAGGTGAATTCTGATGAATATAACTTCTCCATTAAAAGAAAATCATACATTATCTTGTCGGTTATCCTAAAATTTACTCTGTGTATGGTTTTTCCCTGAACAGCAGGGAAGATACGCAATTTTTGGGTTCCATATTGAAATTTAATTAACCAAGTGGGGGTTGAGTAGCGTGAATGAAAATATTGTATTTGTTTTTATCATCATTATAAGCACCAAATCAAATCAAATCACAGTGAATAATACCCGAATTTATTCCTGAGGATATTTGAATGAACATTATACGTAAACGTCCATTAGTTTCAATCTTTTTTGAGGAGAAACCCAATAACTCCTAAATTGAATTATCAATTGTGAATCAAACCTTGTAGTTATTTTAAAGTTTAATTCGTTGATTTTGAAGTATGTTTATTTCGAATGTCTATGACAATATTTTTGTTCATCACCCTGTTCTTTCATCAAGACGATGCATTTGCGAAAGATATTTGAGAAAATCTCTATGCTCCGGGTGAGATCTGTTATCGTTTTGTATCCACTTCCCGGATTATAACTAAGCTTGTCATTTTTATCAGTTATATTAAATAAGGTATTATAAGTTTCCATGGAGCAATAAAGATGCCTCATATTCTGTTGGTTGTGTCAAGTTGTATGGGTATGGGAATGAAGATGTGTGTCTGCTTGTTGTGAAATTGAAAACTAAGGATTGTGCTTCTCATATTATTTAATATGAATAAATGGTCTTTATATAGTTTATTAATTATTTTCATGTTCATCAACTGGTCTAAAATGGCTGATGCTTCCTTAAAACAATTGTTATTATCCCGCCGTTCTTACTGCTAAAACAACAATAACAGTCTATTACTAATTTTGTGTGGGTCATTTGGAAGAAAACTAACAAACACCATGAACCAAGGATACTTAAAAGGCCTGAATAATGTGTTTCTCTTCTCATTCTTCCTACTTTTAATCCAGAAAGAATATCCCTATAATCAACAAAGAGTTCAGCAGATTCATATATACTTTAATCATCATTATTTCTCCATATCCAATGGTTTATCAATATACTTTGATTCATATCCCTCACAGTTGAAGAAGAAAAACTTGGTCTTTCCTACCTTTTGTGAGAAGAACATTAAATCCTCGGAGTTGTGACAAGGGGTCGCAGAATTTCAGAACCTTAATTCATTATCATTAAATATCAAATACCTTTTGCTTGAACAAGAATGAAATATTGCTGAATATTGCTGATTGTTCTTTGGAATTGGCCGCTTGGTTTTTGAATCCGCTGAATATTCATTGTTTTGAAGAGGGCATTCACAATATAATCAGGGTCGATTCATCTACTTCCAGTTGTGAAATAATCCCTTCATCATCATATTCTAATTTCCTATATGCTCTAATTCTTTACCTCCGTCATTGCTGAAATCTCTTAACACTTTGGAGCTTTCTGCGGATATGATTTATGTGGGAAAATGTGGAAACATCTATAAAATTTTTTCTTGGGAAGTTTTTTAAAAGTGGTTTAAAAAATTTATCTTGTTTTCTTTCAAATGCTTTTTTTCTTCACACACCCGTTATTTTTTGTCTGGGCATTTCTTCTTTTTTATGTCTTTCCTGATTGTTTTACAGCTTTTGGAAAACCAACCTTGATGTTCCCTAAATCTTCTTGGCTCTTTCTTTCGCATCCATTTAATTTATTGAAAAATATTCATTTAATATCTCATCTTGTCACACAATAATATTTTATATTTTTCGTCGTGTGTTTTCATAGTATCCCCCATTACTGTTTTTACTACATAATTAGAAACAATTGTCTCTCCAAAATTGTTTATGTCTATTGACATTTAAACTTGAAATAAAATAAAAGTATTGAGGCAGTTTCTGGGGATGGAACGACGAGGAAGTTGAAAGTACGATTGACTAAGATTAATACAAATTACAAGAAGAATGTCTCCCTCTTGTGTAGTAGCTGTCCAATTAGCCAGTTTGGTTTCCTCTCATTTAACACATCATCAAGAAGATAACCGAGGTTCTTTTTAAAAGATTTATCCAAATCTTGGGGAGACGGGTATATCATCCGTATGTATCACTAAAGAATACAAGTTATCGGTTTTGATTTCTTTTTACACTTCTGTGTATCACAAAAATAGTTTTGTCTTTATTTCAATGTTTATAATCAATTTAGGTTTTTTTGAAAGTTTAATAAACCGATTATATCTTCTTTTTGAAGACGGCAGGCATTAAAAACCTTGTGAGAGTAGTTGATACTCTGGTTGAAAACTTCGACTTTGTGAAAATTATTAAATTATCATAAATTAAAAAAGTTGGGAGTGAGGAGCATCTTTAAAAGTAAGCAGAGGTTTTTCCACATCACTTGAACCAACATAGAACATTTAAATGATTTGGAAGATTTATGATTGTTATTTTATCTTATTTCCCAATGGGTAAACAACATTCATTTAAATATATATTTGGAAAAACAGGTTATTTATTTATCATTGCTTTTTTAGAAACTTCTGTATTTATCCTAAGTCCAGGTTTAATTTAAGATATCCATTATTTTATTTATGCACATATCTTGTGTTGATATTTCCCTGAAATCACATCCAGAATAATATACATAACAACATTCCTTTGGAACATTTCTAATATTCAGTTTCTTCCCTTGTAAGGAAAAGGTGTGTTATCACCCTCCCTTACATTCATTTCCTAATCAATCTTTAAAGTAATTATTTTGGTGTAAAATAATGATATATTCTCTTATATTTTTTATTATCATTTATTAAGAAGATGATCACAGAAATATACTGTTTTATAGGCTTTTGACTCTGTGTTTAATTCCCCGTCTTTCACACGCAGGACAATTCTCAAATTTGTCATATGGAGAATCAGGGGATCAAGAGCTCAAAATCGAGTAAACTATTCAATTTATAAAGTAAAAACTTTACTTAAACTGAAATTCATCTTCGATATTCATCTTCGATACTTTCAGAAAATCATATATACTTCATAACTATAATCGTTTGAAACACAACTCTCGGTATCAAACCATCCGTTGAAATGCAAACTCTCGGTAATCAATAATCACTCCAATAAATTTCAAAATCTTCAGTTTGAATATTTTAACTCATATTTAATTAAGTAGAAACATTACGCTCGATATCTAATCTTTTTTTCATTAACAGTTCAATGCTACAATTTTTTATATTAAAGGTAATTTTAAAATGATCGCTTAACTCAAAGCAATTGGGGAAAACGATGTCATTTCACTGATATGTTTAAAAAAAAAATCATTTATTTTCAATCGGATTTATATCTTTGAGGTGTTGAAAAAAATACAAATTTCTTCCTCCTTCATATTACAAGATGGTCTTATCTTTTCTTTCTAAAGGCTTCATAGAAGGTTTTTATTTTTGATAGCTTTTTCTTGTTTCATTGCTTTTTCTTCTAGTTTTGAATCGGTCCGCCCAAGATGCCATCGCATACGTGCGGAAGTATGGCAGACCAGATATGTTCATAACCTCTACGAATAATCCGAAATGGTCAGAAATTACAGAAAATCTTCTCCCAAAACAAACAGCATCAGACTGGCCAGATATTGTCTGTCGTGTTTTTCATTTGAAATTGAAGAAACTGATGGGATCTGTTGAAGAATGGAGCTTTTGGTGACTTGCTGGCATGGCTTGACTCCAAGAAAATTGACTTCACAGAAACTGTGAGTAACCAACATATGCTTTCATTTATGAATTACCCGTCTAAGACGGGTACTTTGCTAGTACATAAATATATTTGTATATATATGTATATATTTATATGTATATATATATATATATATTGTTACGGTTGTGGAAATTCACACAACACCATTCAGGTTTCCCAGAGATCAGTTATGTCGATAAGT
>CM068959.1:48188874-48204711 GCA_035128595.1 Eptatretus atami | reverse complement strand
GATGTTGTTGAATGATGCACACTGACCCCCATTTCGGACACAGAGCCTTGTAGGTCTTTCAACGTCATTGTTGGATTTACAGTGACTTCCCAATCCAGTTTCCTGCTTGTCTGGCTGCTGAGTTTGAACATGCGACCCGATCTGGGTAGTATGCCACATCTTCGATTTCTTAATGATGGATTTCATCTTACTTAAAGGGATAATCCATCCATCCTTTTGGGGACCATACTCTGGCACAGCGTTGGTGCTGCCAAGCTGTATCCTTGGCAATTGGACACAATCCTGGTTGCCACTCCAACACAGGATACCAGCAAGCTGGCACTCATTTTGCTGACCTCGGAAGGATGACAGGCAGACTCAACCCTACCTGGTATTAATTCAACAGCCAAGGGGAATTTGAACTCAGGATCCGAGGATCCCAATAAAGGGATAATGAGCGACTTTGAAATCTTCTTATATCCCTCTCCGGAACAGTGCTTCTCCACCACTATATATCTGACTTCTTTGGAAAGCTCCTTGGTGTTCGTCGTTGCTTTGTTGGGGAACAAATGAGTTGCACCTTAAAACTCCATAAAAGTATGGGAGCTTAATTTTTCCTTAAACCACTGATTACATGCAGATGAAACATATTACACTTATTCTGTAAGCAATTTTCATGTGAAGAATGGGCAAACATTTCCTATCAAACAAACAAACCCTAACAGCTGGTAGATATCTCCCCAAAAAGACTCGTAGCAGTCATTGTTGCAAAAGGTGCTTCCGCCAACTACTGACCTAAGGGGCTGAATACTTTTCTGACATGGAACCTCCTTCAACTATAACAGTGTTTAGTTTGATCTCTTCAGTTATAAATAAAACACTTCATTTGGAAAAAATTGTTTCTACATAATTCATAATTATATTTCATAATATAATGGGCGTAAGCCCTTTTTTCTCTCTCTTTTTTTGGTCATCTCTACATCTCAGTAGAGATGACCGAATAAAGCCAGTCTCGAAGTCTGGGGCGGAGGAGCTCCTTGTGAGCCAACGGCCATCCATATCTAGTGCCCAACTGTGTCTGCGGACGTCCAGCGGACGTCCTCCTGCATGTTGGTTACTTTTTTTATTAGGAGGTTGGTTGGTAGGATTTGCACTCCGGCCACCGTAAAACCCTTCATTCCGCCAAAACACAAAAACGCAAAAATCTGAAAACCCACTCCTGGGAGTACTCCTGTGCAGCTTCCCTTCGCAGGCAGCTCACGGATGACGGGATTGGGGCAAGCCTTCGGGACCCCCAATCTTTGATGATAGGGGGAAACCACGGGGTAACATCCCTGGGTAGATTGGGGAGAGTGTGTCGGAGTGGTGCTGAGGTGTCGTCACCCGACGGCGGTCTCCTTGGGTTAACCTGAGGCGGTCCCTTCGGGTGGTGCCTGGAATGTCCTATCCCTAAGAGAGGATGATCACTGTCTCTGTTATCATCTGAGCTCAAGCGTTTTGGACATCGGGATTGCAGCTCTCTCTGAGGTTCGGAGACCGGATTGCGCAGAGAATGGTGGGTGGTTACACCTACTATTGGTCTGTCGCTCTGATGGTTACCATACCAAGGAGTTGCTGTAGCTGTGTCCAATAAGCTGACCCAATGATAATTGAGGGTAACACCGGCAACGAGCGTATATGAGATTAAGGATTCGTCACTCTTAGGTGTCATTTCCCTGGTCTCTGTTTATGCTCGCTGACGCGAGTGATCTCACCGTGAAGATGCATTCTACGCCACGCTCGAGTCTGTGGTTGATCAGTGCCCCAGACGAGATACACTTCTAGTCTTGGGGGATTTCAATGCATCGACTGGAACTGATAGGGATGGTTATGAGGTTGTGTCGGTCCCATGGGGTCAGGAACAATGAACCAGAATAGCACTAAGTTCCTTGATTTGCAAGAAGTCATGGACTTAGGGTGGCTGGTTCATGGTTTCAGCGCCACAAGCTCATCGCTGGACTTGGTATTCCAACGCTGGCGGTGTGGCAAGAGATTGACCATGTCCTCATTGACGGTCGTTGGAGGATGATCCAGAATGCAGGGTCTACCGGAGTGCCAGTTCTCAATTACTGACACAGGCTTGTTGTAGCAACTCTAAAGCTGCACCTTAAATCCTGGAGAATGGTACCGATCCCAGCCTAGGCTGGAGTGGCAAGCTCAGGGATGAGAGTAGCTGAGGAGTTTGCGAACAGGCTGAGTGACACTTGGGGGTCTGGTGCTTGGGGGTCCTGAAGAGTTGTGGAGTGCTTCAAGACCACCGTCCTTGATTGCCAGGTGATGTCTTGGAACTCACGCAGGGCAAAGAAGAATTTTGTCTTCAAGGGACACTGGATACCATTGACCAGAGTCGCAGGGCCAGGCTGAATGGCCAGAGCTGAGCTGTTTCAGGGAGCTGAGGCGTAAAACTGTACGTGCACTGAGGTGGACAAGGAGGCCTATGTGCGAGAATCTGTGAGGGGGTAGAGCATCACCTGTGGACAGGTGATTCTCGTCCCGCTTACAGGGGAATTCGTGCATTGCGTATTCACCAAGCCATCCCTCGGAGCACTGCAGTTAGAGCAGAGAGTGGTAGGCTCTGACAGAGAGTCTGAAGTGAAGGCCGCTGGGCCGGTTACTTTGAGCGGTTGTACCAGGCTGATCCCCAGCTGTCGAGTTGGACGTCATGGTGTTACAGTCCTGTTGCTGGACCTCGAATCAACTGTGGTCCACTTCGTTGTGAAACACGGGCTGCGGTGAACCAGTTGAACGGGGCAAAGCTCCAGGGATCTGTGGCATCCATGCTGAACTTCTCAAGGCTGGGTGGAAAGCTGCACTCGTGTCGTTGCATGCAGTTTTGTGCTCTGCCTGGACACAGCATCATCCCAACCGATTGAAGGAGGGCCTTGTTGTTCCTCTCTGGAAAGGAAGGTGATCGCAAGACTGCAACAACTACCGAGGGTGACGCTGCTCTCAGTGCGGGCAAGGTCTTTGCTCGGATAATTCTTGATAGGTTCGCCACCATCTGCTTGAGCACCAGCGTCCAAGCAGTCAGGCTTTACACCAAGAGTCAACGATTGACCGTATCTTGCTCTTCGTGTCTCACCGAACGCAGACGAGAGTTTCGGCAGGGGCTGCTTGCAGCCTATGTTGATCTCTGTAAAGCGTTCGATTCAGTGATACGGATGTCCTCTGGAGGATTCTTGGTTTTCGTGGGTGCCACCAAAACTGATCGATCTGATGTCTGAACTCTACTCTGGTATGAGAGTGCTGTGAAGTTGGTGGTACCATCTCTGACTTATTTCAGTTTTACTGGAGTCGTCAGGGGTGTGTATGGCCCCACACTTTTCAGCACTTGTATGGACTGGATTTTAGGGAGGATGTCGGAGAGATCAAGCTGCGGTGCATCGTTTGGGAATGTCAAGATCTCGGACCTTGATTTGCGATGATGCAGTCATCTTTGCGGAGACTTTAGATTATCTTTGGGGCCTCGAGTGCTGAATGAGGAGTCGGAGCCGCTGGGATTACGGGTTCTGCTGTCAAAACTAAGATCCAGGCTTTCGGTGACATCTTGGGATGCTGCTTGTCCTGTCTGTGTCTGTTTGTGGTGAGGATGTTGATGTCGTGGATGAGATTCACTTACCTTGGCAGTTGATATTCATGTCTCTGCTGGCTGTGAGTCAGAGTCAATAGACGTCATGGGTCGGGTCCGTGGCGGAGTCATGGATATTCACTGGATCATGGGTGTGCGCTGCCGGTACCTGTGCGGGAGGACGAAAGTCCGAAGTCTTCAGGTTCCTTTGGTCACTTTCCAGTCTTGCTCTATGGATCGAGACTTGGACTCTGACCAAGCGAATCTGAGACGGAACTTAATTCTTTGGTACCAGGTCTCTTCGGAGATCCTTTGGCTATCGCTGTCGGATTTTTGTCAAACGAGCGGTTGCTGAGAGAGACTCGCGGATGAGATTTGTTACCTGCATAGTTCCCTGTGGCGTCAGTTGCGGCTTGTGATGGACATGGGCTCGTTTTCCTGATCGCTGATCTGGCCTCCACCAGATTCTCTCAGCGAGGCGAGCTCATGAGTGGAGGAGGCCAGTGGGCCGACCACGTGCCTCTGGTTCGCAGCAGGTTGGACCATCATCTCAAGGAGATGGGGATGGCCTTGCGCATCGCGCTGGGGATTGGCCGACGAGGCCCCTGGAGTACGGCGGAATGTATAGCTCGGCTCCGGCCGCGCTACGTGCTGTTCTTGGCACGTCTCCCCAATACTCTGACCTGAAGTGCCTGGACAATTCCGCTCCGCTTCCGTGCCACAATGCCTAGCCGAGTGGAGATTGACAAATAACCATAGTAGAATTGAGATAGAGCATCAGATGCAGACATGCCATGGCATAATAACACTTTCAAGCTCGTCCAAGGTCGGGTCAACATCACGAGGCTGTCAAAGCTTGCAAATCGTCGATTTCAAATGCGTTCTCCTCCCTCATTTATCAAGAGAGATCAATGTTAATTAGTGATTCAGATACGAGGACTATTATCAGAACAACACGAGCCATTTTTTATGAAATTGGTCTTGTTTCCGATTTTATAGCCTTTCAAACTTCGCTCTGATTCCCGTATGGGCCGTTCATTAAAGTAATCGTACATACAAAATATAGAAGTATTAAATTAAGACCGGACTCTCCGAGACAAATATTACAAGTTGAGCGCTTTTGATCAGATTTAACTAAAACACTGGAACACAAGTTTATATGCACACTTACTTTCTTTATGCATTACATTGTCTTGAATGTCAATTTGTACTTTTAATTTTCATAAATGACGTGGCTGTGATAATTAAAAGAAAAGGTAATATTACACCGCTAGGGACTTTGCATGTCATGACTTAAAACACCGGTTTAAGGAACTGCTGCTTTGCAAGCGATTAGCGATGTATGAGGGGGTGCGAGTGGTTTAAAGCTCACGTACCGCGGCTGGCGTACAGGGCGTGTGGTGTGGTGACGATGCGCTGCATACATTACTTTATGGAAAGTGGGGTTCGGACTACATGAAAGCGTTTTAGAGATAGAAGGGAGCCTGTCGTCATCCGAGAGGGAAAATTAATCCCCGTTTCACAGGAACATTTTCACGTATGTTGAATTCCGTGGAACTGTTAAATAATTGTTCCATAAACTGTATCTACCGTTAGTTAACTAATTAATTACTGATGCACTTTGAGATTAATACACAGTTCGTTGTAATCTTCAAGTATTCTGATGTGATATGAGACGCCTATGGGGTGTTGGTGGTTCACTCGCCTGCATACAGAGGGGGGGTGGTGTGTTTTGGAACCGAAGTAGAGCGTACGTACTTTATGAACTGCGCCCTTTCCAGTCTGTGGCACAGAGCTTACTTTCGACCTCTGGCAGAGCATGACCGGCACTCCCGTCGGGTATTTTTTCTCACTTTTCTCTGAACATATTCTGTCATATTTCCAAAACCTTCACATTAGGTGTTCCATGTATTTTTGCAGTATGATAGTGGATTCCAAAAAATCGAATATAGATAGAATATTTCAAAAAGCGGAATCGAATGATGCTCCACAAATTCCAGCAGCGTTCGGCGGCAAATTGACAGGGCGGTCCCAGATGATGTGCTTTATACTAAAACTGAGTCCATAGTTTCAGGACGTTTGTTTTAAATCAGCATTTTACGACTTTTCTGACATGTCTGTTTAATCTTGTTGATGAGTAATATAGTAAAACGTATTGAATATGTTGAAATCGTTCGTGTTACTTCATTCCGGTCACAATGTGTCAATTGTCAACAATCTGAAGCCGACTGGTCTTCAAATGCTACCTATGGGCACCGACACGCCTACCAATATGAACTGAGTCCCGTTGAATGTGGTGCAAAAACATCCAAAGAAACTACGAACCAAAGTCATGTTGATCCGTCCTGTCTCCCGATACCCTTCGTAGATGGTATCTGCTTGTTTCATCTAATGTGAAATGTTGTGGGGCAGTTGAATGCTTTTGCAGGCCACGACATACGATTATGGATGGACTCACATTGTGTAATTGTATATACTTATATAATGTTACTCGCATTCTAATTGTACAACTTTGTGGAGGAGCTTGAGTCTTTGAAAAAAATGAGACTTCTGGACTTTGGCAACCACCAGGGCATTCTGTGGGCTAAGTCTGCACAATCGTTAGTTGACCAAACGCAAAAACAAACAGACAGACAAGTATAATGGACCCAAATTGCAACACTCCTTCCTATTGGTGAGGTTAGACAATGATTGAAGCAGAGGTTAATTTTAAAGTAAATATTAAATCCTAAACGTTGTGTGCTCACATTGATCAAATTGTTCCTGTTGAATAGTAATGTTGATTCACGGAGCTGTCGTTTCCTAGAAAATGGACTTTGCAGCAGAATCAAAGGGTGAGTTTTGTTCGATTTCTTATATCATAATTATAACTTTTTACAAGCTTTCCAACAACAACTATAAACCAATTTCGCCATTTACTGTCCACATCACTGGTGAAGGCCAATTATTCATCCACATTTACACCCAAAACATTTATTCTTCAAATCGTTAATCCCCAGATAACCTTTGCAGAACGCACTCAGTTGACACTCGCCACCTTCAACAGGGCTGAATAGTTTTATTATTTGATATCCACTGATGGGCCGTAGTCTGCTCAGACCTCAAATAAAATTGTAATGGCTTGTTATTGTCACCTCCCATCTTCTCCACCAAAGTGCAGATTCCTGTCCACAACTGTTTTTAAGAAATACTGCTTGTTACATGTTGTTTGTTAGGCCCAATCTCCCAATGAGAAGACCACTTTAAAAATCTAATGTCCAGATGCGGGAGCTTCAGCAAAATCTAATTTAATGATATTTGTCACACACCAACTCTCAACCAAAGTTTTGTCCAACATCCATCCAAACTATTATGAGATATGATGTCATATAGAGTTTGTGGCCCGATCTTGTCAATGTGAAGCATCACTCAGAAAATCAAAATATTCTTGGATCCCGATCTTCAACCAAAATCGAATATTAATTCGTCTTTGGACACACACCCAACCTGCCACAAAGGCTTTGTCAAATACCGCATGTCCAGTAAGGCTATCAGAACAGAACAGGAAACGTCTCACAAATAGAAATACAAAACAGGGGTGAAAACATTAACCTTCTGTCCAATCTTTATTTTTATTATTACCTTCGCTACCTTCGCAACTTTGTGCGAAGGTTTGTTTGATCGCTGTCTGTAATTTTTTTATTTGTGAATATGTGTTGTTTGTTTGTTTGTTTTGTTATATCGCATAACTCCAAAAAGTATTGAACTGAATCGGCAGCAAATTTGGTGCGGATGATTGGGATTGTTATCCGAGGACCATTGATTAGATTTTGGGAGCGATCGGAGTCAAAGGTTCAGTCAGGTCATGAAAAGGTGCAAATCGTCTTTTACCATAGCACGGTCAATTTGTATCCAATTTGCATGCAACTAATGCCAAAATGTTCAGAATTCCAATGCCCCCATCTCTGTGATTAGGTGACATACCACAATGACGTAAATAACCCTTATCAGCGGTTGGAGTCAAAGGTCAGGGGGGTCACGGACATTGCAAAATGTTGCGGTTTAGTCATAACACGGTCAATTCTTATCCGATTGCATGAAACCAACACCAAAATGTTGACTGTTCTGTTCCCCACACTCGTATTACCCAATTACGAAATAAAGATACAAAAAAGGTCAAAGGCGATGTCATGGAAAAGGTCAAAATCGTCATTTTAGCCATAGTGCGGTCGATTTTTATCCAATAGTTGCATGCAACCAATGCCAAATGTTGTGAATTCAATGCCCAATCTGTATAACGATATGACACAGAAATTAATGTTTTTAAGCCATCATTAAACACATATGAGATGCAGATGTTGGTATGGATTAAAATACCCTCACAAATCAACGGGTTTCCTGGGGGGGGGAGGAGGGGGGAAACTGTAGCGTTGGCGAGGTTATGCCGCCTTCTGAGTGCCCGTTCTAGTTATTTATTGTTTTTGATAACCAAGTCGAGGCTTTGTGCCAGAGGTGATAATAGAGTACTTTCATGACGTCTTACGTCTTCCTCGCCCATTATTATCAGACCATTTGTGCCAGTTGATCAAGTTTCATCATGGAATGTCTTTGCTTGATGAAGATTAAGTGTTGGTGTAATGAGACCCAAAATAGCCGATGGCTAATTGAGAATATTTTCCTTTCTTGTGCCACACTCCACTCCCCCAAACCAGTGTGGACGTATCCTCGACAATTTCAAACGGGAAGAGGGATGTTTATTTTCTCTTTCTTTTCTGCTGCCCTCTTCCAACCCACCACAAAACATCATTAGGGTATGCTGATGAACTCTGCAAATGAGTTGATGACTGTTCAAGAGAAAATCTGATCTCTTAACCATTACATCTTCATTTAATCTGATATTCAATTTTGTTTTGTTATACCGCTGTGAGAGACTCATGGTATTATCTCAAAGTTAATGACATCGTCTTCATTGAGAGGTGAGATACAGAACGCCTAATATTCATTCATTAGTTTATTTTTTCAATTCCTTGTTTCCGCGGTTTTTGCAAAACTGCATTTTCATAGGATACCGTTTAGTGCCCACCCAAGTTGTTCTCTGATTATTTACAGTCAACCAGCCAAATGTCCACGAGTGTCAAAAGTAATGGCGACCAAGCTGGATGGGCAGATTGTCCCTTTCATCAGGTCAAGTATCATGCCGTCTTGAGGTCGAAGGGGTATAAATGTTGAAAGGTACTTCCACATTCAGTTACGGGATTGAACGGCGTTGACGTAGTCTAATGCGGCCTAAAGTTGGTTCCAAGATGGTCGAAAATCTGAGGTGAGTGGTCGAAGGCAGGCTGAGTTTGTAAAGTTCTTAGGTGTCTGGGGGGGTCTAAGGGTCTTAAAAGTCGAAATGGGTTCAAAAGTTAAAAAAAAGTCTGAAAGGTGGAAGGGGACTTATTGAGGTCATAAAAGGTTCAAAGAGAATCAAAAAAAGTCTGAGGGATATAATGGCTCAAAGGGAGGGTACGTTCTAATGTAAAGCATAATTTTAGACAGTCATTGTAAATAATATAGTGATTAGTCGACGTAGTCACGGTCCAGTTCGTATTCAAGCAGTATGTAATTCATCGACATACAACATATGGGTCATCCAAGGCTTCACCGCGCGAGGGTTCACCGTACATACCAGGTAGCCGACACCAATGTGGGACAACAATGGAAACACCAATGTTGAAGTCACTTATAAGGCAGTTGGGACATCATGTGTGGCCTAGTCCGGCCTGTATGCACCGTAGCATCTAGACCTCGCATCTGAATTCTTGCAGGTGGGATGGGGCATCATTCTTCCACAATAAAGTCAATCAACTCACAGACCGAATAACAGACCAGACCAAACCAATATACAGGACTTGCGATCTCGATTTGCAAGTATCACGACAGACACAAACAGTGCGTGAAAACAATCCTCTGTCCACCTTCGGTGGCAGAGGTCATGAAACATTTGTTTTGAAAATGTCCAGTGGTAAATGTTTGGAATAAGTAGGTTATTGCAGGTTCGTTTTAATCACAATAGAGTTCAATTTTTTTTGAATTACAGCAGTAAAACTGTCTCTTTATCTTCATTTAACTTCTCCATGGTTATCATTCCACATTTCCCACCACAGCCTGAAGTCGAGTTCTCAAATCCTGCTGGGTCGCAGAAGCTAGAAGCGCGGAAAGTCACCCTCAAAACTGTCCAGCAGAGTGAAAATAATGGGATTCACCTTGGAGCACCTTCCTTGTATCAACATCACCAACAGCAAACATACAATCAATGGCCCTCCAAACACTTTGAAGTTTTTGTACGTCATCCTTCCCTTAAATGGTAATGCAGTACAACTTACAAGAAAGAAATGCCTTCATCCTGACATGCTGTTATATGTTTGTGTGCAGGCATTGATTCTGGAGTCAACGAAAAAAGAACTCACTCGGTATTTACAAATACCTGAGACCACGTAAAAACCGGGGCAGAGATTCATAGTGCAGGTGAGGGATAACTAGTGGGTTAATGAGAAATCTGTTCAGATTGGTTAATAGCTCGAAATGGTTGTGAATTTAGTCACCAATAAGTACCAGGGACGATAATTTGCCAATGTATTCCCATCATGGGGAGGAGCTCCAGTTGGACATCACCCTGATGTTTTCATTTCCAATAAATTGTTCTTCAGGTTAAAATGAACGATTCAAAGTACACAATATTTCATGGAGAAATTGTTATGAAAAACAAAAATAATAACTCTTCCATCCCTTCTTCTCCCCGATTCCTTTATGACTTCCCATGTAGGTCGGTCCTGAAAACACTTTTCAAAATCATAAAGTTGAAGGCTGTACAACAACTGGGGGCACCCTCCTGATTATACGACACTATTTCAAGCTTCAAAGTTTCATTGAAGCAAGCAGGTGTTGAGGGATTTGAGGATGGATGATGTTCACATCATTATGCACATCGGCTGCCAAGGAGTTTCATGACCTGGGCCGCAAATCACTGAACTGATCGCCACTTCCCAACACAGCACACTCAACTGGCTCCCAAAAGTACCCACTTGTTTTTTTGATATGCAAGTCGAGGTGAGTGTGAGAGCTAAAGATAATTTGGCCAACCTTGTACGGATTGAACAAGCTTAGGTCACCCACTTTGTGTTATTTTGGGGCTGACAGGAATGTCCTCGAGGTGCAAACACACCCCCTGAGCGCCCAGCCTGTGTTATGAATCTTCATATTTCCACATCAGCTCTGACACCAATAGACTTTTTGGTTTCCTGTACAGGACCACAACAACCTGCGTGGTACCAGCGAGGAATCTGTTTTATTCATTTAATGGCAAAGGTCATTTGAAGCAATTTCTCCACGAATTAAACCCTTCATTGGAGAGGTTACTCATCTCACCCGTTAGCCCCTGTGGTTTCAAGCACTTTCATGTATCAGAGCATTTCTAATGATTAAGAATTATAAACATTAGGTGGATTTGTTATTAATTACTCACAATGATACACAAACAGGCAGTGCTCAATGAACAACACTAGCACACAGAACTCAACAGAATCTCTTGAAAACAACGATGTAATACTTACGTACCACCTATGATCCATCAGCTGAAACAAGGAAATAATTAATTGCTGACTGGACTATAGTACTAGATACAAAGGGGAAAAGATGGCATTGCTCATTACTCAGCGATTACTTCAGCAGTACTACACGATTTGCCTAAACAAGCAGCGAATTGGAAGAAAATGATGAAACTACGATGCAAGAATGAACGAAAGTATCTAGAAGCGAAACGCGAAGACAAGATAATTGGAGCAATGGAAAGATGAAGAAGAAAACCTGCAGGAGATTCTTGAACAACATCCCTGGGAAATTATTACAAACGAACTGCAGTTGGAAGTTGTCCAGGGCACAGTGAGGATCTTAAAAAACCATGAACACAGGGTCCATGAATCGTATTCCCTTCGGCAAGTGGAGGGGGATACTTTAGGACGCCATCCCACTTCGGAGAGTTAACAACAACGACACACACACACAACACACACACACACACACACACCACACACACACACACACACACCACACACACAAGCACACACACACACACTGGCTATGTGTTAATCCCTCCAACAAGGAACATTCAGGCAACACCTCAGGTTTTGTTTTTCTTCATTTGTGTTTTTTTATAAATGGTAAACAAGTAATAGCGATCCAAGAATGAACTATGATGAAGCAGAAGCTGAGAATTTAAATATATGAATTAATCTGAAATGTTATGTTTGGCTCAATGATGAAATTATTTCTTTGAAAGAATACTGATTACGGAGCGTCATTCCTGGAAAATATGACTTTACTGCAGAACCGTAAGGGAAGATTTTGGTTAAATTTTCCTCATTATTAATAAGTTACTTGTTTCAAGTAACCTAACATACGGTCAATATAAACTAATTTCACATCCCTGTGCCCTGTCCGCCACATTTACACACACACACTTTCACTGTTTGTGACAATCGCACAGGTGTAGAGATTACATGTGAAACGAAATCCTGTTCTAAGTTCAAAACAATAAACTAATTTCACTTCCTCCATATACAACGTAAGGCAATGCAAAACCACAAGTGCAATTACTTTTCATGAGGATGTCAATTTGTCCATGCAATTGCACTGAAAGTCACCATGACATCACTGCCCAAAATTTCATCACATGCACCAAAAACACTTTCAAACTTTTATCAAATAGTTTCATCTCCAGGATAAGGAAAAGACAACTGGCAGAACAAACAATAGTGAAAGTGGAAGCCATCCTTGTTGGCCGTGATCGCTACCTACCGTTTCGTTTCAGTCTTGTGACCATAATCGAGTTACTACTTATTCTCAATGGAAAATATTACTTAACTATAAACCGCGAACTGAGCTGGGCACTTATCACAAAGTTGGCAGGATATGGTCGTTTTTGACTCCAAATAGTTGCATAAATATCGCTTGCTTTACCGAATGAGATGGCAATTTCTTCGACCAATAGAGATTGCCCGATTCTCTTCTCTCCGTGCAGAAAACAATATAGCGGGTGCCCAGTTGCCGACACGACGAACCTCTCCTTCAAAGAAGAGAAGTTTTGTATGTTTCATCTTTGTCTAAAAGACCAAATCAAATGGTTGTCTCCTTTACAAATCAATTGGGGATGGTTGTTGACTGCTCAAGCCTGGCTGGGCCTTGAATGGCGAAGAGAGCTGCGGGTTGCACTGAACCTCCTAAGAGTGGGCGTACCAGACAACGACCCTCGTTGGATACCATCCTGCATGGCGATCGAAGTTTACCAACAAAACGAACATTGAACGTGGTAAAAAATGCCGCTAAGGCACGTTGATGGGTAGGAGCCGAGTGCGCAGTGGAGTGCTGGAGATGATGACCGTTAAGGACCCGCCACTGCCATGACGAAAAAATAACTCTTAGATCAGGAGCAATTGGTCCTCATCAGCTGAGTCGCACCAACGAAAAACGAGTGCCAGCGCAAGACACGAAAAAGAGGGCCACAAATAAGGCGTCCATTCAATTCATGAAGCTGTAAAAGCGGAGGATATATGATGCTGGTAAAGTTGATAACACCTCTGGTATTGGTCGTAAAAGATAAATAAATGATTGGCATTATTATCAGTAAATAATACTATTCTTAAAGCTAAGAGGTATAACCTAGTAATGTTTTATTCACAGGCAAACTTCGAGTCGCAGCAGAAATGAAGTCAGATTGAGAGCATCCTGCGTCATTTTTGCACAAAGAATGTGTGCGTTGAGGTCAGTTACACACAGTAACCGAGACATATACACGCTTTTTGAACAAAATAAAGCCGGAAGAAGAGTAATTTTGCATTGTCTTGTAATTTAACATTCAATATCAATAATCCTCTGCTTTAAAACAGTACGTTTCAGATATAGCATCTGAGAGCACATTAATATAAATATTATTGTAATCTGACTATGTATATATTATTCCTTACAGTGACTCGGATAGAAGATATTGGTCGATTGCAGATGAAGTACGCCAAAGCAGTGATCGAGGAAAACTCTCAAGAATCACCAAAGGACCGCCTGGACCAAGCTGAGGGAGAGTATAGGGGATGTATGACGTCAGGCCGAGAGACGCTCCAACAGCAGCAGTGATAAATTTAGGGGTCATCCATAATTACTTGGGGAATTTTCAAAATGTTTACAAAACTGTACACTCATTTACCACCCCCTCATCCGAAATCGTTTGTTCAAAAACTGTAGGGCTTCAAATATTTATCAGCATTTTAGAAAATTTCAAATTTTCAAAGAATCAGTATCTATGGTGGAAAGCACTGTGCCGGAGGGATATAAGGAAGATTTTCAAAATCGCTCATTATCCCTTTCTTGACCGATCAGATCCTGCAGTCAATTCCCCTTGGCTGTTGATTAATACCAGGTGGGTTGACTGCCTTCATCCTTCCAGCGTCAGCAAAATGAGGGCCAGCCTTGCTGGTATCCTGTGTGAGTGGCAACCAATCCAGAGATTGGTCCAATACCAAGAGAGACTGCTTAGGCAGCACCACGCAGTGTGCACAGAGTATGTCCCAAAGGATGAATGGATCTATCCCTTATAGAAGAATCCATCATTAAGATAAAGAAGATGTAGCATACTCATCCAGATGGGTCGCATTGACAAACTCCGAGCAGCCAGACAAGCAGGGAAACTGATTCGGATCACTGTAATCCAACAATGACTTGAAGACCCCTACCAAGGCTCCGGTGTCCAAATGGTCAGTGTGCATCATCAACAAATCCCGATCCTTCCCCACAAAGCATAGCTACATGGACAGGTACAAGAAGAAGCCGTGACTGCAAAAGATACATTCTAAACCCTGGGAATGCATATTGCCATTGTGTTGTGGCGTTCGAATCATCATCTCGTCCGGTGTACAGGGTGGCCCTCTCTGGTGTGGGGGTTTAAGCTCGACATCTTCAATCATTGCCAAGATGAAAAGATCATATCGTTACAAAATGGAGGTAATGTTGCAAGGAGTTGGATCGGTTACATTCTCGAGCATCTTCTGATTTGTACTTTTCACAACTTACTCAATGCAGAGAGCAAGATTTCATGTCTAAAATGTGAGAGTGTAAACAAACTGCTCGAGAAGCAGAGCAAAAACCGGTTGCTAAGGATAAGAAGTAAACACTTGACCCTAAATCTGTGTTTTAACTTCATACACATGCAGCCTCTATGTTTATGTTGGGTCCACAGCCTGTCAAAAGATACAATCAATGCACAAGTATTCCTGATATCATTCTCGGGTCTGACATCCGGGTAACTTCGCCGACCCAGGAATGCAATGTCCGCATGCAACGCGCGAGGGAAACAAAGTCTCGCACGACCCGCTGCTAGTCGGGCGAACTGTATGAGCGCTATCGCCACGGCACTCGACTCGTACTTGTTACAAGGTTTGTTTCTTTCGGAGCCTTTAATTACACATTATATTTGCAATAATGCCGAAAGTTGCGTATTCATTGTACTAATAACAAGGCAGAAAAATTCATGAACTCCCTTATCTCATACCAAGTTCGGCCGACTGAACCAGAGAGGAGACTTCTGTGGCTTCCAGGCACAGCCATCAAGTCGTGGCACGCAAGATGCCGTGGGAAGCTTTGGGAGCAGATGTCCGATTACCTTACGTTTGTTCAGCGCACTTTGTATCACGACCAGGGCAATTAAGAATGGTACATGCACGCAAAAAACATTAAGCCTTGGCCCTTGATTGCCCATTAAATAGGATGAAACTTGCCAACTAAATGCAATGACATCGTGTCGGCCTATTCCTTTAAGTTCACTGCAGTCTTGTCCTCAGCCAAGGCGGCTTCAACTCAGTATCCACAAGAAATAGCCACGCACTTGCTAAATCATGGACAAAACGTGACACACACAGGCGCACATGCTCACTCAATATGCAACGCTCATATGACATAGTCATACACAAAATTAAAAATCAGGATCAAGACAGAATTTATACAACATGAATGTGAGCAATATTTTTCATCATTCATTGACATTCTTGCTGGCGTCAGTGAGTGACCCACAAACTAGCACAGATGACTCACCGTCACACAGTAACAGACAAGCAGCGTCAATTTAAAACTTATTACTCACTAGCCACGTCGGCTCGGAGTTCATAAATAATTGAAATAATAATATTAAACATTTCCAGTACAGTATGTTGTTCTTTCGGACGCTCCCGGAGAGGGAGCGCTCTCGT
>CM068959.1:48115298-48131042 GCA_035128595.1 Eptatretus atami | reverse complement strand
TTCAGGAGATGGAACAGAGACCTATCAGGACTTAAAGTATCCAGCTCCAGTTTATAATATGTTACACATTTTGTGTGTACGCAAGTGCAACAGGCCTTGCACAACATGTGTGTTCACAATAACTTGTACAACATGTGCTGACACCAATGTAGCTCTCCCTTGTCTTGAAGCATCCAGCTTAACCACAGCAAGGAACGATCTCCAGATTTACCTGAACAATCGTTATCTCCGCACCTATCCAGACGGTGGTTATCCCCATAATTTGTCTGGACGGTGTTTATCTCCCGATGTGTGCAGACGATGGCTATGTCCAGAAAGACCCCCCCTTACCCCCTTTACCTGCTTCCCTTCTCACCCTGCCTTTCCCCCTCACCCAGCTCCCCCACCTCGTGCTGCCTTTCTCCCCCTGCCTTCACTCACTTCCGCTGCCCTCCCCCCCACTCACATTGCCTTTCCCTCCCTCGCGCTCCTCCCCCTCCACTCAGCTGCCTTTCCCTCCATTTGCACTGCCTTTCCCCCCCGTGCTGCTTTTTCCCTCCATCTCACGCTATCTCCTCCCAACTCCCCTCTTCTCTTCCACCACACATCACTCCAGAGGTCAGGAGAGGAAGGGCTGTTCTAGAATGTGTGAATTGGACAAATGAAAGATTTATTTTTTTAAGTACAGTAGTTGGAACTGCTGCTCGGAATATTTCAGTTTTTATAAAACAATGAATCGCAGATCGATGCAGGATACTTGAGAGTATGCATGCTCGCTCGAAAGCTGTCTAGCCTGGGTTTGAATCCCGACCCAGCTATAAACTGTCATCCGGTGTTTCACAGGCAGGTAAGTCATCAATGTGTGTGCCATCTCTCGGATGGACGGTAAACTTGGCATCAATCTGCCGGAATCCTCCCTCTCCTCTCCCCTGCACTCTACCGCCCTCCCCTCTCTCCCCTCCTTTCCCTCCTTCCCCCTCCCTTTCCCTACCCCTCCTTTTACCCCCATCTCTCCTCTCACCGCTCTGTTCTCTCACCCTATCCCACCCAACCTTCTCTCTCCACCTCCTTCTCTCTCTCCCCCCTAGCCCTCCTCTCTCCCTCCCTCCTCTCTCCTCCTCCTCTCTCTGACTCCTCCCCTCCCCTTAATACTCCATCAGCGAAGCGACGGGTTGTATTTGCTCATATATCGGGGTTCCAAACCTAGGTCGTGACCCAAACTTGACCCCCCCTCAAAATCTCAATTTTTGAGGGGGGTTTCATGTCAAAAGCAATTTCTCTGACAATTTTTATCATAGTACACTGGGCACCCGTATCATTTGGGTTGCGAGGCAAATGTGATTTCAAATTTTGGTCATGGACAAAAAGTTTGGGAACCACTGTCATATAATATATATATAAATATACTATATAATTTATATCTATATATATATAACTATATATATATATATACGAGGCGTAGTGGAATGCGCTGCCAATCCGCTACTGGAGGCTTGGGTTGGAGAGATCGGCTCTGAGTGACGGGTGCTCGCTCTGCGCTGGGCCGCGCTATGAGAGGGTGTAGGGCAGCCTGGAATCATGGCGAAACCTAATCCATATCCTGTGTCGTAAGAGGCGACCAGACTAGTGTCGTAGGCTAAGTAGGAAGGCATCCGCAATAAACCTGTGCCAAATCAGTATGCGGATCATAACGGATGATCCGCTGTGGCGACCCCTAACGGGAGCAGCCGAAAGAAAAGAAGAAGATATATACATATTATATGTATTAAAAGATGAGGTCTTTCCAAAAAAATAAAAAAATAAACCAATGTCACCACGCAGTGGTGACCCGTATCTTGCCAAAAGGTGACACACGTGTGACTTCTTTAAGGTCACACTGAGGTGAACAGAGTGGTGAACACACTGAGGTGGAACACTGCTATCCATCAGGAGCGCTCCTTGAGGAATATCTGCGACGAGAGAATTCATGAGAATCGTTCTACAGAGTTAACTGAAATATGTGTTTGCCTCATAACGTCACCAATGACTGTCATATGTCTCAAGCTTACATGGTACAAAGCACTCTCGAGGTGTTCAATTTGAGGTACTACACGATATGGTTCTAAAACTTGAAATTTGACTTGGGGTCAATATTGTTTGACCTCAGCTGCACATCATGAAGGTCAAGGCCAATGCCACAAAAACTGAATCAGCAGCTGAGCGTCAGACCATTTATACTTCATTCAAGTTTGGAGACATTCGATTAAAATTACTCAAAAAATTATAGGGTTTCGTCGACTCCCTGATTTGCGACAAGTGACCTTGACTTTGACCTTGACCTTCAAATTTTATGCGCTGAAAGGGACCTCTATAGGCTCTGATTGCGAAATTTACAAAAATTTCCAATGATAACTGTGCTCTGCAGAGGATTTATACGTGATTAACAGAAAAAAAAACATATGAAGGTCAAGGCCATCGCCACCAAAAATTATCAGCTGAGCGCCAGACCTGAACTATATTCCCATGAAGTTGAAGACGATTCGCATCAAATTACTCAAAAAATAAGGGTTTCGTCACTCCCTGATTTTGTGACAAGTGACCTTGACCTTCAAAATTTTGTGTGCGCTGAAGGGACTCTATAGGCCTCTGAATGCGAAGTTTCAAAAATTTTCAATGAAAACTGTGCTCTCAGAATTTTTATACGCATATTACAGACAGCAAAACAGACAAAAAAAAACATTACAAGCTGACTACATATTTGCAAAATTCGTTTTGGCAAGAATACTAGATTGATCCTCTTAATTTGAGCAACAAAGCAGAGCAGACCGTGTCTCAAAAGGGTCAAAAAAGCAAAACAAACGTCAATCATGCAATTTGAAGGGGTGCTCTGTCTTTTTTTGTTTTTACTTACACGTGATCTGGTGTTGTAGTGTGTGGGTTGAGCACAATGTTGCGCTGTATATACAATTGCACCGGTTTGAAATGTCCGGTGTCCCACCCCCCCCCCCCCACTGCGCCTAATGTGAAGCCAATGACGGCCGTCGCGGTAGATGGCAGTGCGATAACTTCAGACTGATTTTAATTGTCGAAATTGTATGGATAATACTGGTATTTTCAATGCGTAAATTTGTTGAAACTGATTGTGTTGTATAATGTGAAAACCATCTTGCAGACGGAATTAAATAGTAATTCGCTCCCCTGTAGGTACGCATAAAAAACGTCTTAGAACCGCCTACTCATGGGTACAACGTAGACTTTTTTTCTTTCCCTTACATGACATTTCCTCGACGCTGAAAGCTCCATAGTCTCTTTAGTGCCATTCTTTCTCTTATATTATAGCATTAATACAAGTGTTGTCGTGTCATGTATTAGTAATTTGAATTTACTTGACAATTATGGATTTGGTGCAAGCACTGATAATTGTTCTTTAACAAGGACATTTTGATATTTTCATAACTTTTACCTATGGCACATTACAATATGCAAAATTTAAATATGCTTTAATTCATAATGTGTTCGTACTATATATTTAGTATATAATATAACTTAATTATTTTTTGTCTGTGTTTTTGTAACCACTATGTTATTCAATGTTTGCTCAATCTAATATTTCAGTCATTGCTTGCATCTTCATCAGCAAAGCTTACATTTTTTTACTATCATTTTTTGTTCGTAATGATACTTATGATTATTATTTTTATTGTCATCTTTGCGGCACCCTGCCACGCTTGTATCGAATCGTTTCATTCCTTCTGTTTATATAATAAAGTGTCTTATATTCAATAATAAAAGATTGTTTACATTTATCAATATTTAGGATCGCTTTTAATTGTTTTTCAAACTGAAAAGCAGTAAATTGCGATATTTTTAACATAAGTTGTTCATTTTGCTTCACTACACATGCTGTATTGAAGATTTCAGCTGTTCTGTTTGTGTTTCCAGGGGCACAACAGGCTGGTTTCGTGTCTGAGTCGGGCATACGAGAGTGTTGGGGTTGTGCGAGTGTCGGGGTCCTGCGCTAAGGGTGTTGTTGCACATAGGTGGATGTGGTGTTGGGAATTGAGTTGTTGGATTTTGGGTTTGCCCCCCTCAAACCCCATTTTCCAAAGCGGGTTTTTGCAACCCCATTCCCCCCAAGCCCCAATTGTTTGCATGATCCATTGAACACAGTCCACATCGCCATATTGTATGCCCATCAGACAAGTGCGATCATCTCTGATGAAGGGGCAAAAAAAAAATAAGGCCCCGGCCCCCCAAAAAAAAAATTCCTTTGAAAAAAATCGGTGGGGGGGGGGTTTCGTTCGAGTGTTTGACTGATGAGACCATGTAATCTTTTGTCTGTTTACAGAATACCGGGGAAGCCTCTGTGTTTGGAGGCACGCTTGGTGTGGACTGTGTCATGGGGATCTGTGGAGTCCTCTTCACACTCCACATGCTTCGATTCTCTGCCGATACAATCATGTGCCTTCTGGTTGAATGGTTTTGCATGAAGCAGAAACAACATTTGGGTGCATGACAGATGGTTGCTGTGTGCAGATAATAATGGTTCTACCGTGTGAGAGCATAATCTGCAACGATGCTCCCATAACAGTCAGGAGGTGATATTAGATCAATATATTGAATGTGTGATCGTGAAAATGAGAACTAAATTTTAAACAGGTCAGTGGAAAGTGGAAAGAGTTAAAATGTAAACGTTATTCTGGCTGAAGCTTCACGTGTACAGTGTACACCTTCTTTCGTGCCTGCAAAATGTTCACCCTCCCTTAAAGTTTCACATTTGATGCCATATGAGCTTATGTCATGATTCGATCAATCACACTTGATATATAGTCTTTAAATAAACTCTCCAAAAGTGATATGAATAAGCAGAAAATAGTTAAAATTGAAAAGTGTAGATCAACAGAGAAAAATCAGAGGATTCTAAATCAGATGAGAAAAAATCAGAAAATAGAGGTGGTTGAGCATGAGCAGGAACAGCTACTCAGGAAAGCAGAAGGCATTTATTAGGTTAAAATAACAAGGACTGGAGTTAGATTAATATCACGATTCGAAATAAAAGAGGCAAGTTTAAGAAAATAACTGGCAAGCCAAAAAGAAGGATGAGAAGGAAAATGCCTGAAGAATATTAAACATATAGCAAGGCTTCTTTAAGCATATCAGGGGAAAAGAACCGGTTAGGACCAAGTGTGGGCCATTGAGGAATGGCACGGGAAAAGAGTGGTTTAGTGATGAAGTGAGATGGCAGGCTTTAGTAAAGGTATTTTTCTTTCCACTTTACACAAGAACAGTCGGAGAATTGCACAGCTGAGAGTATTTATCAAGGAGGTGAGGAATGGCTTTACAGAAGATCCAGGTGGAGTGGAAGAAAGTGAAGAACAGCACGTAATCTATGAGTAGTATAAGGCCTCCCGGGGTCAGATAATATGCACGTCGAGTGTATTGCTGGAGGTGGGTTGAGCAGGTAAGCGGATTGTTTACGGATATTTTCAAGATTCCCTGGAGTCAGGACGGTACCAGAGGAATTGGAGAGTAAAATTAACACACTATTTAAGAAAGGATCTCATGAGAAATTGGGGAAACTCTAACTGTTAGCTTGACTTCAGTTGTGGTGAAGGTGTTGAGACATGAAGGCAGATGAGGAACCATTTAAGAAATACAACAATCTAAAGGTAAGCAGCTTTGGGTTTACCAAAGGTAGTTCCTGATTAACAAAATCTTTTTAGAGTCTATGAGGCGTGTCCTGATTGGTGGATGATGGAAAGGCAGTGGGAGTCATTGTATATCCAGACTTTCAAGAAGCCATTTGCTAAGGTACCACATGGAGGTTGTTTAGTCAAAGTGAGGCCTTGTGGATGTGGGCTGGTAAGTAGTTAATTAGATTGCAAACTGGCTCAGTGGTAGGGAAGCAAGAGTGGGTGTAATGGAAAGGATGTCTTGCTGGGAAGATGTAAGTAGTAGGGTTCTCAGGCTCAGTTACTTCGGAACATTACTATTCATTATTTACATCAACGATTTTGGATAATGTGGTAAAGAGTAAAGCTTTGCCAAATTTGTCAAGATGACACTAGCTTAGAGTAAGCTGATTGAGGAGGGGGTGGTGATCAGATTGAAAGTATTTGAATACTTGCATAGATTGGGTAAAAGCATGGAGAGTGAATTAACTGAGCAAGTGTAAGGTGTTGGGGATGGAAATGAACAATGAAAATAGGATCACAGATGCAAGGGGTAATTTTGGAGAATTTACACAGGAGAAGGATCTGGGTGATGGTAATAGATACGGGAAGGTAAAGCAGGCAGCACAGTGCCAGGCAGCTATGTAAAGCAATAGGGGTTTAGGTTTGTATTCGGAGGGGATTATTTATAAATTAAAAGAGGTGGTGTTAACATTGTAAGAGGCATTAAGTGAGGGCAATTTAGAATTTGTGTTTCCTGCTTGGCAACAAACTAGGAAGGACATAGAATGCATTGAGAGGGTCAGCGCAGGGCTACTTAGATTGATTCCAGCCTATCCTGAGTTATTTTTGAGAATCCTTGATAACTTCTGAGGAAGCAATGAATCTGAACGATAGGAGAGTCACTTTCAGTGGGACACTGATCTGAGAACAAAGCTAAAGCCACACTGTTGTGCTGAATAAGCAGAACAAATGTCTCGCGAGTGCCCCAGTCAAGTCTACACTTCAACCGAATTGAACATTTACGGCGAGACTTAAAGATTGCAGTCTATCTACGATCCCATCAACACTTGGCAGAACTGGAGCAATTTTAACGTGAAGGATGGCAAAGATTTAACCCATCCGCACTGTCCAAGCTGGTGGGAGACAACCAAAAACACCCAAAGCTGTCAATGCTTCAAAAGTGCTTCCAGCAAGTGCGAACCAAAGGGGCTGAATACTCTTTCACCCAGTGAATTTTGATTTGGGATGATGTGTTTTTGAAGTATTCTGACATGTAACCTCCTTCAGCCTGAAGTGTTTAGTTTGATCCTCCAGGTTTATGCATAAATAAGTTCCTTGGAAAAATGGTTTTCTACAAAATCAATATTCATCGAGATGTGGATTATTTTGGAAGGGGATGAACACTTTGGCAAGCACTGTATTTATAGAGATGATGAGAGGGTTCATTTATTGATGGTATTTATAATGTTCTGTTTTATTTTTTTCTCTTTTTTCCCCACTTCCCCCTTCATGCAATGTGTTCTGCTTCTGAAGCTGACACACCCTGCAGTAAGCTGATTATGTGATGATCCCAAAGTGCAAATAAATAATAAGGCTGAGAAAGCTCTTGAGAGGAACAATTCTCTTGGGTTTTCTATTTTGATACATTTCGGAAAAGGAGTATACCAATGTGTGCGGTACGACGGCAGCATTCTACTAATTCATTGAAGCAGGTAACGGCAAATCTCAGAAAATGATGCAACCACACCATGTGGACTGCTTGTAGCTCAGACAGGTGGAGTCAATAATCATTTACCCCTTGTTTGTAGGTTGGATCGGTGCATCGTTTGTCCGATACAGCAAGTGGGGTTCTGGTTGGGCAACTGAAGAGATATCGACGTCCACTATTATGGAGAGAAAGGAACAGCCAGTGAAGAAGTGTGAACGAAGGCTCACAAGCGAAGACACGAAAAGGTTCAAGTTACGCATACCTGAAGAAGACTTGGAGTTTTCCGGAGGGGGGAAAGTGCACGGATTGTGTGACGTTAAGGCATATGCTACCATCAAAGGTTTGAAGAGAATAGGGCAGGACAGCTTGGGGTGAAGGAGGTGAGGAAGAGGGGTTTGGGAATCTTACACTCTGAAAACGAATTTGTTACATATATAATGTATATTTGTATATATGTCTAAATATATACACACAACAAATATACATATTATATATATACTGGTATATATTTATCCATATTTATATATACAAGTACGGGCCAAATATGGGCGGGGTAGGTTGCGTGCCGTAGGTGAGTGCCAGTATGTGCAGCCTCTCTCTCTCATACCTCGAAAAGGCAATCCGAGGTCCTAAGCAATATTCTGGCAAGTATTCAGTCGTGCAAAGAATAATTAAAAATCAATAAAGAATAAATAAACATTAATTGTGAGTCAATAGCACACAGTGTCCTGTCTGTCACAGATAAATGGCGTACTTGGACCGCTCGTTCCGATTAATATCAAACTTGAAAGCAATTCGCGGGGCCGGCAATATTCATGGCAAGTTTCAATCAGATCGACGTCGATCGTTGCAAATAAAAATATTATAAAATAAATGATAAATAACATTAATTGTGAGTCATTACGTAATGTCATTAGCACGAGTGGTCTTGTCATTGGTCAACAAATAAAATGGCCGTAACTGGGAACCGTCGTCGATCGATATCAAACCTCGAAAAGGCACTCCGGCGGGTCCCTGCAATATTCCTGGCAAGTTTCAATGAGAATAGGACGGCGGTCATTCGAGAAACGGCGGTCGCAGACAGACAGACAGACAGACCACACACAGAGATTGCTGGAATAAAAGATAAGATTATATTATGTAATTATTTTCATATTTTTTATATATACATATATATTTATATATATCACATTTATTTGTTTCTTTATATATGCTTAAAAAATATTTATATCGACTGAACCAGATCAACTAAATTTTTTTCATGTTGCCTGGGTACTCAGTGCATGTATTTATTGTGTGGACTTTGTTGTATGGTGGTGTTCGTTGATACTTAATGCACAGCATAACCGAACTGTCAATGAAGACTGCTCGCAGTGATGACCTGGTACCAAGACAATCCCTGCTTTGATACAACCCCCAGATTTGGATTGGATTTACCTGATCCTGACCACGACGTTTTTTGTTATTTATTATTTAATTGAATTTAGAAATGGGATTAAAATAAATTCAATTCATTATGAAATGGAAGACAAATAGGTACAGTCCTGCATTGAGTATCAAGGAACCCAAACAAGGAAAAAAGCAAAGGATGAAGTACCAAGGAGGCACCGTGGTAGTCTAGCAGAATTCATAACCTTGCACTTGCGTTCCTACAACGTTTTTTTTTGCAGTTTTTATTATCTTAGAAGGGTGCTGAACAAGAGTCAAGTGATAACGTCCTGTCAGGTTTAGGCAATTTGCAGAATTGCAAATGAAGTCGGCATTACCGAAATTTCAGTTTTTTGCTATATCTATGGCTATATATGGAATAGATGGATAATAATGGTGTCTAACTCGTTTTCATGGTCAAGGAATAATTAATATACAGTTAAAGTTGTCCTGAGATGGCGGCCATTTGGATGTCATTATGGACTCTGAATCTGGAAAGGACAGTTTGTATCAACATGAAATCTATGAAAGATACGGAGTGGATTCTATTTCTAACCAACATTTTGGATAATAGCTGGTACCATTATAAGGACTAGAAGCACGAAGTAACGTAATGAGGTCAAATCATCGTCGGAGTCCACAGTCTCCTCGTCGGTACTCGTCATTGTCACGTCATGTTTCTTCCTGTTTTGTACGTTCATTATGAATGATTATTTGAATCTCCATGACATCCACAGAAGAAAGTGCATGGTAATGACGCACAACACCCACTGCGCTGTTCTATCAGGCGGGGTGCTGAAGTCAACCACACCTTATTAACTCCAACTTTGTGGTGGAGCAAGTTGCAACGTTCTGTGGCATTGGAACAGAAGAAGAGACTTGAAGTTTCCTCTCGCGCATACCTAACTTTCTGGATTCAATGTTGGGGGCTTTGATTGAAAGGCGCCTTCCAAATATGCGTCTGGAAATGAGCACAGTCGAACATTTTCACGAATGCTTTGGCTTGTTGGTGGGCAGTGGTCGTTAGTTTTTGGCGCTGCTGTCATTTTTTCGCCATTTTCTGGGACTATTGTACCTTGTGTGGACTATGTCTTGCAGGTAGTCGTTGCACCCATACTCTCGGCGATAAATTGGTAGCTTCGTCTATTAATATTGTTGACATGGAGCATCAAGCTCACCCAAGCTTCGAGGTTTTGACTGGCCCTGAAGCACTTGAATTGCGTGATTGATTGCCAACACCAAACAGTTGCTCAACACGTATCGGACCCAGAAGGCAGTGCTCGCTGGAAGCTGTGGGAAGCTATTTTAGCATGCCTTTGGCCAGAATGCTGCTATGTTAATCCAGGATCTTTCAGAATGAGTAGATCCATTGTTCGGCCCGCAGTGAGATTAAGTTTGGTGGATTAAAAATGTAGGAGCAGGAAACGAAGACGTCTGTCGCATGCATCAGTACGTTGATGGCGTTGCATCTTCTACTGCAGCTTCGACATTTGAATGAACATGATTAACATTCTGCTTCTTCATGAAATTCTCTAAGATTTCAACTGTCTCAGGACATCGCAGCTGACTCTAATTGGTAAGGGTCTTGGCCAGTTAGGACGAGCTTGTTCTTCATCTTGTTCCACCTGTGTTGAGCAGTTCTGTGCAGATCAAACTTGTAGTTGAACTTTGGTTTGTCGCTATAGTTAGGACGACATTTTGTTGTGGGGGAGGATTTGGGGGTTAGGCGATGATGTCTACTGGCTTTGCTGACCACACCATTTGTCGCATGTTTCCCTTTGATTGCTGAATCGAAGTATCGATCAAATACAAGATAGACATTCCTGCAACATTTTATGATATGAAGCTGCACAATTGTCCACAAAGTGCTTTGAACTGTACCCTTACATGCAGTGGACACACAGAGGATAGCGCACCGTCATTATAAAGCTTTGCTCTGAACAATACGTGAGGAAACTACATTGGAGCTTTTTCTTCAGTGTAGACTTTGCTGAGCTAATGCGCGGTGCCAGTTCTTGAACATGGGGGTCGGCATGGGGCAGCGTTCGTTTGAGAACTGTTGTAAGTCATTGTCTCCCGTGTTTGTTGAAGCCGCCAAAACCGTGAGTAGTATGCGAGGAGTCGTATACATCTTTGCCCAACGCTTGAATGGATTTCTTCGTGAGGCCATCCGTGACAACGCTGGCGTGGATAGAGGGCGTTGAAGCCAGATGGCAGACTACTTTCAAAGCAGATCAATCTGTGCCTTGCCTATGTAAAACGTGCTCTACAATTACAGACTCTGGTTGTAACTGTCCGGTTGGATGTTACACAGGCCTTTGGATGGTCGGTCAATTATCAGTGGCTGTAAGCATAATCTGCAGTTTCTCTCGAAATCTTTGACCTGTTTGGTTGTCTCGTGGATCCTAATGGTTTCTCTCTTTATGACTCATACATCAACCTCTTTGATCCCTCTTGTCATGTCTGGCCAACACCCTTTGACAAATTCTGGTGACATGCATCATACTCAGGACCCATCGTTTGAAGTGCAGACGGCTTGAGAGTGATCCCTAATGATGCCTCCGAGCACTCGGTGGCGTATCGGCATAAAGGTGCTTCTATAAACATGTCTGACGAAGATACCGTTCAGAGACCGGGTTTATGCCTCATCACATGTCCCCTTCAGGAAACGATGCAGAAGTCACCAGGGGGACGTTCTCAGTCGACCTCAGGTAATAAAGCCTAACGGCATAGTGGGATGTCCCGCCAAAGAATACGGCATCATTCTTTGACTGCATATAATGTAGTGGCCAGTCGCCTCACGTTCAGCTCGCACAAGAGCATCAATAAGAACTGGCTGATTTAGAACAGTCTACCCCAGAGTCGTGTGTCCTGCTCTCATGTGAACCGAATACTTCTAGATGTTCTTGAAGTTCGTGTGACCTCCACTGTCCGAGGACAGATACTATTAGGACTTCCTCCACAACGAGCGAAAGCCTCTGACGTTTGAGGAACTTTTACCCACTAGCATTTTGAAACACCTCCAAAGCTTGTTTTCATGAATTTCTCTAGACCAGTGTTTGCAATTGTTACCCACACTCAAAACAAAACTCATCAAAGTGCATTCCGCCAGTCATTGGTAATAAAGTTAAGAAAACCGTCTTGGTAGACCCACTTTAAATGCTACATGCAACCCTGTATAGTTATTGTTTGGTGAAGAGAGGTAATAGCGCTTCCGCAGCTATTGGTGAGATCTTCGTGTGTTCAGACGTTGCTGTCAGGAATTGTGTCGGGGTCAGCTGGGTTTATATCTTATCAATGGGCGGTAATGCTCTTGGCGTCTTATGGTATGCCTGTTCCATTGACAACTTAGTATTGGGGATCCGTTGAACTCCGTGTATGCCTCAATCAGAGTCATGGCTTGCAAGAAGTCAAGTCGAGGGAATGGGCTCTCAAAGTATACCCACTTGTGTGGCTAGAACACGTAAGGCAATAGAGCTCGCTTAGGGCCTCGTAACAAGGCATGTCAGGTTTTTGGACCTTGTATCTCCCTAGGGATGTACATCATACGCTGTGCTGCATTTCATATTGCTGTCAGTCTAGGAATGTCTCAAGAATGTGATTCTCAGTCAAGTACCTGTCAGTAACAGTCATTACAATTGGCAATGGATGGGTCTCACAAGTCCGTTCTGCGAGGATATGTTTGCGTCAAAGTTGTCTGCAACAGCTTGCAAGATGCCATCTTTGGGACGGTCATACCATGATGGGAAGTTCTTGGCCGGCCTGGCTGCTGCTGAGCTTTGAACGCGCAATATTTCATCATAATAAACAAGCTACTCCTGCGATCATAGAACTGTTCAATCAGAGCCCTCTCTGATATTGAGGATACACCCAAGTGCATCTGAAGAGGGGTGGATCGGTTGTTAAAATGCTGGTGACAATGTTGCCAATGAAGCATGCTGACAAAGTGTAAGTTCATTTTTGTCAGAAGCCACTTTTAAACTAACAGTGACGAATGTTTCACTGACAAGTCCAGGCAATATCATGTCTACAACGAGCTTGGTATACTTTCTTATCAGCTGGTAAACCACTCTGCGTCTCATGACACAAATCAGCGTTTGCCAAACCTTTCTAATAACCAAATCGAAGTCGTCTTCATCATTTACCTAAACAGATGTACAGGCACTGATGCTTACTCTGAAAATACCAAAAGTCTGGCACGACACCTGAACACTTAGAATAGAGTAATTCAGGCCCAAAATGATTCACAGATGAAAACTAAGACTCTAACCGGGACAACTTCTGTCCACATCCATCATTTCCAAGAATACAGGTATATAACATCGACAAAGTTCCGATATTTTAATTCGCTCACCCATTCTGCTTTCATCAGTTACATTTCGATTACATTGAATGGAAAAGAAGTCCAAAGATATCTTGACTCGGATCAAAGTGCTCTGGGAGCTGGTGTTGGCGCAGTGGTTAGGAGCACGGCTTGGGATCCAAGAGTCCTGAGTTCAAGCCGCGTCGGCACTGAATAATACACAAGGGGGTTGATCAGCCTGTCATCCTTACCGAGGTCGCAAATGAGTACAGTATTAACGGCCGGTGTAATACCCCGGTTGTCCGGTGGTACCATATTACATATATGGTACAGTTCTAACAAAATAGGTGTACCATATCCTGTGTCGTAAGAGGCGACCAGGGTTGGTCAGGAAGGGCATCTCGGCGTAAATACATGGGCCAAACATATACGGATCTATGGAGTGATCCGCTGTGGGCGACCCTAACGGAGCTACCGAAAGAAGACAAAAGAAGATCAAGCTGCTTCTGAAGCTGCTGCTATCGCAGATCTGTCCTGAATGCATCATACAGTCAGATGTGGACTTGCATTGCCGAATGTAAGATCACCACTGCTCAAAACACGGGATTTTCAACTCTCCTTGCAGTTGTCTTGACGCTCGAACAAGTGTCAATATCTTTTGCTTTTAGGTGCGATCGGAGCACGATCGGCCGTACGGCACAAAGTGACTTTTCTCACCGATCGAGATGTTTTGGATCGCGATCATGATACTAATGCACCACACAAATATGAGTGCTCTCGGAAGTTAAATGTCGTTCCTTGCGAATCAGAACGACGAGATTGCTTTGGAGCTGGTGATCGTTTTCAGTATCATTATGTTTCACAAATCGTTTTTTTTTATAGACACTGCGATGTTAAATTGATACACACTGTCGGGTGACGACTGGAAGATGGGTTTTCATCTTCAGCAGGCATTTTCTCCAAAGACAATGGAGATCATGTTTATGAGATCTTACTGCCGGATGATCTTCGAATACGGTCTGCAGCAGTGTTGACAAGGGCTTGTTGCTAAAGTTGCTTTACATGGATGGAATAAG
The DNA here is from genome assembly GCA_035128595.1 of Eptatretus atami. NCBI lineage: Eukaryota > Metazoa > Chordata > Myxini > Myxiniformes > Myxinidae > Eptatretus > Eptatretus atami. The sequence goes on along the minus strand of CM068959.1, from coordinate 48,116,894 downwards.
CATTGGTCATATCTCACTCTGGTGTCTGAAATGAGCAAATGATATGGTCAATACATGCCAAACGATATAGGAACACCCCACCCCACCCTAAAGCGTGGACCCATTTAAGGCATTCATTATCCTCACATTACTGCGCTGACCCTAAACCTAGTTTTGAAATCATTTTTCCATCTATCCATATATAGGAAAGACAGAGCAAACACTGTGGTGGGCCATCTTGGAATCCAGATTGGCCGCATCTCGACACTTTAACTGGTATTATTATATTCCTTGACCATGAAAACCTAGGTTTAGACACCATTATTTCCATCCTATCAAATATATAGCATAATAAGCAAAAACTGAATTTCGGTAATGCCGACCTCATATTGTATATTATGCAAATTGCCAAACTGACACGGATGTTCACTTGGATTCTTGTTCAGCACCCTTCAAAGATATAAAAACGTAAAAAAACTTTATAGGAATGCAAGTGCAGGTTTGACCCCAAAACAGCTTTTCACTGCAGGACTGTCATAGGATTTGCGTGTTTCAACTGCGACTCGCTACTCAAACTCCAGGCAACACAAGTGAACCTTATTCAATAAATACATAACCAGATCAAAATCTGCTGCCAGACATTAGTCGATCAAGTTGAAATTTAAAACATGTATTCCCATTACGATCATCATAATTGTGAACTTCACCATTGATTGCTCAAGCGGTTCCAGAGCAAACATTATTTAATATTTTCCTTAATCCAATATGCTGCTAACCATGAGATTGATCAATTATTCTTCACAAATTTGTACAACCAAGGTTAGGAAACGTTTGGTGTGGATTTTCACTTGATATGTCCAGGCCTTCTGGAGAAGAAGATTTTTAAAATAGGTTTCAGGATAAATCCATATGGCTGTCAAACCATGTGACCTATGATGTCATATGTGTGTGAAGCTTTTGTTCCTCATGGATAGGCGGTCATACATGTAAAGTTTCACCTCGATCTGTTTCGCCACTTCAGAGAGGAAGATTTGAAGGTTTTATAAAACATATGGCGTCCGAATACATGACAATGACGTCATCATTTTTGTTTTCTGTGGCCCCTTTTTCAAAGTGATAAAAAATTTTATACTGTTCAGATGTGGCGTTATACATAAGCAATTATGACGTCATAACATATGGCACCTGTAATGTATTAAAAAATCACACTTATTCCCCATGAGGAGAACTTGCTGTGTGCCAAGTTTAACTTTTTTCTTGGTGCAGTTTCAGAGTCAGAGGTCCAAAGTTTTCTGTTTTTCCAACATAGCGGAACAGCACGTGGCTCCTTTTGTCATTACCTATGACGTCATAATCATCATTAAAACATTCTGCATAGAGTGGTCGCTGCTGTGGTGAAAATTTTGTCTCAATCCAACATGCACGTGCAGAAACAAACTCCAAAGTTCGGTAGGGACAAACACAGACAAACAAACAAACGGACCCAAAAAGCAACACCCTCTGCTTTGCGACGGTATTAATTTGTGAGGGTGGGGAGGGGGTGGTTTAACAGGTGTAGAAAATATGCTTTTAGATTGGGGATGATTTGAGATAGTGGTGAACAGCTGTCTTGAAGAA
>CM068959.1:48099579-48113414 GCA_035128595.1 Eptatretus atami | reverse complement strand
GTTCTCACGACCACCCACCAATTTAAAGTCTCTCGCAGATTATCCAGTCTGGGATTCGTGAAGCGTCCATTTTGTCAGAGGTTGTGTCAAACGATGATAATTTCCCCCTTTAAACCCTCCATATCAGTGCCATCCCCACAATTTGCACCCCCCCTTGTCCGCCGCTTTTCAGCTTCAACCTCATCCTGCCCAGTCTCTGCCTCCCCATCCCCCTTCCCTCTCCACCTCCAGCTTCACCCCTGCTCCTCCCAGCTTAACCCCTCTCCACAAGCCCATCCACAACCTCCCAGCTTCCCCCCCAACCCCACCACCTTTTCCTTGCTCCTTCCACATCCATACATCCGATTAGCAACTCTTCCCTGTCCATCAAACCTCGAGGACCTCAAACATCCGAGGCCTGCGCTCAATCTGACAGGTCTTTCCATCCAAAGCTGCTGCCGATAAACCAGACATCATCTGTTTTACAGAAATCCTTCCTACAAAGGATGTCTCTGATCCTTGGTGATTCTCACATGTCAATGGCTCCTCTGATTTGATCACTTAAAACCGTGTCCTGGCAGCATAGTTGCACTGTACATCGAGAACTCCCATTTTCACTCTCCGTGTACTGCTCTTACACCTCCCAAACCAACAGGAGTCCCTTTGGCTGTGACTTCCCCTCCACTTGCACCTCTGTTTGTCTGTGTGATGTGCTGGTTCTCCCAACAGTGAAGACTCCATCGACATCTCTCTCAAGCAACATGGACCAGTATTTAACCGCTCATTACACACTCTCTTCCTTATATGTTTGATTCAATTTGTCACCATGCTAATTGTCTGGGTGGTGGTTCCTCTCTTCACCAGCCATGCATTTCTGCAAAAAGACTTCTGTGACTCAATGGGAACTGACTCAATCTGTAAATCTTCCCTTTCCCACCAAATGTAACTTCTTCCTCTGCCCCAATTGGCTCATCTGATCATGTGCTTGTGAAGGTCAAATCTCTCACCATTCTCAGAGAACAGCCTCACCACCTCTGAGGCTGACATTTCATTCCAAGGCAAACTGGCAGGGACTGCAAGCAGTCATTGCACTTCAGGACTGTCTCCTATATCTACCACCTCTGATATTAATTCAGCCTGGGAATTTCTACCACAGAAACCAGCTCTCCCTGATGCACAGATTAATCCCATCTCATGCTTCAGTTATCTTCAACATCTCTTCTGCCATTGGTACACCAAATCCTGTGGTGAGGAGCTTGTATTGTCGTCCCTGGGAGGAAAATCCTACCTTGGGCAACTCTCAGATCATTCCACAAAGCTCACAAGTGTGTGTCTACTTTCAGGAGCAGCAGAAAACAACATCTGCCCAACTTCAAGAAATTAACTTTCAAACTTGTTCCTCTCCAAAACTTTATGGTGTCTTGTCAAGTCTGTCTCTTGTTACGCCCCCTTCCATCCCTTCCCTTCACTTCAAATGCACCACAGCCGACTCCGCTCATGAGAAGGCTGAATTGCCTCAATGGTGTGTCATACAATCCTTCCCAGTCAACCCAACTGCTCCTGGATTCTGTGGCTTTTGCCCTGAGAAGGTGAAGAAGTTTCTTGGCAACTCTCAACTCTGATCCGCAGCTTGATGCGAGACTGCTTTATCCAACAGCTTGATGGGATGTTTATCCACATGATGTACTGCTCTCCCCTCTGGGCTGGTGTCCGACCTCACACCTTCTCTCTCCTTGATGCAATGGAAACGAAGGCCTTCGAAGATCATTGGAATGTTTCGCATGAAGCTGAGTCTTCAAGCCAATCATTTCACTATCACTGACACGGCAGTGGTCTATTTGTCTTCTTCCGCCTCCTTTCTGGTCTTGCGTCCTCTGCCCTCTCCATGCCTTGTGCCCCCAAAGGTATCTGCAGGACACGTGTGGTCTTACCAGTAACCCCTCTCAAGTGAAACTGCCAAAATCCAGAACCACTGTGCACCTCCACTCAACTTGCTCCTCTTTTTCCACCTGTGAACCAAATTGCACACTTTCTTCAATCTCATTCTTCTCTCCAGTTCTTCAAGACACGCTGTTACCACTATTCTCAAATCATCCCCAATCTAAAAGCATATTTTCTACACCTGTTAAACCACCCCCTCCCCACCCTCACAAATTATACCGTCGCCAAAGCAAGGGTGTTGCTTTGGGTCCGCTTGTTGTTTGTCTTGTTTGTCCCTACCGAACTTTGGAGTTTGTTCATGCACGTGCATGTTGGATTGAGACAACAATTTTCACACAGCAGCGACCACTCATGCAGAATGTTTTAATGATGATTATGACGTCATAGGTAATGTACAAAGAGCCACGTGCTGTTCCGGCTATGTTGGAAAAACAGAAAACTTTGGACCTTCCTGATCTGAAACCGCACCGAAGAAAAAGTTGAAACTTGGCACACAGCAAGTTCTCCTCATGGGAATAAGTGTGATTTTTTTAATGAACATTTACAGGTGCCCATGTTATGACGTCATAATTTGCTTATGTATAACAGCCACATCTGATCAGTATAAATTTTTTTATCACTTTTAGAATAAAGGGTCCACAGAAAACAAAATGATGACGTCATTGGTCATGTGATTCGGGACGCCATATTGCTTTTAAAAAAACCTTCAAAAATCTTCCTCCTGAAGTGGCCGAAACAGATCGAGGTGAAACTTTACATCCATGTATGACCGCCTATCCATGAGGAACAAAAGCTTCACACACATATGACATCATAGGTCACATGGTTTGGCAGCTCAATTGGATTACCTGAAACCTATATTAAAAATCTCTTCTCCAGAATGGCTGGACAGACAAGGTGAAATTCCACACAAACGTCCAAGCCTTGTTGTACAAATTTGTGAAGAATAATGATCAATCTCATGGTTTAGCGCCATATTGGATTGAAGGAAAATATTAAATAATGTTTGCTCTGGAACCGCTGAAGCAATCAATTGGAAAGTTCACAATTATGATGGATTTGTAATGGGGAATACAGTTTTAAATTTCAACTTTGATCGACTAATGTCTGGCAGGCAGATTTTGATCTGGGTGTATTTATTTAATTGAATAAGGCTCACTTGTTGTGCCTGGGGAGTGAGGGTACGGAGTCGCAGTTGAAACAGCCTATTGACGGGTCGGATCATCTTGCTTTATCTGTCTTGTTAATTATCCAACAGGCTGTACTAATCATGGAGCTGTACTCTATCTTATCTTAGGCTTTTACCTTTGTTCTCTAAGTCAGACCCATGCAACTTATCTATTTAGTCTTCCATTTATATGAATTGAATTTATTTTATTATCCATTCTAAATTTCAATTAAAAGAATAATAAAAAAACAACGTCTGGGTCCAGGATCAGGTATCCGCAATCAAAGCGGGTTGCTCAAACAGGCATGATTTGCGGTACCCGGTCATCACTGCGTGCACTTATTCATGTGACACTCTTTATTGCTTTATTAATTACGTCAAAACACCAGTACAAAAAAGGCCACACAAAATACATGTACTTGATGGTACCCGAGGCCAACATAGAAAAATTTAGTTTGGATTTTTAGTTCCCAGAGGCAACCAGTAGTTTAGTACCCAAAAAGGGCAACATGAAAAATTTAGTAGGATTTTAGGTTCAGTCGATATATATATATCATATATATTATATAATATATATATATATAATATATAATATATATATATATATATATATCTATATAGAGAGAGAGAGAGAGCTGAGAGAGACAGGAGAGAGAGAGAGCAAGAGAGAGGAGAGAGACGACGAGAGAGATGAGAGAGAGAGAGCAGAGCGGTGAAGAGGAAGATGGGGGAAAGGGAGGGAGAGAAAGGGAGGGGGGAAAGAGGAGGGACGAGAGGAGGGGTTAGAGTGCAGAGGGGGAGAGGGAGGGAGGATTTCCGGCAGATGTGATTGCCAAGTTACCGTCCATCCGAGAGATGGCCACACATTTGATGACTTACCCTGCCAATGAAACACCGGGATGACAGTTTATAGCTGGGTCGGATTCAAACCCAGGCTAAGGACAGCTTCCGAGCGAGCATGCATACCTCTCAAGTATTCCTGCATCGATCTGGGCATTCATTGTTTTATTAAAAACTGAAAATATTCCGAGCAGCAGTTCCAACTACTCGTACTTCAAAAAATAAAATTCTTTCATTTGTCCAATTCACACATTTCTTCGACAGCCCTTCCTTCTCCTGACCTCTGGAGTGATGCGTGTTGGTGGAAGAGAAGAGGGGACTTGGCAGGAGGATAGGGTAGGAAAGGCAGTGCAAATGGAGGGAAAGGCAGCGTGGTGGAGGGGGAGGCAGCGCGAGGGAGGAAAGGCAACGTGAGTGGGGGGGGGAGGCCAGCGCCAAAGTGAGGGAAGGTAAGGCGCGGTGGACGAAAGGCAGCACGGAGGGGTGGGGGAGGCTGGGTAAGGGGGGGAAGGCAGGGTGAAGAAGGGGAAGGCAGGGTAAAGGCGGGTAAGGGGGGTCTTTCTGGACATAGCCATTCGTCTGCACACATCGGGAGATAAACACCGTCCAGACAAATTATGGGGATAACCACCGATCTGGCGAAGGTGCGGAGATAACGATTGTTCAGGTAAATCTGGAGATCGTTCCTTGCTGTGGGGTTAAGCTGGGATGCCTTCAAGACAAGGGAGAGCTACATTGGTGTCAGCACATGTTGTTTAAAGTTATTAGTGAACACACATGTTTGTGCAAGGCCTGTTGACACTTGCGTACACCACAAAATGTGTAACATTATTATAAACTGGAGCTGGATACTTTAAGTCCTGATAGGGTCTCTGTTCCATCTCCTGAAATCCACCATTGTGTAAAATGTAGCATTCAACAATAGCAAAACTTTCACGCTGCACACACTTAAACACGTACAAACGTGCACACCATTCGGCCCATGTAAGCATGTACATCGATTTCCCACCGATGACTTTTTGGGATACACAGTTCAAGCTCATTGGAAGAGCGAGACACAAAACCGATCGAAGCACAACAGGACAAAAGGCTAGGGAGGGGGGGACACAAACAGTGGAATTAATGGGTCAAAACAAGATGAAGAATTGGACAACAATGGGGAAGGGAGGAATGGGGTGGACAAGATGGATACAGAAGGAAACTTCTCCTCCCTGTCCCTCTCCTCTCTTCTTCCCCCTTCCCCACCCACCCCAATTCTTGTACCTACCAACCAGGCCCGTAGCAGGGCTCAGTATTTAAGGGGGGCATATGAACTGGATGGGGGGGACAATTGTTATATTTAATTTTTTGAAATTAACCCGGTATTACTATTGTATTCATGCAGCATTTGACACATCTATATGAGGTTGTCCGTCGCATACTGACCAAATTGATCTCAGGCTAGATTTAATATTGCTTCCGATGTTTTTGGCCTAAAATTTATTATTCGAATGCAGGAGAGCCCGCAACAAAACTCACATTCACATGCAGATATTCAATTGATTAGGACAATGGCACCAATTCAGGTGCCACTTTATAACAAGGTGTTGTCAAGATTGGCATTAGAAAATTAATATACCCCCTGAGATACAATGATAAACGTTGGAAAGGTTGGCACCAGAAAAAAAATCATCCAAACATTAGCATGAGTTCGTCCGACTCTTGTGTTGCACTTTGAAATAAGATACAGTAGGGCTATGACCTGCGATCATCACGTAAACTACCAACAGCAAATACGCACAGTTCAAAAAGATACCAACAAAGTCCGCCATTAAAGCAGTTCAATTACACCAGAGGTAAGGTATGCGCAGAGAAAGCACTACATATGGGATATGGCAAAGCACCCAAACAGAACATTACTTAAACATCAGGAAGTACAAAGCAGCGGACCACGGCGCGTGTGCTGACCACAACCACACTGCAACCAACAACCACACACGCATCACCAGCAGTCACACCACAAACAATCTGAACTCCTCGTATAGTTTTATATACCGCTGTACTCGCTTGTCAGAAGAGCTGCAGGCGACGTGTCTCGGTGTGGGAATCTTGTTGAGGACCTTCTCCTTCCATTCATTCAGGCCATTTAGTGTGAGCGCTCTCTGAAGGCCAGCCGTACCAGTGTGCCTTGGCGTGCATGGCGCATGGCACGTCGATGGTCAGTGAAGACCATTCCTCAATGTTGAGGAATTGAGTTTTCCACATCGGCAGTGGACGCACCAAATGTTAGTTCCAAGTCTTCATAGCAGTAACACTACACTTGGCATGGCTCCAGCGTTTTGTGGTATGTTGAGAGAGTTTGTGTTCCATCTCTCGTTTGGCTGCTTTTCTGTTCTGTTGAGCGAATAAACTGCTTTTTGCAAACCACACTCACTGTTTCACTGATGGTTGACTTTGTTAATGTCATGATGTGCTGGAAGCAAGTGGGGATCAAAAGTGGCCATTTTCGCGGATTCAAGGCAGCGAGTGAACGGGCCGAGTTGATGTGTTGCGCTCACTGAAGCGCTGAGCGATCTCGCAAGCACAGTGTCAATTGCGCTGAAAAAAACCGTCTGCAGTTCCGTCTTCATTGTCGTTGTTTTGCTCCTGAGTCTCCAAAACTACAAACTTCCCAAGTTCTTATGCATTGTGGCGGTCTCCGTTTTGCGTTGGTGGGATGCAGGTGTAGAAGTGTGAGCATCGTGGCTTGTTCCACAGATCAGTGAACTCATCCTTCAGAGCGAGTTTCTTTCACGCACTCTGTAGCACTCGCCACCAGTTCCAACCCTTAGCAAGTCCATGTTCCTCTGCCTGCAAAGAGGTCTGTTTAGGGCCATATCTAACAACATCTGCAGTTTTTGTACAAAGATAGCAATGAACATGAGAGGCATGCCAGAGACTTCCCGCAAAAGCCCAATAGCCTCCATCCTCATCTCTGCACCGGAAGGCGCGCTCTGCTTCAATCTCCGACAGTAAGGAATGTGATATCCTTGAAAGATCCTATGATTCACCAGACACGGGTCGCTAAATGTCCCGTCCAACCTTTTGATCAAGAAGTCGTTTTAACCGCTCACCTGTTATACTGTGCAGCAACAGTTGCTTTCTGAAGAATTTGTACAGGCCAGCAAACAACCTCGAGGAAATCAGTGTCAGATTATCTCTGCTGCCAGGTGCGTTGGATAACTTACCAGATGGAGTTTGGTGACATTTAAGCAGTGCAACATAGGGATTTCTCTTTTCCAATATCTCTTGACAACAACTTTTGCACCCCACCGTGCTTCCCAGCCATTACCGAAGGCCCCGTCGTTTACACCTGACTTAATATTTTTGACGTGTCAAGTCCTGTTTTGTCAAGCTCTGCAATTATTAGGTCTGTCAATTGTTTTTGCATCTCCAGCGTCGGCTGTAGCTATTGTGCAGTTAGACGCTCTGTTGCTTCATTTTGATTGCCGGTTACAAGCGAATTGATTTCGATTGATATGTTCTCACATTCAGTGGTCCCTCCGTCCCATCCACCTTTGATTTTGGTAAACCACATGCTGCCTACTTCTTCCACGATTGGCATCTTGTCACACATTACTCAATTGTGCAGATCAGTTCATTCTGCATTTCCGGACTAGTATAGCTTGCGTTTCGTGGGATTATGCATTATTATTTTGCTTGGCTAGCTCGGTGTCCTTTTTTTGGAGTGTGTTAAGTTTAGAGCGAGAGAAAGAGCCCACTGTGCCCGTTCTACATATCCTCAACAGTTATCAAGGCTCCCTCTAAAAGGTATTGATTTTCGGCGAGGGAAATCCCACAACATCTATAGAGCAGACCACATAGTACCTGGTTTTCATATTTAGCTGGTCAAGCATGAGGAGTGTGGAAATTCCTCCTCACCAACAATCGATGCACCTCTCATTCTCCTTCACCTCAAAACACAAGTTAAATGTTCCTTTTTGAAGTGCGTGTTTGTGAACCCCTGCCTTTCCCAACGTGCATGTTTCCAATTCCGGTAGCCTCGCACTGTGAAAGTAGAGTCCACTGCGGCCACGTGCGGTGTTAAACTTCCTACATGAGATAGCAGAATGCCGCATCTGTCTGCACACTGTATTCCAGCCATCATTAGTCTGGTACCACGAGGGACACAAACGAGCGACTCTTGTTCTGCAACAGCAGGCCAGGGTACCGCTGTAGAACAATGATTCGGTCTCTCACTTTCAAGATCTCGGAAGCGGCTTGACAGTCACAGCGGGTCCCGAGGCCGCCGCCGAGCGTGGCAACTCGGACCTGCTGCTCTGAGGCCTTCCAGCTGCCAGGGCTAAACGTTGCTGGCATGGCCAGGTTGCCAGGCTTTCTTCGGTATTTCATCGAACATGATCGTTTCTTTTCCTCCTCCTCCTCCAAACTCCTCCCACAACATGTCTTTCATCATCTTCTTCATTTTCGTCGGTTGCATTTTTTTCCTTTTCTGCAGCCCATTTTCGTATATCCATTCATCCACGTCTTTTTTCTCCTGCTGCCGTAGCTCGCGGCTCTGTGACTCGTCCCTCGCGACTCGCGTCACTAATCTCGCGACTCGCGACATTTGACGCGTTGACGTTTATTATTAAATGACCATGCATCAAAAAAACAGGTTTTGTCTGCATCATTTCAAATGTCGAGGCACGATTGCAAACACACATTTTTTAATTTTTTATTATAAAAATTACTTTTGTAAGATGGAGGGTTGACGGGTTGTGAAGGTCACGTGGTGCACGTTTGCATTCATCTTTATAATTTTAAATTATTCTTTTCCTTAATCATATTATCATATTATGACTATATTACATACCTAACTTACCAACCAATCAGGTAACCTGCTCAATAGGGCCTCCATATCGAATACGCTTGATTGGCTATTCCTAAAAACTAAATGGCGATCCATGATATATATAACCACCCACTGTTATGACATATCAGGTGGCATGGCCAACCCAATTTGGCCCATATTTGTTACATTTGACTTATTAACATTCATAAATGCATTAATCAGGTGTTCTGGCATAAAAAACCTTTGTCCTTGGCTGCTTCAAATTGTTGTCGGCCCTCCAAAACATTTGTCTTCATTACAATTTCGGGTACAAGCCAGCCTGGCCTTGCCAGAGAGCAGCTTTTTGCAGCGCTGTTATGAATTCCAGTGCGAGTGTCAACAGTCTTGGAGAACTACAAAGGATTTGCTCCTTCTCTGAATATGTGCCGGCGGCTTACTCGCTGTCTTGAAGTGTGAGAAAGGACAGCTGATTACTTGCTAATTCTCCCCGCAGGGCCGGCCAGGAGGGGAAAAGCCCACTTGGCATCCTTTGTTTCTTTCTTTGCTTGCTTTTCCCGCTAGGAATAGTTTTATATATGAAACCTTTGGAGTAGTAACCTTTAGATGTGGACAGGGTCTGGACTGCTGTGGTTGGTCCCTGTGCCACCTCCACTTGCAAGCTTGTGCTGTTTATTGAGTTGAGTTGTGTGTGTTGGTTGAGTCTTGTTGGCCTCACAGGCCTGTGGTATTCAGTTAGCCGTGTGGTAAGTGTTTGCATGTTGGACCAACATACCTTGCTTCACAGGTCTTTGCCTGGTATGTATTGATGACATTCTTCTGTAAAATTTGTTTCACGTGGTAATTAGGTTTTTGACAGATGTCCTCAAAAGGATGCTTTAGGCATGTGTTATACACACACACACACCACAACTCACACCACTCACACACACACACACTCACACACACACACTCACACACACTCACACACACACCTCACACACACTCACACACACACTCCACACACACTCAACACACACAACACTCACACACACTCACAACACACACACTCACACACACTCACACACTTTCAATTAAAACTCAACCCACACACTCAACTTCAATAAACCGTATATTCGAGAATCCTTCAGTTGACTCCCCTCAATTCTTGGCCAGGATTGGTGAAGGGTCTTCATCACAACCCACAACATCGACATTCACACGAGGTCTTGGGCTGCTGGCGTTGGTGCTTGCGTTATTATCTTTTATCTTGTGGTCTTGGACGTATTGTCTTGCCAATCTGCTTTTGGAATGGCTGGCAAGCGCACACTATATTCTGTTGCTCTTATTCAAATAAGGATATTATTAAAGAACAGTTTATACCAAGAAGGCCTTTGTTAAGTCACCACGTTGAACATCTGGAATAAGGGTTTTAGTTCACACAGGTGAACTCTTAACAGCAAGACTTTCACAGTGGGCGCTCATCTTAAACCACTAAGTTGTTCACAGGGTGCAACAGGGCATTAAAATGGGTGGCGTACTAAGTGGGGGGGCCACCAGATGCGCCATGGGTGGGCATTGCCACCAAATGCCCCCCCCCCCCTCGCGTGACGGGGCCTGCAACCAACCCTACGATTTCTATAGCTCCCAATGCATCCCGGATTTTATTAGTCTGACCGCATTTGGAAGTTGTTATTGGAAAAAAATTAAGAGTTAGTGTTTTTTCAAGTTTTTGGCGTTCGTTCTCACTGCCAAGATCGTTATTGACACGCGGCGCTGCTTCTACAATTCTACAAAAACTCGTGCCGGACCTTGATTTTCTTATTCTCGTCAGCGATTGTTATTGCTTCAAACAAGCATGACCAATGGGACGACATGGAAACCAGCGGCATTCATTTCAGGACAAACACGCATTTTCCATTCATGAATCAAAGACTGCCAGTTAACAGAGAGTACTCATTGCTTCATGCACGACAACAATGCAGAACACCCAGAAAAGAAAACAATCCACCCGCCACACTGGGTCAACAAGTTTAAGCCAAGTGACAACAGAGTTTCAAGTGTATCAAGGCTTCACGTAAGGGAGACGGACATGCCCTTCTGTGATAGTGGTCAATCAAATTCTCCATCAGTTCATTGGGGGGATACAATGACTTGAGTCGGAACATCTGCACGGGGAACACATGAGCAACTCCCCGCGGTGGCAACCACATTCAAAAATATCCTTCCAGCCCAGTGCGAGAGATTGCCGACGCAATCAACGCCGAGGATTTATTTCAAGGACTGTTGATTGGAGCACAATTTGCCCTCTGGCCCCTAAAATGACCATTTCTCCAAGCTTGCGTCCCGCGGATGTTCCCGAACAGCGAGATTCGCTGTGGTCGAACCAAGGCGACTCGTATTACATGCACCATGCGCGGCGTCAGTCGTTGATCGCCATCAAGCAAAATGCCCTGCCGCGGACGATTGATGTTTACCCTAGGCAACGGATGGAAGCAGTGATGATAGGACAAGTCCCAGTCTTTGAGCAGGAGATTTGCACCATGCTCATTGAAAAAAAAAAAATTTCCGGGGGGGGGGGGCATGCCCCGGACCCCTCGAGCGGACGCGTGTGACGCGTCGCACGCAGCCTACCGCCTTCTCCTACAAAAAGTTGGCAGGTATACAAATCTTTCTCTCCCCCACTCAGACTGGCATTGTGTGTCATTGCCTTCCCCACAGTAGTTGCGTGCAGGAAATTTGTAATTCGGCCCATTGGTGCCAATGATTGGTGCCAAAACTCACCACTCTTCGTGCGGAGGACACCGTGGGGATCTGAAGGACCATTAACTAATGTTGGAAGGACAGACCATGGGAGGGACGACACACACATTTGATGATTCCCAACCTGTTAAACCCGGATGAAGGTGAGTGAGTGTGTGTGTGTGTTGTGTGTGTGTGTGTGTGTGAGTGGTTGTTGTGAGTGTGCTGGATGTTGGAGTGTGCTGAGTGTGTGTGTGAGTGTGTGTGAGTGGTGTGTTGTGTGTGTGTGTGTAGTGTGTGTGTGTGAGATGTGTGTGGTGAGTGTGGTGTGTGAGTGTGTGTGATGAGTGTGTGAGTGTTGTGGTGTGTGTGTGAGTGTGTGAGTGTGTGTGTGAGTGTGTGTGTGTGCTGTGAGTGTGTGTGTGTGTGAGTGTGTGAGTGTGTGTGTGTGTGAGTGTGTGTGAAGTTGTGTGTGGTGTGAGTGTGTGTGAGGTGTGTGTGTGGTGTGAGTTTTGTGGAGTTGTGTGTGAGTGGTCGTGTCTGAGTGTGTGTGTGGTGCTTGTGTGTGAGTGTGTTGTTGTGAGTGTGTGTGTGTGTGAGTTGTGTGAGTGCTTTGCTGTGTGTGTGTATAACACATGCCTTAAAGCATCCTTTTGAGGACATCTGTTCAAAAAACCTAATTACCATCGTGAACAAATTTACAGAAAGAATGTCATCAATACCATACCAAGGCAAAGACTTGTTGAAGCAAGTATGTTGCCAAACATTGCAAACACTTAACCACACGGCTAACTGGAATACCAACGTTGCTGTGAGGCAACAAGACTCAACCACACACACACACACACACACACACACACACTCACACATCATCCCGGGTTAACAGTGTTGGATGAAATCATCAATGTGGTGTGTCGTCCCTCCATTTGTCTGTCTTCCAACATTAGTTAATGGTCTTCAAGATCCCCACGGTGTCCTCCACGAAAGAGTGGGTTTTGGGTTTTTTTTATACCATGTCGAGGCTCGGGTATGAGACGAACACACAACGCAACAGCAAGGGGGCATGGACAAGAGGGGCGGAGTGGAAGGGACAAAACAGTGGGGAAACAGACACATTAGGTGAACTGTGGAAGGGAGAGAGTGGGATTTGGGACGGTGCGAACATGTGGGAAGAGAAGAATGTTAATTACAGGGACTTTCAGGAAGTAAAGCAGGGAATTACAAGGTGGGTGCTTGGGTGGATTATCGGCGGCGTTTAAGAAAAGGATCTGGAGATTTGGGATGGGGACAATGAAAGAGTGGGCTGGTGAACAGCTGTTTTGAAACCATGAGATGAGATGGGATGAGAATAGAGTGTGGGAGTGTTCTTTTTTTTATCCAAAGGCTGGGAATAAAATGAGAATACAAGAGTGAAGGTGAGCAGGCGTTCTTGATTTTAGGTAGCTTTAACCAGAGGGGTTGCTGGGCGGACCTTGGAGCGCCTTGTGCAAATTTGTGCGGGGGACATTAATTGCAGAGCGAGGAGCGAGGGGGGAGTTGTACTGGATCATCTGGACTCGTGTTGAGAAGAACAAAAGACCACCCGACCAACCTGCTGGTGATGAGCTTGAGAGGAACCGCCAAAAGACTCAGCTCACTAGTGGAGTAATCCATGTGATTCCTATAATGCACCTTTCGTTTCACAGCGTGAAGCCGAGAAGGATGGATGAGTGAGGAGCACTAGCCCAGAGGGTGAGAGCTAGTACTCATCATCAGGCTACGGACAAAAGCTTTGATAGTGGTCAGGAGCTTAGGTGTAGCCAAGAAGGACTTTGCACGATGGCAGGATTCCCAGTCGGCGACTGGCTTTTGAGGCGAGTTGGAAATGTGACTTTTCCCAGGAAAGGTCATGGACAGCATAGTGAGACCCAGAGCTTGAAAGAAAAGACTTCTTCCAGAAGGATGGTTTGAGGAAAGTGGTATGCGGATTTTTCGAAACGGTTCCTTTTCGAAGAGACATCGTGAGCAGTGTGAGATTTGTCTGGATTGAAAGACATGTTCCACGGTGTTGACCAGTTTGTGATTTTATCCAGATCTGCAGTGACGCGAAGAAGCTGCTGCTTGCCGGTCGAGATCCTCTCTGTTCTTAATTGAAGACATGGAGGATAATTCAGCTGTAAGTGAAAGAGGAGGCTGGATGAACAAAGCATTTCTGAGTGAAGAAGTTTTGGGAAATAAGTCTTGTCAAAGAAAAAAGGAAGAGATTTTGATGAAGAAGAAGAATGAATGGGTTGTTCCTGATAAAGTGATCAGAATAATATCTTTTAAAACACATTTTTGAAGCGTTTATTTTCTTTTTTCTTTTTTGAATGTCATGAAGAGCTTTTAAATTAAGGA
>CM068959.1:48075996-48087638 GCA_035128595.1 Eptatretus atami | reverse complement strand
CTCTGCCACCGAAGGTGGACAGAGGATATGTTTTCACCACTGTTTGTGTCTGTCTGATTACTTGCAAAATAGAAGATTCGCAAGTCCTGTATATTGGTTGGTCTGGTCTGTTATTCTGGTCTGTGAGTTGATTGACTTTCTTGTGGAAGAATGATGCCCCATCCCACCTGCAGAATTCCAGATGCTGAGGTCTGTCTGCTACTGTGCATACAGGCCGGACTGGCCACACATGATGTCCCAACGCCTTATTAAGTGACTTCACATTGGTGTTTCCATTGTTGTCCCACATTGGTGTCGGCTACCTGTATGTACGGTGAACCCTCGTCGAGGTGAAGTCTTGGATGACCCATATGTGTATGTCGATGAATTACATACTGCTTGAATACGACTTGGACAGTGACTACGTCTACTAATCACATATTATTTGACAATGACTGTCCATAAATTATGCTTTATTAGAACGTACCCTTTTGAAAAATTTATATCCCTCAGACCTTTTTGATCCTTTGAACCTTTTATGACCTCAATAGTCCCCTTCCACCCTTCAGACTTTTTCACCCTTTTGACCCATTTCGACCTTTTAAGACCCTTTAGACCCCCCCCCCGGACACCTGAAGAACTTTACAAACTTCAGCCTGCTTCGACCACTTCACCCTCAGATCTTTCGACTGTCTCTGGAAACTTTAGGCCCATTTAGACTACGTCAACCCGTTCAATCCCCGTAACTGATGTTGGAACGTACCTTTTCAACATTTATACCCTTCGACCCCAAGACGGCATGATATTGACCTTGATGAAAGGGACAATCTGCCCATCCAGCATGGTCTGCATTACTTTTGACACTCAGTGGACATTTGGTGGTTGACTGGAAATAATCTGAGAACAACTTGAGTTGGGCACGAAACAGTATCTATGAAAATGCAGTTTTGCAAAACCAGCGAAACAAGGAATTGAAAAAATAAGCTAATGAATGAATAATTAGGCAGGTTCTGTATCTGCACCTCTTTCATGAAGACGATGTCATTTACTTTAAAGATAACACCATGAGTCTCTCACCGGTATCACAAAACAAATTGGAATATCAGATTAAATTAAGATGTAATGGTTAAAGACATCAGATTTCTCTTGAACAGCATCAACTCATTTGCAGATTTCATTCAGCATACCCTGATGATGTTTTGTGGTGGATTGGAAGGAGGCAGCCGAATGAAGAGAAAATAAACATCCTTCTTAACGTTTGAATCGGCGAGGATACGTCCACCTGGTTTGGGGGAGTGGGGTGTGGCACAAGAAAGGAAATATTCCCACATTAGCCATCGGCTGATTTGCCTCATTTACACTCAACACTTAATCTTCTTCAAGCAAAGACCATTCCGTGATGAAACCTTGATCAATGGCACAAATGGTCTGATAATATGGGCGAGGAAGACGAAAGACGTCATGAAAGTACTATATTATCACCTCTGCCACCAAAGCCTCGACTTGGTGTACAAAAACAATAATAATAATAAAAATAATGATGGACAGAGGTTATGTTTTCACCCCTGTTTGTTTTTCTGTTTGTGGACGTTTCTGTCTGTTCTGATAGCTTATGGACAGATTTGGACGAAGCTTTGTGGACAGGTTGGGTGTGTGTCAAGGACGAATTTATTCGATTTTGTTGAAGATCAGGATCCAAGAATATTTTTGATTTTCTGAGTGATGCTTCACCATTGACAGATCGGGCCACTAAACTCTATATAACATCATATCTCAAGAAGTTGTGGATGGATTTGGACAAAACTTGGTTGAGAGGTTGGGTGTGAGACAAATATCAATTAATTAGATTTTGCTGAAGCTCCCGATCTGGACATTAGAATTTTTTAAGTGGTTCATCATCATTGGGAGATCGGGCCAAAAACAAAATGTAACACAATATTTTAAAAAGTTGTGGACAGGATATGACAACTTGGTGGAGAAGATGGGGAGGTGACAATAACAAGCCAATTACATTTTATTTGAGGTCTGGATGCAGACACGGCCCATCAGTGGGATACAAAATATAAACTATTCAGCCTGTTGAAGGTGCGTGCTCAACTGAGGTGCCGTTCTGCAAAGGTTATCTGGGGATTAACGATTTGATGAAAGTGAAATTGTTTGGGTGTAAATGTGATGACAATTGCCTTCCCAGTGATGGGACAGTAATGCGAAATTGGTTTCATTGTTTGTGGAACTTGTAAAAAGTTAATTTATTGATATGAAGAAATCAAACAAAACTCACCCTTTGATTCTGCTGCAAAGTCATTTTTCCAGGAAACGACAGCTCCGTAATCAACATTCTATTCAAAGGAACATGTGAGACAAACACAACGTTTAGGATTGAATATTACTTTTAAAATTCACCTCTGATTCATCATGTTCACCTCACCAAAGAAAGGGTTTGCATTTGGGTCCATTTATCTGTCTGTCTGTTTGTTTGTGCGTTTGTCAACACGGAATGTGCAGACTTAGACCACAAATGCCACCTGGTGGTTGCCAGTAGTACAGAGTCTCATTTTTCAACCAAGCTCCTCCACAAAGTATGTACAATTGGAATGCGAGTACATCTATAAATTATATACAATTACAATGTGAGTCCATCCATAACGTATGTACAGTGGCCTGAAAAAGCATTCACTCCCCCACCAACAATTCCAC
Source organism: Eptatretus atami (assembly GCA_035128595.1). Classification (NCBI taxonomy): domain Eukaryota; kingdom Metazoa; phylum Chordata; class Myxini; order Myxiniformes; family Myxinidae; genus Eptatretus; species Eptatretus atami. The sequence goes on along the minus strand of CM068959.1, from coordinate 48,084,962 downwards.
AATTAGATGAACCAGCAGATACCCATCTACGAAGGGTATGGGAGACAGGACGGTTCACAATACTTGGATACGGTAGTTTCTTTGGATGTTTTGCACCACATTCAACAGCTCAGTTCATATTGGTGGCGTGTCTGGGTGTCTGGGTGCCCATGGTAGCGTTTGAGACCGGTCGCTTCAGATTGTTGACATTGACACATTGTGCCGGATGAGTAACACAAACGATTTGACATATTCATCGTTGCTTTATTACCTCCATCTACAGATTAACAACACGTCAGGATAAAAGTCGTAAATGCTGAGTTGAACAAACGTCTTGAACTCATGGACTTAGTTAAGTGAAGCACGTCGTCTGGGACCCACCTGTCGATTTGCCGCTGAACGCTGGATTGTGACATCATCGATTACCTCTTTGAAAATTCTATCTATATTCGATTTTTGAATCCACTATCACCTGCATAAATACATGGAACACCTAATGTGAAGGTTTTGAAGTATGAACAGAATATGTTCGGAGAAAAGTGTGGAAAAAAAGAGAGAAAAAAAAGGGCTTACGCCCATATATTTATGAATTATAATTACGAATTATGTAGAAACAATTTTTTCCAAATGAAGTGTTTTATTTATAACTGAAGAGATCAAACTAATTACTGTTATAGTTGAGGAGCTTCCATGTCAGGAAAGTATTCAGCCCCTCAGGTCAGTACTTGATAGAAGCACCTTTTGCAACATGACTGCTATGAGTCTTTTTGGGGAGATATCTACCCGCTTTGCACAATGAGATGGTGAAATGTTTGCCATTCCTCACATGAAAATTACTTACAAAACAAGTGGAATACAGTATGTTTCACCTGCATGTAATCAGTGGTTTAAGAAAAATTAACTTCCCATACTTTAATGGAGTTTTAAGGTGCAACTCATTTGTTACCAAAAAAGCAAAGATGAAGACCAATGAGCTTTCCAAAGAAGTCAGATATATTTCAAAGTCGCTCATTATCCCTTTCTTGGGATCCTAGGATCCTGAGTTCAAATTCCCCTTGGCTGTTGAATTTATACCAGGTGGGGTTGACTGCCTGTAATCCTTCTGAGGTCAGCAAAATGAGTTCCAGCTTGCTGGTATCCTGTGTTGGAGTGGCGACCGATCCAGGATTGTGTCCAATTGCCAAGGATACAGCTTTGGCAGCACCAACGCTGTGCTCAGAGTATGGTCCCAAAGGATGGATGGATTATCCCTTTAAGTAAGATGAAATCCATCATTAAGAAATCGAAGATGTTGCATCCTACCCAGATCGGGTCGCATGTTCAAACTCAGCAGCCAGACAAGCAGGAAATTGGATTGGAAGTCACTGTTAATCCAACAATGACTTTGAAAGACCTACAAGGATCTATGTCCGAAATGGGGGTCAGTGTGCATCATTCAACAACATCCCATTCCCTTCACAAAGCTGGCTTACATGGACAGGGACAAGAAGGAAGCCGTGACTGCAAAGGATACATCTAAAACCCTGCATGGAGTTTTAAAAAAGAAACACATTTTATGATACTACTGCAGGCTTGTGGTGAAACATTTCAAGGTCGGACGAGACAAAAATTTATCTAATTGGTCAAATTCAAAGCAATAAATGTGGTACAAGTCTAATTATGCACAACATCCATCAACTCCATCCCTACTGTCAAGCATGGTGGTCACAGTATCATGTTATGGGGCTTATTTTCATCAGCAAGGACGTGAAGCTTGTCAGGAGAGAAGGGACAATGGATGTGCAAAGTACCAGAGCTCCTTGATGAAAAGCTGCTTGAGTCAGCCATGAATCTGAAACTTGTTGGAGATTCACATTTCAGCAGGACAATGATCTGAAGCACAAAGCTAAAGCCACAATGGAATGGCTGCAGAAGAGAAGAAAATAAATGTTGAGTGGCCCTGTCAAGTCCTGACTGGAACCCATGAACATTTATGGTGAGACCCCATCAACTTGGCAGAACTAGACTAATTTTCACGTGAAGAATGGACAAAGATTTCACCATCTCACTGTGCAAAGCTGGAAGGGACCAACCCAAAAAGACTCATCGCAGTCATTGCTGCAAGAGGTGCTTCCACAGAGTACTGACCTAAGGGGCTGAATACTTTCCTGACATAAACCTCCTTCAACAATAAAAAGAGCACCTCTTCCGATGAAAAGTTAAATCAGTGCAGAAATTACCTTCAAGTGACTTTCCATGAAATGAACAAAACAGAATCCTCGCTGGTACTCACCAGGTTGATGCGGTCCTGCACAAGAATAAAAGCAGTCTCCTTGTGTAAATTAAGAGCTGATGGGGGTACGAGGGAGAAAAATAAAATGAATTAGTTACATTTAAACACAAGATAAAGAGTCCAGTAAAACTATGCTGAATATGGCCGAACCTAGGACAAATTGCTTCAGAAGTTTTTTGTTTTAAATAGTTCCCTTTAGCCCTCAACATCATATCAAAAGTTATCTCAAAGTTACCCCCCGAAGGGCCCTAATTTGCATAAATTAAAGATGGCCACCACGCCAGAATTCAATGTTCAGCAAACTTTTTTTTCTGGGTGGTTTTAGGGCCATAAATGTATTACAACAGATAGGAATGTGATATCAATCTATCGAATAAGGCTACTTCCGTTATGATATGACATCACTATGATGTAGTATTACATCATATCATGACGTAGTCCCTGATTTTACTGAAAATAGACATTTTGTACCTTGTTATTGTAATTCCCTGTATAATTTGGTTTTGATTGCTGTTTCTTTAGCCCTAGAAGACTCTTTGGGACCAAATACTACCTACTTACATGTAGTCCAATAAACCAGCTGCACTACTTAGTCCAATGACGTTGGGTACATTTTCAGACCATAAATGAGAATTCGTTTTACTTCTGGAATTGTAATTATTGTTACATCATGTTCAAACGACAATTATGTTTCTTTGTTACATCTGATGTGATACATTCTGCACTTTCACTTTCAATATGTTACTAAAAACTTACATTTGACTTCAGATGGACACCAACAGCAGGAGCTGGCCACGGTGCTTCGGATGAGATCTGTATCCTCTGCCGTGAAAGCCTTAGGAGTGGACAGCCAACATCAAGATCCAACAGGCTCGTGCCGTGAGGACTTTCAATGAAGCCAGTGAAGCCCGTAGAACTCCTCTCTCCAAGTTAAGGAAGGGCAAGAACTTCACACGTTATGCAGCAGATTCACATCGATAGACGCAAAATAGCCACGCTAAGAGAAAGGCATCAGGGGAGAATATGCCTGCAGAGCCACCTCGCCTTCGCTCTCGAACGCCAGAATTTTCATTTAAAGACCACTGCTTCCTTTGTGGTACAAAGATTCTTACAACAGAAGAAAGAACCGAGACTGTTTCTCGTAAGGACATTCGACTTTCAGAAATCTATTAATTCAGGCATGTGATAGCGGGGTGATGATGATAACTGGGCTGGAGATGTAAGGCATAGAATAAGTAACGCAATAGACTTACCGGCTGCGGACGTTCTCTATCATCATGTCTGCAGTGTTAATTTTCGCTCTAAAAACCTATCTTTTCCTCTGCGTACCAACAAAGTGATGGAAGTGAACGCAGTGTATCAAAACCAGGCCGGAGGTCCGCTGTGTCACGGGAAGAAGCCTTCTTCAAAGTGGTTGATGACCTTAGACAAGATGATGATGAGCAAACTACCGTTACAGACCTTTGAGAAAAATGTCCCAGATTACCCAGATACATATAGCCCAAATATATGGGTCAGAAACTTGAGCAGCACTTCGGTGATTCTGTTGCAATAACCAATATAAACGGGCGCCAGATGTGATCACATCCGAACAAAAGCTGCCAAAATACTGCAGACATTTTATGATACCCCGTCGACAGATGAAAATCAAATAAAACAACAAATTGTAAATTCTGCAGCAGACCTCATTCGCAATGAAATCAAGTGCATTCAAACTTCAAAGGAGACTTACCCGATAGTAACAAATTAAGCTCACTTGAAGATAACCTGGATTATGTCCAGGTTTGTTGCGCACATTTCTGGACCGTGTTCTAACAGGAAAGACTAAGGATCTCAAGTTGCTCCCCTTGGACAATGCATTGTTCAGATGACCAGACCAAGGATTGTTCTGGCTCCTATTCCTTCAGTCTTGCTGTTCAAATGCACCACCAGTACGGATGCGGTTCTTAATTGATAGTTTGAATAATCATGGGCTATGCGTGTCCTATTCAGAGGTACTGAACTTTGAATCAAGTGCGGCTTGTTTTAAGGCACAGATATTCCAGGAGCTGGAACCTTTGGTCAGTACATAGCAGACAATGTTGACCATAATCTGAGGCTTTAGGTGGAGCGTACAGTCCATGCAATGGGCATCATAATGACAATGACCCTGGTATGCCAAAAAGACAAGGTGCTATTCCACGACTAACCCACCTCTCAACTGCAGGTGGACTGGAGCATTCAAAAATTGCAATTCGCCACTATAGATACCTTAAAGGGAAGAGACTTCCATTGGTATTCAGGAAATTGCCCCTGGTTGAAATAGCCGATGAACAGCATGGAAAACTGGACACTTTGTGGGAAGTATCATGTCCCTTCGACCACGTTCTCCAGGCTGGAGTGGAATGATGCAGGCATTGCGCAAGGGTGACCATCCAAGAAAGGCTAGTGTTCACTTTCTTCCTATGTTGGATCTTGACCCAACTGATATGACCTGCATTTATTCTACACTCCACTTCGTTGCGACTGAAAGCAAGCGCCAAGGCACAGTTCCAGTGGTAACATTCGACCAGCCTCTCTGGTGGAAATCTAGAACAATCATTCTGAATGAAGACGGAGCCAGCATTCTCAAGCCAATCATACTGATACTTGGGGGTTTTCACACCGCAATGAGTTACCTTGCAGTTCGGTCACATAATGAAGAGAGTCGGGCCTGAAGGAAATGCTGGAGCTAGTTTATGCTGGCAATGCTGTGGCGCACATGTTAGGTGGAAGGCATATGCAAGGGCTGTAGAGGACACTTCCTGGTAGACGCTGCTTTAAATGCGATCCTCTTAACACGATGCTATGATGTACTAGTTTTTCAGAAGAGGACGACGTCCCAGATACCTTAGATGACCTTCGGGAGGCCCTGAAATGCTGTGATGCTTTCCTGGCAGAGGAGATGACTGACGAAGTGGTTTGCCAGCAGGATGTGTTTGACCGGATAAAGGAGAAAATGGGAGCAAAGAAAGAACGTTTGTCTGAGTTCCCAACAGGAAGCCTTTGTATCCAGTACATGGGAATGGTGATTTGCTGAAGATGTTTCTGAGATCTCAAAGAACGGGTGACTTTCATTGTACCTGAGGTGTCTCCAGGACATGCATCCCTATCTTGCCGCATCTGGACACAACCACTATGTGAAATCAGTGCAGATCCATCTTCAGGATATGCTAGATTGAAAGAAACAAGCCCTGATGTCTACAACAGGTTCAGTTCTGTCTTTTTGTCATCCGGCGCAGTGACCGCTTCAGGGTTGGGTTGCCAAGTGACCTAGTCATCGAACAGGTTCTTATGCGGACAATCAAAACCACAGGGGGTTTGACAAGAGGCCGGGGTATGGAAGAAAAGCAGCGGACACGCTGGCTTCATGCAATGCCCGCCTGTGCTGACATCAATGAATCGATGCAGGAACTTACAGGTGCAACATACAGTACTAGTGATCAGCATAAGGACCTTTTTGCTGCACGGAAGGAACGCGATCATAAAGACAATTAGAGATCTTCCAGTACCTCAATGACTACAACCATTCATGTCAGAAGAAGGAGGATTACACAGCGTAGCCACTGGGTGGACTGCAAGTGCCTCGTGTTAACCCACATGAAGCAAGGAAAGTCGGAGAAGCTATCTTGGACAAAATGGAGGGACAAAAACGCATTTGACTTTGTCTTCAGAAGGAAGGAACAAATAGAAAGAATGGGAATGAAACAGCTGGTTGTCGATGGTGAAAAACTGAAAGTTGACCTCAGCTTCTCTTTCAGAGGCTGCTAATTCTAGCTAACAACAGTGAGAAAGCTTGGATGATCTATTGAAATATGAACTTTCTGCGCAACCGACAGCATTGTTTGATAAACACGATCTTCTCCGCCAGGCAAACAAGCCACAACTGGTTATTCGCTACCGTCCACTTCATCAAATGAAGGCCAGCAGACGCGTGACAGCAAACCAGTGTACAATGTCCTCGATAGAGGTCTCTTTTACAAGATTTCCCTGGAAAAGGGGTGAAACGTTTGATCCAGAGCTTCTACGTACGTCAAGTATGTGAACAGTTTTCAAATCCACTGTCGTTTTATGGATATGAAATGGACAGCTACACAAAAATATATGACTCATCTCAGGCGATCAAAGGGTGCAGTTGGTCCAAAGGTGTTCTTCACTGGCAGCAAGCGCTAAGTCGAAAAAGGAACACTTTTTGGCAAACATCGAAAATAAGCAGAAATTAATCAATTTCCTGTCTGAAAAACTCAAACCCAGGTATCAAAACATTGCACTCCAAAGGTGATGCTGATCTTTGATTGCATTGAAAGGGTGAAGTGCGCAAAAATTTGGCTACACATGTTATCGGAGAAGACATCGACCTTCTGGTGTTACTTTGTCACCATGCTGAAGAGGACATGAATGAGTTGACATTTCGATCAGACAAAGCAGTGAACCAGATAAAAACACAAAAATTAGAGAGTGGCAGATCAATGCTTTGCAGACTTCTCTGGGTGAAAAGCTTTGCTACCTGTTACCCATCATCCATGCCATTGGAGGTTGTGACACAACTTCGAGATTGTATGGTATTGGCAAGGGACTACCCCTCAAAAAGGCGATGTCAAATCTCTTCGTTTGCAAAGCAGCTGGAGCAAGTGTTGGATTGTTCCACTCGTGAGGATGATAAAACCTCGGGGAGAAGGTCCTAGTAGAATTATACGAAGGCAAGAACACAGAGTCCTTAGATTCACTGAGGATAAGGAAGTTCAAGGACAAAGTAGTGAGGTGTGCTTCCAGCGTAGAGATACAAATCTTCCCCTCACTGGATGCCGACAGTACCACATATTATCGAGCCTTTTACCAAGCTAAATGTTGGATGTCAAAGGATGAGGAATGTGCATTGAGGGCAGTAGATTGGGGGTGGCCAGGATCTGCAGGGCAAACTTATACCTAAAACAATGGACTGTCAGCTTGCCCCTCACAATATTCTAAAGTTGAAAGGTGCCAGTGTGAAGGGACTGCTCCACAAACAGATGCAGCTGCAGAAAGCAAGGCCTGAAATGTACAAATGCCTGTAGTGAATGTCGTGGTGATGACTGTTCCAATAGCACAGCTATTGACTTGACTGAGGACGACACGGACTTGTAACTCATGGAGGCTGAGCTAAGTAGTGCAGCTGGTTTATTGGACTACATGTAAGTAGGTAGTATTTGGTCCAAAGAGTCTTCTAGGGCTAAATAAACAGCAATTAAAACCAAATTCTACAGGGAATTACAATAACAAGGTACAAAATGTCTATTCTCAGTAAAATCAGGGACTACGTCATGACATGACGTATATACTACGTCATAGTGACGTCATATATAACGGAAGTAGCCTTATTCGATAGATTGATATCACATTCCTATCTGTTGGAATACATTTATGGGCCCTAAAACCACCCAGAAAAAGTTTGCTGTGCATTGATTTCTGACATGGTGGCCATCTTTAATTTATGCAAATTAGGGCCCTTAGGGGGGTAACTTTGAGATACTTTCGATATGATGTTCAGTGGGGTCACCAATGAACCAGTCAAAGCAAAAAACACCTTCTGAAGCAATTTGTTCGAGGATTTTATAATTTTACTGGACTAAAAATGGATGAAAGAAAGAACAACACACAATGTGTGACAAAGAATAAATTAAGTATCGATTAGGAAGGGGTGGCAAGATCGCCAAAGGTATATATAATTCTCCTCTGAGGTGTCAGCATGGGTGTGAATCCCAATGTCGCTATAAGCTACCGTTCAGGTGTTGAGACAGAGAAAGGCATCAACGTGTGGTGCCCCTCACATGTACGTTAAACTGGGTGTCGCGTCTGCCAGCATTACTGGTGGACGTTCAAGTTCCCACAGTGTTATTTGTGAAGAGTCGGCGAGCTATCGCCAGCATCCTAAGCAAAATACTCATTCTCCGCCGATTGACTGCTGGGAAGGCAATGGTTAACCAGCCAGAATAACACGCGTTAGGAAACTGCATTGGCAGCACTAACGTCTGGAAAGAGTATGGTAGATGGTTAGTCAATGACTAGGAAAGGATGGTAAGGTGTCGTGGGACAATCCACCAAATTGTGCTGGTTTAACTTGGCCAGATCCCAATCCCAGACTCTCGGCTATTGCACACAGAGACCGCGGGGATGAGATCTCCAGGTTGGTTCCAGCCACAGAAATAGTATCATATCTGTGTCGTTGGAAGAAACAACGCCTTTGACACAACCCCGAACTGAATGGATGATTATTGACGTGGTCAGGATGGACGTTGAGGTGGATGTCATCTCGCGGGTTGAGTTTTCCTGTGGAAGTAATTATGAGAAAACGTTTCAACTTACTCGGGAGAGTGCAAAAAATGTCATCGAACAGGAACACCGGAGGCAAGGAAAAGCACAGATGTGGGATCTGCAAAACACATGGGGATGCATCACAGATATATGGTGTTCGTGTATCGGGAATGTGATGTATGCATTGTCAGAGTGCAAGAGAATATCATGTTCTATGTTTGGGAAGAGAAACGTATTGGTCACTATTTGGATATATATTTGCAGGTTTGTTGTGGGTTCGAACATCGTTTCGTGCGGTGTTGCAGGGTGGCCTCCTCGCTGGTGGGTTAAGCTCGACATCTTCTCATCATAAGGGGAAAGAGAAATCAATCCTTTAAAAATGAGTGTGATGGTTGATCCTCTCTCT
>CM068959.1:48044219-48056305 GCA_035128595.1 Eptatretus atami | reverse complement strand
GCTCCAGCAATTGTGTCCCATCACGATCAATCAGAGCCCAGATGGTCGAAGTCGTCACGGAAACAGGAAACGGGAAAACAAATGTGTTGTTAGAATCAGGATTAAAAGAATTCTGTGAAACGTATTATTTCTACCTGAATATAGATAAAATTATATCCGCACGGAAAGGTGGAGGTGAAATGTTTCGAAAACTTCATTTTTTTCCCTCTTGTTGAGGTAATTATTGATGTGTATTTTAATTTTAAACATTTTTTACCGATCGTAACTCTCAGCTTAATAATTATGGTTGAAATCTGGAGTTAAATCGGAATAAAAAAAAAAGGCGATTTATTTCTTCCTTGATATAATTACATTAGGGATCCGCTCGCGGAAGTGAGGTGAAATTTGTTCCAAAATTAATTTTTTCACTCTTGTTGAAGGTAATTCATTGAATTGTCTCATTTCATTTTACCATTTTTAACGATCGTAACTCCTTCACTTTTAATATTTATGTTTTGAAACTCTGGAGTTAAATCGTATAAAAATGAAAAAAGTGACTTTATTTCTTCCTGATATAATTAATAATCCGCTTCACGGAAGGTGAGGTGAAATGGTTCGATAAATTCATTTTTTTTCGCCCCTCTTGTTGAGGCGTAACTTATTGAATGTGTCATTTTATCTTACATTTTTAAAACGATCGTAACTCTCAGCTTTAATAATTATGTTGAAATCTGGAGTTAATCGGATAAAAAAAAAAGTGATTTATTTCTTCTTCCTGTATAATTAAATAATCCTACGGAGGTGACGTGAAACTGTTCCAAAATTCATTTTTTCCCATCTTGTTGAGGTAATTCATGAATGTGTCATTTATTTTAACTTTTTAACGATGTAACTCTCAGCTTTCAATATTATGTTTGAAAATCTGGAGTTAAATCGAGATAAAAAATCTAAAAATGTGAATTTATTTCTCCCTGATATATTAAATAATCCGCCACGAAGGCTGAGGTGAAATGTTCAAAACTTCATTTTTTTCCCCTTGCTTGAGTAAATTGATGTCTCATTTCATTTTACTTTTTACAGATCGTAATCTCAGCTTTAATAATTATGTTGAAATCTGGAGTTAAAATGGATTAAAAATGAAAAAAAAAAGTGATTTATTTCTTCCTGATATAATTAAATAATCCGCTCACGGCAGGTGAGGTGAACATGTTCAAATCCATTTTTTCCCCCTCTTGTTGGGTATTATTGAATGTTCCATTTATTTTACATTTTTAACGATTCGTAACTCTCAGCTTTAATAATTATGTTGAAATCTGGAGTTAAATGGATAAAAAAAAAAAAGTGATTATTTCTTCCTGATATATTAAATATCCGCTCACGGAAGGTGAGGTGAAATGTTCCAAATTCATTTTTTCCTTGTTGAGGTAATTATTGAATGTCTTATTTTATTTTAACATTTTTAACGCTGTAACTCTCAGCTTTATCAATTATGTTGAAAACATTGGAGTTTAAATCGGAATAAAAAAAAAAAAGATTTATTTCTTCCTTGATATATATAATAACCGCTCACGGAAGTGAGTAACATGTTCCAAAATTAATTTTTTTCCTCTTGTTGAGGGTAATTATTGAATTGTCTCATTTCATTTTCATTTTTAAGATCGTACAACTCTGCACTTTACATAATTATGTTGATAATCTGGATTAAATCGGATAAAAAATAGAAAAAAAAGTGATTTATTCTTTCCCTGATATAATTAAATAATCCTCAGGAAGGTGAGGTGAAATGTTCCAATTCATTTTTTTTCCGCATCTTGTTGAGGTTAATTTATTGAATGTGTCATTTTTTTAACTCCGATCCAGGGACACCAGCAATCAGGATTCTTTTTTGGATTCGGAATTTACTTTATTTATATCGGCATTTTTAACTGTAAAACATCCAACATGGAATCACAGTTTTGTTTATTGAACAGAGTTTAGATACATCTCTGACAGGATGACCCTCGAGGTGCACACACTCCATATCATCCGGGCTTTACAGGTTGGAGTGACAATCTCAATGTGTGTGTCGCCTCTCCCATGGTCTCTTTCCAACATTAGTTAATGGCCTTCAAATCCCACGGTGTCCTCCCAGAAGAGTGGGTTATCTTGGCATCAGCGCGAATTTACAATTCCTGCCATCAATACTGTGGGAAGCCCGTATGCACCACAACCCAGTCTGAGGGGGAGAGAGGGAGGGAGTGTGGACGAGCGTGGGTTAGGGGAGGGGGGGAAGAAGAGCTGGAGAGGAATAGGAAGAAGATTTCCTCTGTATCCATCTTGTCACACCCATTCCTCATTCCCCATTGTGTCCAATTCTCGCATCTTTTTGACCATCAACTCCACTGTTTTGTGTCCCCTCCCGTCTCCTCGCATTTTGTCCTGTTGTGCCTCGATCGGTTTTGTGTTCTCGCTCTTCCACGAGCTTGATTCTGTATCCAAAAAGTCATCGGTTGGAATCAATGTACATGCTTCATGGGACGAATGATGTGTCGTACGTGTTTAAGCAGTGTGTGCGTGTAAGTGTGTGCACGTGACGTGTTTAAGTGTGCACGTGTGTTTAGTGTGTGTGCACGTGCAACGTGTACGTGTTTAAGTTGTGTGCACGTGCCACGTGTACGTGCTGTTTAAGTGTGTGCCACGTGGACGTGCACGTGTTTAAGTGTGGCACGTGAAAGTTGTTTATTGTTGAATGCTACCTTCACACAATGGTGGATTTCAGGAGATGGAACAAGAGAACTATTAGGACTTAAAGTATCCAGCTCCAGTTTATAATATGTTCACATAGGTGTGTAACAAGTGCAACAGGCCTTGCACAACGTGTGTGTTCACAATAATATTTACTGTTACGAATCTGGCAGCCATGAGCACACAACAGCCAGAGTCCTTGTAGATCAGTTTATATCGGTAAGTATGTGTTTCTAGTTAGCGGTCCCGTCCCCTGTGTCTCATGGGAATTAAGTGTACGTGCGCTGCGCAGTTATTTTATAGATAGGATTTTTACATACCAACAACAACGACAACAACGCCCATCTTCGTTTTTAACAACAACACCGTTCGCTGGTATGTGGACGTGTGTGGAACTCCTTGGAATGAATTCCATTCCAAATATGATCACGAAGCGTTTTGCTTTGGACTGTGCGCCAAATAAGGATATGCGTCATTTTCCGCCAATGGGCGACGAGCAGACCAGAGCGTTCTGTGGTCCTTGCAAGAAGGCGGAGCCGCGGCAGCAATCTACCCAATGGGAGCAGGCCACGGACGAGAGGACGCACCCGGAAGGACACAAGAATGAAGAATAATTGCGTACCCTGGGCTCGAAGCGCTTCTGTCTGTCTGCGCTGACTGCATCCCGCGCATCGGGGTGTCTCGTCTGGTGCATTACAGCGAGCGGTCGACCGTCTCATGCAAGGGAGACCACCTCGTCTCGCCTCCTCTGGGTTCGGCCTCCCTGGTCCATGCTTTTGGCGACTGGACTCCGGAAGGTTGTGGACATCGAGCCGCATGAAGCGGCAGGTAGCCAGCACGTTATCCTTACCTCCAGCTCACCTTCCCTCGAGCTGGAGTATCAATAAAGCCCGTGGCCATCATTTCTTCTGGTTTTGTGTGTGCGTGTGTGTGTGTCGTGGGCCCTGTCTATAAGTACAATTGTTAAGTGCTTTTTGCTGTACATTATTTGCCTTGCTTATTCGGATGATAACACTTCCTTACGTGCTCCCCTCGTCCCCCGAGACTATTGTTAATAATTCCCCTCTTGTTGAATTCCCAGCTCGTCCTTGTCCTTTCTATCATTGGTTTGCCGCGCTGCGAACGGAATTAGGAGGCCTCATTCTGCCGTAATCGTGCCAATCGGCCCGCAGGATTCTGGTACCCTCCACCGGGGTAAACGATCGGATCTGCTCTGTAATGGCCCGGATCGTGCAGATCCTACCGAGGGTTAATTTCCCCAGTAGTTTGGACGAAGTGGGTGTTAAGGTATACAGTTCGTCGTCGACTTACGACTGATCGACTTACGACCACGCCGCCCCGACCGCGATATGTACTGTATGTCTGGCCACGACTGCTCCGCGTTCTGCAGCGCGAGTGTTTCCGAGCTGGCGTACGACAGTTCCGCCCCAGCGCCGGCAGTGCCAGCGTGTTAGCGTGGTCTTGGTATAGCACAGTTTATCCGCAGCGCAGCAAGTATGGCTGCTTCAAAAGATTCAAGGAAAGATTCCAAATTCATTATGTTCAAGTGATTAGAGAAGCAGCGGTGCAGATGAGAAAGGAGCGTGTAAGTTTGTTGAAAGTCTGGATGAAATAATTACGCAAGAGGGGTAACATGTTTTGTATTTTTTTAATTTAGTATGTTTTGGAACTACTGTAAGATGTTTTCTATTTTTTTTGTATTTTGTAATGTTTTTGGCAAATATTAAACCAATTGTACTGTAGTATGCAGTGTTTGATTAAAACTGATGACGTAAAAACGTTATACAGTAACATAAAAATGGTTTTAAAACCATGGTTATCTAATCTTTAATTCCAGCAATCTCTGTGTGTCTGTCTGTCTCTGTATGTCTGTCTGCGACCGCGCGTTCTCCGACAACCACTGGTCCAATCTAATTGAAACTTGCCAGGAATATGCTGGGGACTGAGGATGTGCCTTTTCAAGGTTTGATATTATCGGACAAGCGGTTCCCAAGTTTATGGACATTTATTTATCAACCAATGACAGGACACGGTGCTATGACGTCATGATTGACATCAATTCTTCTTCTTCGTTTGATATGACATCACAATGATGCGGGGACCTGAGTATGTGCCTTTTCAAGGGTTGATATCGTTCTTTTCATCCGTTTCAGCTGTTTCCCAAGTGTTTCCCAAGGTTTGAAAGCTGTTTTTTCCCTAGGTTTGAATTCATTGTTCAAATTATTAATTAATCCCAGGTTTGAAAGTTTTTTGTTTCTTTTTGCCCGTACGCGCAGCATGTACGGGCACGCTAGAGCGAAGGAACGGCCTGTCTGGTTGTTGCAGCGCGTGCGCTGGTATAACATTGCACCGAGTTTGAAATGTCCCCGGTGTCCCCCCCCCCAATCGCCTCAAGTGACAGCCAATGCGGCCATCCGGTAGATGGCAGTGCATAACCTAGACAGAAATGGTGACAATTGACGAACAATCCTCAGTATTTCAATGGAAATTTGTGAAACTAATGTGTTATATATGTGAAACCATTGAATTTATGGCTTGATGGAAAAAAACCAAGAAACGCTCCCTCATGTACGAACGAACGAAAGACGTCATTCGCCCACCATGGCATTTCGCGCTGAACGCTGAAAGCTAAGTTCTTCTTATGCCATCATTCTCTTTAATATTAGCCGTAAACAAGTGTTTCGTCATGCATTAGTAGTTGAAATTTACTTACAATTATGGTAGATATTGGTGGCAAAGTGATAAGTGGTTCTTTCAACCTGTGACATTTGATTATTTTCATAACTTTGTACTGTACATTCAAAATATGCAAAAAATGAAATATGTTAAATTCAAAATGTGTTCGTCTATATGCAATAAAATGCAAATTAATTATTTAAAAATCATACAATGTGATTTTCAGGATTTTTGTTTTATTCCGTTTTCACAGTTGAAGTGTACCTTCTGATTAAAAATTACAGACCTCTACGTGCTTTGTAAGTGGGACCTGCAAAATTGGCAGTCTATCAAATAACATGTTCTCCCCACTGTCTTCTTCTTCTTCTTCTTCTCTTCTTCTTCTTCTTCTTCTTCTTCTTCGTCTGCTCCCGTTAGGGGTCGCACAGCGGATCATCCGTATGATCCGCATAGTGATTTGGCACATGTTTTTACTGCCGGATTGCCTTTCCTGACGCAACCCTGGTCGCCTCTTATGACACAGGGATATGGAACAACCTATTTGTACTGTATATATATATATATATATATATTTTCTTCTCTTCTTCTTTCGGCTGCTCCCGTTAGGGGTCACCACAGCGGATCATCCGTATGATCCGCATGGTGATTTTGCACATGTTTTACGCCGGATGCCCTTCCTGACGGCAACCCTGGTCGCCACAGGATATGATACACCTTTTTAACCGGTATACACCGGCCAGTATACTGGTACTCATTTCGCCGACCTTGGAAGGATGACAGGCTGAGTCAACCCCCTGGTGTATTAATCAGTGGCCGAACGGGTTGAACTCAGGAACTTTTGGATCGCAAGCCGCTGCCCAACCACTGCGCCAACACCAGGCTTAATGTATATATATATATTATATATATAATATTATATGTATATTGTTGCGAATTCGCGCCCGCCGGCGTGCGAACGGCCAGTAACTCGAGATCGCGCACGTTGCCACCGGACGGACAATTCAGTTCGTGACACTCACGGGAACTATCACTCGGAGCCAGTCACCGGGTGCTTTCGACTCACCACAATCGTGCCAATCGGCCACCCGCGTAGGATAGGGTTGTTCGCAAAACTCGACCGACCTAAGTACCCACGCGGATGTAAACGGTGATCGTACCTCGCCGCAGGTCGACTCCGGACACGAGCCGCTTGGGTGGCCCGTTCCGTATATCGGATAAACGAGCGGTGTTATCATCGACCTCGACGTTTCAGATTATTTACCGGGCGTTTTGCACCCACTACGAACCCTTTACGTGAAGCAGGATGGAGGGTCAATAAAGAAAAGACGAAGCGAAACGGGAAAACAGTTCACACAATGCACATTTATTTCGCGAGACACACGGAAAGCACACATATACAGCCATACAGTAATCAAAAGCACATATAGCAACCAAAACAAAAGCAAAACGACGCAGATTTACTACCGACTACGCGCACACGAGGCCAACACTTATACAGTTCTACTTTACAGACGGCGCCAACACACATTTACTCAAAAGCAAAGGAAAGAACCCACCTCAAAGAGACAGAGGCAGACAGGCTGTAGGCCAAATTGCGGCGGACCTGGAAGGAGCGGCCAGGTCCGCGAGACCGAGGGGGTCCTACCCGCGTCCTCGTGACGCGTTGGCGGGCGAGCCACAAATGTAAGCCGCGCGGCTGTGCCCCGATTCCGTGCTCCTTGGCGGGTTCGTTGGCTCCACGTGTGGGGTGGGTGGAACGGGGCCCCCTTTTTGCACTATCTCAGCACGGGGGAAAGGGAGATTGTTGATGCCCTGGGGGGGGGGGATGGCTGGCTGTTGGGTCCGGCGACGAGCGATCCACACCACGACCTCGTCGCGACCGCCCCGTCTTCTGCCTCGGACCCGAGCTCCTTTGCCTCTTCCCGCAACTCTTCCCAGCCGATACAGAACCCAACTTGACTCAGCAACAAAACTCTCGGACTCCAGCACTGCACCCGCCTCCACTCGATTCTCCTCTCGATGACTCGACTTTTCACTCGCCTTGCGCTCGCCTTCTTATAGGCGGCAGTAGAAAACGATATGCAAATCATCCGGATGACCTCGGGGCGGAGCCACGCTCGCCATTGGACGGAGGAAAAGTAGGCGTGAACCCCTGATCCTAGAATTTGCATATTTAGATTTCACACAGACGCGCCTGGAGGCGGGGCCAGCCGCCCCGGCTTGCTAATTGTACGGAGCAAAGTGGCGTTGTAGCGTTTGTGATCCGATTTCCCTCGGAAAGGCAGCCATTGCGCTCGCGGCTCGTGCATATCGCTGAACGGGCCCAAGACAGCACGTCGTCAGTGTTCACAGGTGGTGCGGGAATGGCCGTAGAAGGAGAGAGGTGAGGGTGGGGAGTTTTCGGTGGTGGTTGATGGTTATGGTGCTTTGGAATGGCGGTGATGGTATGATGTGGACGAGTTGTGAAGGTAAACGGTCATGGCTGTTGGCGTTGTTGTTTTGTGATGGCGGTTGAACGTGGTTGGTTCGAAATAAAGATAGAACAGAAAAACGGCGATCTCAAAGGATCGCAGCCGAATGAATCACATAAATTCCCTCGATACAACGGGTTTGGGGCTAACTACACATGTACTTAGAGATATCTCACCTACGGGCCCTGAATGGTGGTTTGCGAATTTCCACAGCCGTAACAATATATATATGTTATACAGTATTATATACATACAGTAATTTTTGCATAGGCTATGCACTCGAAATAAAGGTTGGCGACTTACGACCAATCGACTGACTACTGGTAGGTCGGAACCGATCGCTGTCGTAAGTCGACGACTTACTGTATTGAAATTGGCAATTGACCGATCCCACGTGGTCGACTGACTGGCGAACTTCGTCCGATAAGGGCCCGTGACTTTCGGATTTATCTGAAAGGTACGAACCTAAATTCCGGGTGTTCGTGGAGCCGACTCCACTGCTCCCGAGCGGTCGTGCTCGCCACCGAATCGACCCACAACAGTACAACATGTGGGCGGCACAATGGAGTCTCCCTTGTCTGAAGAGCATTACCAGCTCAAACCACATACAGACAAGGAACGATCTTCCTCAGATTTTTCTAAACAGTGGTTCTCTACCGCACATATCCAGACGCGGTGTTTTCTCCATAACTTCGTCTGGACGGTGGTTATCTTCCGGACCGCTGTGTAGGACGATGGCTATGTCGCAGAAGGACCACCCCCCCCCCCGAACACACCCCTGCACGTTGCCTTTCCCCTCGCACCACTCCCCCTCACACTGCCTTCCCCCCTCACCCAGCCTCCCCCACCCATCGTGGCGCCTTTCCCCACCCGTCTTTGTGCGCCTTCCCTCTTCGCCTGCCTTCTCTCACTTTCGTGCTGCCTCTTCCTCCCTCGCGCTGCCTTCCCCACCCCCACACGCGTTCCTTTCGCTCCATTTTGCGCTGCATTTCCCTCCATATGCGCTGCCTTTCCCTCATTTGCGCTGCCTTTCCCTCCCATTTGCGCTGCCTTTCCCTCCTTTGCGCTGCCTTTCCCTCCCTGCGCTGCCTTTCCCTCCTCCTGCTCTCCCGCGCTGCCTTCCTCCCTCGCGGCTGCTTAGTCCCTCCCCTGCCTGCTGCCTTTCCCTCCCCTGTGCTGCCTTTCCTCCCCTCGTGCTGCTTTCTCCTCCCTCGTGCTGCTTTTCCCTCCCTCTGCTGCTTCTCCCTCGTGCTGCCTTTCCTCCCGCTCGTTGCGTGCCTTCCCTCCGTCGTGCTGCCTTTCCTCCCTCCGTAGCTGCCTTTCTCCTCCCCTCGTGCTGCCTTTCCTCCCCTCGTGCTGCTTTCCCTCCGCTCGCGGCTGCCTTCCTCCCTCGCGCTGCCTTTCCCTCCCTCAGCGGCTCTTCCTCCTTTCCTCTCCTCCGGCTGGCTTCCTCCCCTCGCGCTGCCTTTCCCTCCCCCTCGCGCTGCCGTTTCCTCCCCTCGCGGCTGCCTTTCCCTCCCTCTGCGCTGCACTTTCCTCCCCTCGCGGCTGCTTTCCCTCCCTCTGCGCTGCTTTCCCTCCATTCGCTCTATCCTCCTGCCAAGCCCCTCTTTCCACCACACATCACTCCGGAGATTCAGGAGAGGAAGGGCTGTGTAAGAATGTGTGATTGAACAAATGAAAATTTTATTTTTTTAAGTACACGTCGTTGGAACTGCTGCTCACATCATTTCAAGATTGAGAAAACATTAAAGTCGCCAGAATCAAATGCAGGATACCTGAGAGGTATGCGATGCTTCGCTGCTAACCTGTTGGCCTGGTTTGAATCCGCCCAGCTATAACTGTCATCCCGGTGTTTCACAGGCAGGGTTAGTCCATCAATGTGTGTGCCATCTCTCGGATTGACGGTAAACGTTGCATCCACAGTCTGCCGGAATCCTCCAACCCTTCTCCCTCTCTCCCACCCCTCTCCCTTCTCCCACCCCTCTCCCTCTCTCCCACCCTCCCCTCTCTCCCACCCCTCTCCTCGTCCCACCCCTCGTCCCTCTCTCCCCACGCCCTCTCCCTCTCTCCCACCCCTTCTCCCTCTCTCCCACCCTTCCCTCCGCCTCCCCTCATCTCCCCCTCTCCCTTACTCCCTCCCTCTCTCTCCCCTCCCGCCCGTCTCTCCTCTTCTCTCTCTGCCCCTCTCCTCTTCCCGCGCCGCTCCTCGCCTCTCTCCCGGCCCTCTCCTCTCTCTCGCATCTCCCTCGCCCGCTCTCCCTCCTCCCGCCCTCTCCTCTCTCCCTCTCTCCCCGCCCCTCTCCTCCATCCTGCCCCTCTCCTCTCTCTCCTCTCTCCCGCCCCTCTCCCTCTCTCCCGCCCTCTCCCTCTCTCCTGCCCCTCTCCCTATCTCAAACCCCTCTCCCTCTCTCCCGCCCCTCTCCCTACTCCCTCTCTGCCCCTCTCTCCCTGCCCTCTCCCCTTCTCCGCCGCTTCCTTCTCGCCGCCCCTCTCCCTCTCTCCGCCCTCTCCCTCCTCCCGCCCTCTCCCTCTCTCCCTCTCCTCTCTCATCTCTCCGCCCTCTCCCTCTCTCCTGCCCTCTCCTCTTCACACCCCTCTCCTCTCTCCGGCCCCTGTGCCATCTCTCGGATTGACCGGTAAACTTGTCACAAATCCCCTGGGCCCATTCCCCACCCTCTCCCTCCTCCGCTCCTCCCTTCCTCTCTTCCGCCCCTCTCCCTCTCTCCCGCTCTCTCCCTCTCTTCCCGCCCCTTCCTCTCCCCTCTCTCCACCTCTCCCTCTCTCCCGCCCCTCTCCCTCTCTCACGCCCCTCTCCCTCTCATCTGCCCCTCTCCTCTCTCCCGCCCCTCTCCCTCTCTCCCGCCCTCTCCCTCTCTCCTGCCTCCTCCCTCTCTCACACCCTCTCCCTCTTCTCCGCCCCGTGTGCCATCCTCAGGATTGACGGTAACACTTGGCTCACATCTGCCGAATCCTCCCGCCCTTCCCTCTTCCCGCCTCCTCTCTACTCCCGCCCTGTGCATCTTCTCGGAATTGACGGTAAACATTGGCATCACATCTGCCGGATCCTCCCACCCCTCTCCCTCCTCCCACCCTCTCCCTCTCTACGCCCTCTCCCTCTCCCTCTCTCCCCCCTCTACGCGCACAACGGCACACTTAACAGTTCGATAACTTTACACGACGGCGGCCACACACATTTACATCAAAAGCAAAGAAAACCCACCCTCAAAGACAAGGAGGAGACAGGACCCTGTAGGCCAAATGTGGCGCGGGACACTGGAGAGTGGGCAGGTCCGCGAACCGAGGGGGGTCCTACACCGCGTCCTCGTGGACGCGGTTGGCGGGCGCGAGCCACAAATGTGGCCGCTTGGCTGTGCCCCGATTCCGTGTATCCTTGCGGGTTTCGTTGGCTTCACGTGTGGGTGGGTGGAACGGGGCCCCCCATTTTTTTGACTTACTCAGCCGGGGAAGGGAAGATTGTATGATAGCCCGGGGTGGGAATGGCGGTGGCTTGGGTCGGCGACGAGCGATCCCACACCACGACCTCTGCGCGCGACGCCGTCTTCTTGCCCGGACCTGAGCTCCTTGGCTCTTCCGGCAAACTTTTATCTTCCCAGCCGACTCCAGAAAAAAAAGAAAACACCGTCAACTGCTGAGCTCCTGAATCGGAGGAAAATGAAATCCAACCTGCCACCAAGGTGCCGAACTTGTCACTGAATCGTGACGTAACCCGACAGGCACTTCAACGTTGGCCAGCGTCCCAGAAAGAGTACTTTAACTGCCGGCCCGGCCCCAATCTTGGGCCATTTCAAACTGCCCATGGGTTCGGGTTCGGGTCCGTACTTGGGATCCAGCCTTCCTGTCCACCACACAATAGAGCCCAGATCGTCGAAGTGTCAGGAAACAAGGAAACTTCTCGAGGCGAAATCGCCGCTTACATCTGACCTGCTCCACAGAACCAGTCAAGGCAGCCCGAGATGTTCCAGAAGGCCCCTTGTCAAACCCATGTGGACCATGCCGCTGCCAAGGGCCAACAGTGTGCTGACAAGGAACCACCATCATCACCACATATCCAAGAAGCCCACCACGCCAGTAGCATCCCGAACAGGGTCTGGTCGCACGGTCAGAAGCTCTGTCAGGGTGGACATTTGATCCTCAGTGGTCCAGTTAATACATGGGAGGATGGCCATCCTGAACTGCATTGCATTTCGCCCGGAAATACCGCGAGTTTTTTTT
>CM068959.1:48032957-48044209 GCA_035128595.1 Eptatretus atami | reverse complement strand
CTTTGGATAAACTGTGTTTTTTATTCTTGAAGAAAAGGGGGATTTCATGTGAGCTGTGAACTGCAGCCCCTGGCAACGGGACAGGGCACGGGGAGTGGAAGCCGAATGCGGCAGTGAAGGTGTGTGTGGCTCCGTCGGATACCGTGCCAAGTGACGTGTGCTCTGCTGGTCATTCAACCTGTTGATCTCCTTTCGTGAGACTTGGACAAAGCCGTGGGTGTGGTGCTGCAACGAGGATGGATGTTCTTGCAAAATGTAATATCCTCTTTGCGTAGGATCGTGAAGAAAAGAGCGATTAACTGGATTAATTTAACAGGTGGTCAGACAGAACCAAATATAACCATACAAATTCATCATTTTATAGTCAATACCTGTTCTTTAACAAGCGAGGAAACATTGCTGGTTGTTCTCTTGGAATGAGACCTGCTATGGTTTGTCTGAATCCACTGAATATTCATTGTTTGAAGAAGCTTTCATCACATAATCAGGAGGTTGATTGCCTCTTTCAGTTGTTTGAAATTAATCCTTTCATCCATCCCATCCATGGACATACTCTGTGCAGACACGGTGCTGGCTTCAAGCAATCCCTTGCGTGATTGGGCACAATCCTGGGCGGACACCACTCCAATAGACAGGATACAGCAAGCTGCCTCATTTGCCAACCTGCGCGAAAGAATGACGGCAGACACCCACCTGGTCATTAATTCAACAGCCAAGTTGGATTTGAACTCAGGAATCCAGAGGATCCCAAGCCCCCCACCCTCACCATTAAGCCAAACATCAGGCATATATCCTTCATCGTATATTCTAATTCTCCTTTCTTTGAGTTTCTTGCTCCCGTTCATTTGGCTAAATCTTGAGCATTGAAGTTTTTCGATCTCGTGGAGATCTCGAAGTCGTACTCACGTTGTGTTCTTGTTCTTCTTGTTGGATTTTTTGTTTCACAGCGACAGTTTCATCGAAACTTCCTAAAACTTGGGCAAATATATGTAAAAAAACCCTGCCGCAGACAGTTAACTATCTCCTATTTGTAAAAATTCATCCCGAAAAAAATATATTGGAGTCATATCTCTTGCTAATGGAAATCGCCCCAAAAAGGTATCTTCAAAAACTGGAAAGCTTTTGAATTCTGTTGGGAAATGGAACGGTGGCATAGCCATAGATAATTTAACGCCACAAAAATTACAATCATTATGCACGTTCCATATCCATTTTTATTGACGTCGATTCCTATTGTTCTCACATTTTTTTGTTTCACAGTCCAGAGTTTTCATCGATGCTTCGTGGACGTGTTATTATTGCAAAAAAGTCTATGCGCAGGCCGATAACCATCTCCGAGTTAGAAAATTATTCCCAGAAAAAAGTTATGACGTCATAATATCACCGCTGATGGAAATCGCCTTTCCATTATCTCCGACTAGGGAAGCTTTTTGAATTCGAGTTTGCGGAGAATCAACCGGGCATCTTGCACAGATGATTCACGCGAATCTGATACATCACAATGACGTCAGAATTTCGTTATGACGTCGATCACTTATTTCTTAATTTTTTTGATTTTACAAACCAAGAGTTTTCATCGAACATCTTGAAACTGACATGTTCAATCGCCAGAAGCTCACACGCAGAGACGTAACCATCTCAGATATGAGTAAATTCTTTCCAAGAAAAAAGGTTATCACGTCATAATAATCCCCAAATGAAATGCGCATTAACCCATTATCTCCTAAAACAACGCAACTTTTTAAATACTTCAGATGGAATCGTAATAGGGCATGAGATAATTTACCGCACGACCTGATACATGGCTGATAACTATGACGTCATCACTAAAGAGGACGCAGGATCTTTGCTCATTTGAGCTATGTTTGGAGTTATATTGATATCGTTCTCGATACAGTCATTTAAGAACTGTGGCATTGTCAAGACACTTAAATGAAAGCTGATTGATTTCATTCAAGGTATAGTTTTATACACACGCTTGCCAGCGAAAATTGAGAAACATTTCCAGTTTTGTCTCTGATCTGCGCCGTTGCGCAGAAGCAGTGTCAGTTTGGTCTGTGCTTGAATGAGATGCTCCGACAGACTTTTTTGTGATCTGGGGTAAATCCTCATGTCATCTTCATGAAAGAACTCCTTGCTCAAGGAAGATGACCTTGACCAAGGCAAAGTAGTGAAGATTGTACAGGTGTTATGAACAACTGCTGAAACCTGAAGGACGTCTCATCGAAGAGCCAGAACTTCTCAAGTGGCAATATTGTAAATAAGATTGCTCCAATTTCGTATAAGGCTACACCTAAGCCAGTGTGTGATTGAAACCTGTTGCATCGGTAGCAAGAGGCCCCAAGACTTGTGTGATGTTTGGTGCAAATCATATGACTCACCAGTGCCGTTTCAAGCGGTTACACTGTAGATGGAGTGCAGATCGGGCATAATCAAAAAGAGGTGTTCCCAATCCAACAGTGGGTGATCGTCATTGGCACCAACCCATCCATGTGGATGATGGCGGCTTGTTGCTGGAAGCTGATGAGTCGTACTGCTTGGTGAGGAGTATGAGATGTAATGCAAGCCATGCAGCATCGCACTGTAACTGTTGATCTTCAGACCTGATGAAAAGCAGGTGTCAATGGAAGTGGACAGCAGGGGTGAGTCAGTCATTATTGAACAGGAGACATTTGACAAAATTTGGGACTGTGAGGCGTGAGCCAAATTTGAATCCAGGTGAAGGCCAAGCAGTTCATAGCCTAACACCAAAGGAAAATCGTTCCAGTGATGCAGCACCGAGTCAGGCTGTCTTTATGATGGTGTGACTTATGCACTGCCATATGTGGGTATGATACCAGGGCAATGGCCCTGCATGACCTCGGTCAGACTGGCTAGAGAGTAAAAGCTGAACTGGCATGAAGATCAAAAAATCTAGTCTTCAGTGGAGGTTTCCAGTTGTGTGGATTTAGTTCCATCTCTGTTTGAGCCAGGAATTCGTTCCTTCATGGGATGAGTTAAGAGTTACATCTGGACTCAGAGAAGCCAGCCCATCACTGTAAAAGCTAGGTCTGTTCCCCACTGATGAGAAAGATCGAGTGTGAACTTGAGAGGACTCTCCAGAGTAAGAGGTATATCCTGTTAGATTTCAATCTGAATTGGGCTAGTCCAATGTTCCTGTCCTGAAAGGTGAGGAGCATAGGATCTGCGGGGACTACAAGGTGACCATAAAATCGCCACTCCACTGCAGGATCAATATCAGCTGCCAAGCGGAGACGACCTGTTTTTACTTAGCTGGTGGAATTCTTCACCACAGTTGGATCTGACGTCTGCCTACATGACACAAGAGCGAGATGAGGAGTCAAGGAAACTCACATGCATCAACACTTCACAAAGGGCTGTTCTCTACAACGCTGTCCTTTTGAATTACGCTCAGCAGCTGTCATCTTTCAGAGAACATGGAGGTCTACTTGAAATCCGTGCCCAAAGACTGTCGTGTCCGAGATTAATCCTGATCATGGCTACAAACACTGCAGAAAACACCTGAGTAACCTGGAGGAGTCTTTCATTCGTTCGGACCCAAGTAGGACTCAGACTGAAAACATGAGACGTGTGGTTGTATTCCAGTGCCGAATTGTATTCTAGCAGAAGAGTTACTTGCGCTGGGATCATGATACCTTGTGATTCCAAAGCAAGTAATAAAGAACACACCAAACCAGAAAAGATGTTCACAATTGCGTTCCTTTGGGTTTATGCTCAACCATTTTGGCAGTTTCCTGCCGGCGGGTGAGCACGTGCTAGAACCCCTGCATCGTTACTTTGAAATGGAAACTTGGGTTGGGGCAAGGGTCCAGGGATGATGGCCTTCAAGTTAGCTCAAGGTTCTATTGTGTTCTCACAAGCTGCTTGTTCAGTATGATTCCAATATACAGCTCTTATATTGTCATTGTGATGCCAGTGCCTATGGGTTTAGGCTGATGTGTTACAACAAGCCAATGAGTTCGGCATTAAAACCTGTTGCGTATGGCTTCCAGAAGCTTGACGAAAGCGTGAAAGGCTATGGATTATGGTTGTAAGAAGCATTACGGCTGTGTGTTTGAGTGACAAGATGCATCATCAGTATGGTGTTTGGTCATAAAGTTGAGCCTTTGAAACTGATCACAAACTGCTCATTCTTTGTTTTTCAGAGAACAAGGGAATCACCACCAATTGCGTCATCACGTGTTCAGCGGTGGCCTTAGAAGCTGTCTGTTACAATTATACTATTCGTTACAAGCCTGACACTGGAATTGTGGCTGATGCATTGTTGGTGATTCGACTGCCAGATACCTCTATCACTGAGTTGTAACAATACCCCTCAACCTGCTGACCTATGTATTAATTGATGCGTTTGAGATGGACCAATTCTCCAGTCACTGGCTCAAGTAAGATTGTGGTCTCACAGAGTCCTGTGCTGTCTGTAGTTAGCATTGTATTAGATGGCAATTGGTCCCGGATACCAGACTCAGTAAGAGTATCAACCATATTTACGTTTTCGAGATGAGATATCTCTCCAGTCAGATATGCTTACTTTTGGGGTCGACGGTCATCATGCGGGAGAGAGAAGTTGGTTTCTGAACTACATAGCTGGCCACCCTGAATTGTTACCAATGAAAGTATCGCAAGGCCTCTGTTTGTGCCTGGGTATTGATTATGAACTTGAAACATGTGTTCATTGTTTGTGAGTAGGTGTGTACAGTCAGCCAAGTCACCAGCGGAATTCACCAGCTGGTCTCTTGGTTGTGGCCTTCATAAACCTTGGGTCCAGGATCCATGTTGACTTTGCAGGTCCATTCTTAGGAAAATTGGTCTCATTGTCATTGATGCATTTTCCAAGTGATTGAAGTGTTCTAATCATGATCGGACCAGCACTTCTGCCACCCCATCTGAGATTTACGTGTCATGTTCGCTACTTCACGGTTTACCGGATGCGTTGGTAAGTAGATAAATGGTTCGTTTTTATATGTCAGGACATTTCGGGGAATCAATGAGGTTGAATGTATCAAACCTGTCGTTTCTTGTTCCGTTTAACCTGCCTGATCTTTGTAAACCTGTCTTTTGCCCAAGAGTCGGTGTAGTTATCTGCGAGCACAATGAAACAAACTCCAACACGACCACCATATTGCCGTTAAAGAGAGAATCTTGGCAGCTCTTCTGCAAGCCTTCTCCAACCTCAGAATTGAAAAAGGTGTGTCAGATCAATTTTTGATGAAGACTTATTATTAGCAGAGTTATCGAATACAGCGAAAAAGATTTTGATTTTTTTTTTTCACGTCATCAGACCCTTCAAAGAGTGAATTTTAGAGACTGGCTTAGTGAGAGAAGAAAATTATTGGCTACTAAATCCAAAATGATTACAGAACGGACAACTCACGGTGGAAGCATACCTCCAACAAGCTGAACAGTTCAATTTTGTATCCCATGGATAGGCCAGAATTGTTGTCAGTACCTTAACCAAAAATCTAACCGTTTTTATTTCTTGTAACCTATCCAACTCTCCAGACCTAGTCTTGTCATTAACCTCATCCACAACATTTTGAAAATTGCTACATATCGTATTTTGCCCCATCTCTCAATGGTGAAGAATCAGTTTGAAAAATTATTCATAAGTTCTGATTCGGATATTCAGGCAAAATCTCATGATTTAGACTTTCGTCAGCACACCCAACATCTTCCACCAAGTTTTCGTCCAAAGTCCATCCACAACTGTTTTGACATCCTGCTCACAGGCACAAACAACAACAGGGTGAAAAACATAACCCCGTCCACTTGAGTGGCGAGCAGGTAAAGATGACAAAGAAAAATTTATCAAATTGTTATATTATTACGACTACATGCTTTGGTTGGAAATTGGTGTTCCAGAAAACAATTGTGGCAATTAAATTCTCTCCGCTTCTTGTTGACCTTTTAACTTGCTTAATTAACTTTTTTTGCATCAACCCAAACCATAGTACAAGCCATTTTATTTTATCTACAAAAATATATTTGTCGGTGTGGAACCTGAATGTGCAAAAACGCGGTATGGTCCATAATACAGATTTCCTCAGAGCCCGGACCTTACGGGCCGAAGAGATGGTCCATCAGTTCTTTTAAGCACTGCGTCAATTTTACTTTACTTTGCCATTTCCAAATGAGCCTGATTACGAAGAAATAAAAACCGGAAAGCAGAGTAGCTGAAGCACGCTTAATATTTTAAAGGATTTCTTTAATAAAATGAAAAGCATAAAGGAGAGGGCGGGCAAGGACACTAAATAATGGAACAAATTAAAGCGAGTCAAAAAGGGACACAAAAAGGAGAATGGGATACGCAACTTGGTATCCAATGAGGAAAATAAAGATGAAATCCAATCTTAACCACGAGCACCATAGGATTAACTTTCACAACCACAACAATAATGCAGCGGGACTTCCCTTTTCTCTATGATGCACAGGGTGGAATAGCAGGATTCGATGGTGTCCGGCCTTTAGAAAACCAGAAGGGAGACGAGAACCAGAACAAGCAGGGCCGATGTTGGGTGGCCTTCAACTTGCCATGTGGTTCCTAAAAAACTCCTTTCAGACAGTTCTGAAAAACAGGGTGATCCAGCTCGAATCAAATTCCCCACGAGGCTTTTTCCTTCGAGCGAAGGTCTCCATTCTCCTTGCATGATAGCTCTCTTTTGGTTGCCTGTCCTGGTGGGCTCTCATGCGACGAACCTCTCTCGCACCACCTGTTCTCGCCTGTGACTCTCTTGTCTCCACTCTCGCTGCAGCGACCTTCGCTCTTCATTCCTTTCTTCTGCACCACGTGCTCCGCGGACCACGGTCTTTCTCCTCGGTAGAGTCTTCTCACAGGTCCCACCAAAGGGCGCGCCCCCATGAAAAAAAAAGTATATCTTTCTTCTGGGGCTCTACAGCCCAGCCACACCAGCCATGGATGGCACACACTGGCCACCAGAGAAATCATTGGCCTAGTTGTCCACGTGCTGCCTCTGTTGATGTTAGCCCAGTCCGCACAAAGTCCTCCTTCAAGAGGTGATTTATGCAAACAATATTTATGTCGTGTTCTACCCTGTTTATAAATTGCATTGGCTTCCTCCCTCAGCATCACATGCAAAAACAACTTACTCTAACAGATTCCCTGTTACATGGTGATCTACACCTACATCAAAACACACAGGAGACCGATACTATGGGCTTACCACAGTCTAGCGATGCATCCATGCCCCCCACCCCCTTTGTTCATGAAACTGTGATATGTCATTGCCTAGCCAACAAGGAACTGCCTTTATAGTTAAACTGAATTTCCTGCAGCTGGGAACTTGTTTTAAAATTAATCATCAGCATAGGCCTCCTGTTACTCAGTTGCTCGGCGCCTGGCATTCAATCAACCTGATGGAGGTTATCTTCAAGGTTTGCTTTTATGCGATTGAGGCATCGGCATTTAGCCCAATTTGTACAGCTACCTGCGTACGAAATCTGCTCCTATGCCAGCGCAACAAGACAGAGAAGCATCTCCATTCAGACAATGCCAGCACGAGTACTCACATTGTACGTTGTTCAGATCATACACCCAAACTTCGTGCCAATTCAAGCGTCAGATGCACGATTTTGCCTCCTTCCAGCATTGCAGTGAAAAAGTTTTAGCCCTTCCAAATCCAGCCGAAGTGTTATATCCACGCTGTGAGAGGCAGAGAAGGCGAAAAGTCACAATAAGACTTCAGTAAGTTTTTTTTTTTACCCAAGGAGCGAGCCACCAAAAGAGCACGTACAACTGATAGTGGGACAAACATCAGAATGCATGAATGAAAGAAAAGAGGAAAGGAAAGGGGAGGGAACCTAAAATTAAAATGGACCCTACTATGAAAGACAACCAAGAACATTACTGGAGTCAATTAAACCATAAACTATCACATAAACAGACCATGTCTGTTGAGTGATGTAAAGAACGTCAACCAACAGTGGCATGTGGTTGCACAAACCACACAGTCTCTCTGAGCCGAGTTTCTGACTGTGTTGATGGTCATTCTGATTTTATGCAACTCTGTTGGAAGGTCTCGGCCAATGGCTTGAAGCGTTCCATCCAATGTCTGAAACATTCACAGCTCTCACAATGGATTCCCCGTGCCCTTGTTTCATTTGCTTGATACAGAACACCGAGGCAAACAACAACTACAGAAAAACTATGCTCATTTGCTTTCAGCACCAGTTAATGCACGCATGATAAAATATAAATAATCATCTAATATAAACCCACAATGTGTATTATGTATTGGTCTGTCCCCCTTCATAAGGATGATTTAAGTAGGGTATTAAAAGCCAAATCTTTAATAGGACTGTGTGTTCACGCAGTCTATTTTTCAGGGATAAAAAAAACAAAACTCAAAAACCATTTTTTCATATCGAGCATACATCTCTTCTTATTGGAATTGTAGTTGGTTGACTTGCAGTTTGGCATAACAACAGGTAGTGTCACAGAAACTGAAAAAAACAAAACAATACAAACAATAAAACAGGGCGCTCGGGAGGTGAATTTTGCATGCACCGTGTTGTAACGCGGGCCGCCAGAGTAAAACGATGTGTTCATTTACGTCTGTCAGTAGAATGTCTAATAAAATAAAGAGATGAAAGAAAACCCTGACACGATAGGCCGATGCATCAGACTTTTGAATGCTCACAAGGCCTGTACCGTCAAAATGAAACATCCCAAAGGATAAGAAAATTGGATGACATTTCTACATGTAGTGTTTTAAAAATATTGCTTCTTGCTATGAAAACAGCATTTCTTTCGAGTCTCTGTTGAGACTTCACATAAAATAATTTCAAGGCTGTCAGTTTTGATGGGCTTTTAATAATGGTAATAATATAGTTTCCTGACACAGAACCCTCAAATTAGGAGTAGGAGGCCTATTAGGCCTTAAAGCCTGCACATGTTGCCAACCATATGATTGTTTGTCACATACTCTATCCTTTTTACATGCTGAGCTTTGGGTAAGGCAAGCAGCACCTACCATTTATGAAGTGGTTTCGTGTCAAACTCGGGTAGGGTTTAATGCTCAGACAGATGCTCTAACCATTATGACACTGAATCTGGGCCAACTTGGTGGTGTAATCATAGAGCTTATAAATGTAAAACAATGGTAACATACATCTTGTGAACAATTATTTGATTGAGATGTGGTTCGCGGTGGCAAGATGGCCGAAGTTTAAAGGTCACCAGCACTGAGCTGTGTAGCCTGGAGTTCTGAATCTCACCCAGCTAAAAAGCAGGCAGGGTGCAGGCAGGCAGGGAGAGGGTAGATGTTTAAGCCGAGCGTCCCATCTGTCAGCATTAGTTGCTGACATTAAAGAATCCCATGTGCCTTCTTGGAGAAGAATAGCGAGCTTATCACCAGCCCACCCTGGCCAAATTCAAATTCGCCCTACCTTCAGAAGGTGTTGCAATCAAGGGCATAGCCGACAGCCCTCAGACAACTGATTGCTACTCAACAGGCATGTGCTGACTACAATAATAAGAATAAATGTGGTTTTTGAATATAAAGTCTTTTCAAAAATAATTTCAACATAACAAAAAGATAGGAGAAATCAAGGTTTATTATTGAATACAGTAGATGTCTCATTTTCAACAGAAAAATGTTACATTCACGTCTCCAAATAAAACCACATTGATAAACTTTCTCTGTATACTTTTTGTCTGAGAAAGGGCGCCTGTAGTGCGAGCAGATAATCCCTTGCTGATCAAGACCCACTGCTGTTCACACTGGCTGGTGGAGGCACTGTGACTGGCGGAGTACTTTGGTGTCGCGGTCAATGCTAGTTTTGTTGTCTGTGAAACTGCCTTTCGCCAACCGTCTTCGTTCCACTTTTGAAGAAGTATTAGCAGATGGGCTCACTCTGTGGTAATAAAAGTAAATAATTATTGATGTCCACAATCATATATTACACGTGATCGTGGCAGTAATGCCAACCACTATAACAACTAGGGTGATCAAGTATCGATCCTTGCGATTTAGAATGATGTCATCTTTTGGTGAATGCATGAAAGCTGTAAAATCAGTTGATGCCATATTGGAATAATGTTGACAACGTAAAAGCTGAAGAGATTATTTACAACAATGAACTACTTCCTACAATAACACACTATGTACAAAAAAAAACCACCATCCAATTCATCGGGCTTTTTAACATGTTTACAAAATTGAAGTCAAAGCTGAGGAACTGGAACTAATGCCTCTTCAAAAAGCTAATCAGCCTCAGGCAGGTCACATCAAAGACGACTTCTCACCCAAAACCACGATAACATGGACATGCATAACTGCGTTTGGATGGTGAACACAGAAAACGACGGAAGCACAGAACACAGAATGGGCAGCCAGAACAAGGAAGTGCCACGGCATGTACAGAACACTTTTAAATTTTCCAGGTCATGATCAACTTTGGTACATCAACAAGTGATGAAGTTTGTAGGGAAGTTTCATCAGAATTGCCATGTGTGTTTGCGGAGAAGAAAAGCAAATACCCAGATATTTTTTAATGCATGAACAAACTTTGGTTACATACAATGGCGAGTTCCCCTCATGTAGTTATATCTGTAAGCAATTCGATTCAGCGATATTCCTCTTCCCTCGTTCAGCTGGGACAGGGAAATGTTTGTGTGTGTGTTGTTACAGATTCAAAACCACTTTGTCATTCTTATCTTTCTAAAGTCCTTTTCTTCCTTGTCAATCTCAGCTCGTCTCGGTCTCTCTCCCCCCTCCCTTCCCACACCTCTTTACAGCGCATTCGTACACGCATTTGCAACCAACAACATTACACCCCACAAAAGCGCACATTGTAGACTCACCACAAATCAAGCCAGCGCATCATGAAGTGCATCATGTTGCAGACCAGTATGTGAATCTCGACAACAGATAAGCAAAGACGCAAACCAAAGCACCACAGATGGTAAGCTAGGGTTGAGCTTTTTGCCAAACCATGTTGCTGGCCAATGATGCAGCATGACAACAGGAGCCACAATGGCAGACAGCACTCCAAGCTCGTCTGCTCAAGGGGTGCGGCCCAGAATCATGCCTCCCTTTGGAGCTTTTATAAGCACGAGAATCCAAGACTTGGGGCTGGTATGTGTCTTGTAAGTCAAGGAGCTGAGGTGGAGCCTCTGCAGAAAAGAAGCTTTGCCAGCGAGACGAATGGGCTGGGCTGTGGTGCAGAGATGTTTGACGAGCCGCGGAGTTCCCATGGAACATATCCTCTCTTTT
>CM068959.1:47988007-48003723 GCA_035128595.1 Eptatretus atami | reverse complement strand
GGCCAACTTCATCGGCTGGCTGTGTTACTTCAGGGCCTGTGCCGGCCAACTTCATCGGCTGGCTGCGTTTTGCTGCGAGGCCTGTGCCGGCCGGATCGTCAGCAGCTGTGTTCTGCAGGGCCTGTGCCGGTCAATCATCTGCCGGCTGTTTGCTACAGTGGCCCTGTTTTGCCATGCCTTGCCTGCCTGCCTTTGCTTTGGCTCATGCCCACTGCCCCGGTTCACCAGCCCCGTTCAGTTTTGCTTTGCCCCCCCCCCTACATAACGGCGGCTGATTAATGACTGCAAGGCCTGTACGGACACAATAGAGCTGCAGTGATTATATCTGAGCAAGGCCTAGTAACCAGGCCCGATAGTAAGCCGCTGATCGCAACGACACAGCGGCTAGATTCTGCAAGCTGTGAAATCTATATAGACTAATCTTTGCCATGGACCAACCCAAATGAGCCACACAATCAAATCAAGTTGCCACACACGATTACTGAGTCACAACTATTAGACTTTGAGGTC
Source organism: Eptatretus atami (assembly GCA_035128595.1). Classification (NCBI taxonomy): domain Eukaryota; kingdom Metazoa; phylum Chordata; class Myxini; order Myxiniformes; family Myxinidae; genus Eptatretus; species Eptatretus atami. Next base: position 48,003,213 of record CM068959.1, on the reverse strand, counting down.
ACCCACCTAAGTAACACTTATAACCATGAAAGCACAGGGGAACCGCAAAGAAAAATTTGCAGCTGCAAGACTGTCTGAATAGGGCAGAAGCAAACAACGGGCCTAGCAAGAACAGCCCGATGCAACCGGTTTTCCTACTCCATTTCGAGAAGATCATAGACTAAACCTGGCCATGATAGTGTAAATATATTAAGGTAAAGTGAGATAGTATGAATAATAAATATGAGTAGCGAACACCAACAGGCATGTATGTGTTAGCGCCAAAGGCAATTTATTAAGAACATCGAAAACCGTAAAAAAAAAAAAGTACGTGAGTTGAGTTTAAGTTAGAATACTCAAAAAAAAAAAACCTAACAGAGTATATTTATTTTGGGACAGATACCATATGTCGCACTCACAAGAAGGATCCGTCAGGTAAAATAAACTAAAGAAACTACAACATGAAGCACAAACAAAAATAAATATTAGACGATCGGGACGAGATCTGTAAAAGGGGAGAGGAGAGAAGTGACTAGAGCTACACTGAGGAAATTCGCAAACAATAAAGGATCCAAGAGATGAATATAATAATCTTAAGTACATAAGTAAGATATAAAGAAACCAAAACCATAGTATAGAGGGAATATGATATAATTAATAACGGAAAGATGCGAAATCCTAGAGTAAGCAAATTTTTACAGTACTAAAAAATTGTTTTGAGAGCCACCACACCGACAAAACAAACAAGACAACAAACAAACGCAACAGACAAAAACACTAACTTCACCATCGCTACAAAGAAAAAAAAAAAAAAAAAAAAAAAAAAAAAAAAAAAAAAAAAAAAAAAAAAAAAAACAAAAAGAAAACCTCAACCGCCATTGTCATGAAAAACATAGAGAACATGGCCATAAAAGATTGACGGAAGAACAAAGGTGGGTAACGTTCGTGAGACGATGGGAGTGGAGGAAGAGCGAAAAGCGCCTAACAGAAAAAAAAATAAAATGTACCATCAAAATAAAGGCCAACCGAACAAGCAGCCAACAAAAAAAAAAAAAATGAAAGACCAGAACAAAAAACGAGAAGACTGACCTTACAGCGAAACCACAGCGAGAACGCAAAGAGTGAGAATAGGAGGGGTTTATACTAAGAGAATTCGGATAGCAGAATGATGCAACGACACCAAGAATCACACCACAATCAGGAAGCAGCGGAGAGACGGTAGCCAACCAAATACAGACGACAGAGCCAAAAGAACACGAAAATCGGACATAATGCAATTGATGAGAGATCAGAAATAAATACAGCGCAATAAAAAAAAAAAAAAAAAAGAAAAAAAAAAAAGCCAACAAAAATATTTCTACACGATACAAATCCGAGCGAGATAAAGCGTAGAAACCGAGCCCTGAGTAATCGTTTGAGGATACCGATAATATATGCATAATGGTAGTTCCGACAGAGAAATAAGGAAGAGAGCAATGTAGGAGAGAGCAGAACAAAAGTGAGAGGGCGAAAAGTTCAGTATCAATAGAAAGAACAATATCAAAGTAAAGGGGAACGAGCCAAAAAGAGAGATAATCGATGGGCAAGTCAGTACAGAAGATCAGAAAAGTGGTACGTTGGAGACGGAGCTGAGAGAAGGAATATCGGTGAGAGAGCGAGATCAGGTGAGGAAAAAGAACAGGCTGCGGAGAACAGAAAGCACATGAGAACAGAGAGGCTCAGGAATCACGAGGAAAGCAAAGCACAAGACCAAAAACCAATCACACAAATAGATAACAATTCCCCTTATAAAGAACACACCAGCCACAAGAGAGAGAAAAGCAACAAAGAGAACCAAAAAAAAAAAAAAGTACAAAGAATATAAAACACAAGAACAGGAAGGCACACAAAAAAACCACCAAGAAAAACAAAAAGCTCAAGTGCAGCGAGCATTACTAGACGGATCAGCAAGAAAGAGCGCGGGTAGGACACAAATATCGGACTCAGAGGAAGACCACTAACCAAACACACACACAGGATACCACGACGACATAAATAGGCCCAACGGGCCCAGTCTGGCTCCTGATTGAGGGGGGTCTATTTTCTTTAGCATACCGGTGAATAGCGTGCTAGTGAGCGACACCGTATCTTGAGTAAGGAGTAACTGTAAAAGTGTCCATTACGTAGTAGAAATCCGGTTTATAAAATCCTTTAAAATGTGCATTTTCTTTATAAGAAAATGTGATATATTGAAAATCGATTAATTAGACGAGGTAAAATACAGATGTGATATGGATGATCCGTAGACCAGCGGAATAAATGTGCATATGTGTGATGTATTCATCCGTTTCGACTTCACGAACTTTATAAATAGAACGATCAATCCCTGCTTAACAAAGTAAGGTTCGATAGTGGAATGCAAACCCCAGACTGAAAAAATCTGACCGTCGAGGTCCAACAACGATAACACCAAAGATCAGGAAATATATCCGATAAGTACGGAACGGACACACGCAGACCAAAGCGACATCGTGTAAAGTCGACTAAGCAGAGGTAGATCGCCACGGTTTAACATAAAAAAAACGCGATGGTACATAGGTAGGATCGAAATTTGAGAACAAGAAACACTACAGGGGGATATAATGGCACATTGAAGATGAGATAGAAAGGCCACACTCCGATAGACTGATCCCAGGCAGATTAGCACGGGAGAGACGACTGAAATGTCAAAATATAGAAAAAAAAAAAAAAAAAAAAAACAGTGGCGAAGCCGGTCAGGAAAGGTTCAGAACGCGATGAGAACGAAAACGAAAAAACAGACGGAGACGCAGAATTCGAGCAGCATATACAAAGTGAAATATAATCTACTTTAATTCAAATTACTAGGTGTAAGTCTGTATCTGTCTGTCAGCGAACCAAAAAAAAAAAAAACGACACAAAAAAAGATTCTATCGAAACCGCAAAAAAAAAAAAAGAAAAAAATAAAAAACGAGAGTACCGATATCATGAAAATTGGCAAGAAATAAGCAGGAGACACACACGGAGTAGACACTTTATCAGTTATATCGATCAAGGAAACGAGCACGGATTACCAAGTTTAAGCATTTATATCTGTCGAAAACACTCAAATCACAAGACACGGAATGCTAAAACAAGAATGACGTCAACAAATTAATGTTATATTACATTTTAAATAAATTTTATTAATTGCACGATCGAAAACAAAAAAAAAAAAAAAACCGATCTGATTGAAACTGCCAAGGAAAAATAGCCAGGGGACCACCGCAAAGAGGATGTCTTTCAAGGTTTTGAATATAATACGGAACAGAAATTTCCCAAGTAAACGTGACCATTTATCTGATCGAACAAAGACAGACACAGTGCTAATAACATCACGAATGACACTAATATAAGTTTATATTAATTTTATTTTGTTATTATTATATTTTGCACGACGGAACAATAGTGAGACTAAAGGGAATATAGCATGGGAGAGCCGAATAAGTACAGATCACGAAAAGGTTTGAGAGAGAAGAGGACATTGCAATCTGAGGCACTAACACCAGGAGCCTAAGCAAACTACGGGCGCAATACTAATGATAAATATAAAATAAAGAAATTAATTTGTATGTGTGTGTATGTATAAATATAAAATAAAATAAAAAGCTAATATATGTACAAAATCATCGTTCAATGTAGATTAGACCAAACACCCTATACCTCACAAAAGAATCACCAAAGCAAGAAAAAAACATTGGAATCCACCCACCTGTCCTGCCCATATCTCAAACTTACGTTGATGGTCAAGATATGAAAATTAAGTCACAACAACACGGCACATATTTTCCCCTAACCGAAAAAACTACAAAAATCTAATCTTCCAGGAGAATGAGAGAAAAAGAAAACTTTAGTAGTCCTTATGATTATGCCAGATAGAAAAGCCATCGGGTATCACAAAATAACTTACTATCACTGGTGTTCTATACTCATAATAATAAGGGACGTCAGATAATCAAAAAGTCATGAACACAACCAACAAAAAAACACTCAAAAACCCACTATGCTGAAGTAAAAACAAAACGATGACAACAGAAATCCGACCATACAAACAAAGGAGGGTTAAAATGGAAATAATCAGAATCACAAAACTAGTCGACTAACAAGCAGTCTAAAATGAAGTTGGTTGCATCATTTAATACATGGAGATGCACAGTTCCAAATGAGCTTACAAAATTATAGAATCTGGTCGATAAAGCACAAACAAAATGGATACTCTATAAAATGTATCAAAATAGAAACGCACGAAGAAGAATTGTTTCCCACATCTAAGCTTTCACTCAAACCCTTAGTATAATAATGATTATGCACTTAATGGGATACATCAACCATAATCCAGCTACCTGCAGGGTGGAGTACGAGCTATACAAAGATGAAACACAATAGGTAAGAGGGAAGTAGGAAGAAAAAGAGAAAAAAATAACAGAACATATGAAATAAAACAATCAATAAATAGAACCCTATCCTCATAACCTATACAAATAAAGTACAAAAGAGAAGTGTTCAACACCCTAAACCATAAAAATAATGCCACAAAATCTAGATATTAAAAATTTTAGACAAATATTACCAAGTGAAACTTATATTGTGCAATAACTGAAGAGAGGATCAAATAAACAATGATAAGGGCAGAAGGCGTACAATGTCAGAATACCTCAAACAAAAATACAATCAAAACATTCAACTAGGATTAAAAGAATATTACAAGAAACACCCATATTGAAGATCAGCAACTTATGGTGAGAAGCACCATTAAATATGAAGAATGCTAGCTTTGGAGATAGTTTTTTAGAGGTTGCAATCTCAAAACAACCAGCTGGAACAAGTGCGAAGGATAAAAACTTAATGTATCAATAAAACCTTCAGATGAAAATGCAACCAAAGAAGACACCAAGTAGATGGGAACAGATCAAGAGATGGAGAACTAGACAATCTTAATCAAAAAGTCTCAAAGCAGTAAATTTAATCGGATTGCAAGATTAGAGACTTTGAGGGCCACCCAATCGAGAGAAATTGTTTATACTTAAAATATACAAAGAGGCAACTCAGTGAGCTTAGCTTTGTCTAGATCCTTAGTCCACAAGAATGTGACATCCACCTACTCGAAAAATTACAAGATTCATGGCTTGTTCAAGAAAGTTTATCATCAAGAGATAATCCAGTATAAAGAAAAAAAACTGGCAGCCAGAACATCTAAAGCCTAAGAGCAACGAGAAAAACTCTCAATAAATCTAATCCTATAACACTGAGTGTGAGTGACCAAAGACTGAACACATTCTAAATGGGCAACTCAACTAATTCCACTAAGAGTTAACAACAAAAAACCATCATATTTAATTTATAATATCCCCTAAACACGATCAACCTTAAACACATATTTGCTAATTACACATACCTGACAGGCACGAGACATGGACACCATGCTTACCTCCACGTATATAATTACCAAATACACCAGATGCTTCTCCTGTAACATTGCTCACATTACCAAAACAATCTGCATCCAATATCCAAATACTGATATATGTTCTTTCCCAATACAAAACCCAACACTTAACAAAACTTGACTCAGGAAGTATTAAATTTCCCTCGACAATCTTCATATACCAACACACACCATCTATGAAAAGTTCATACTTTCGAGAGAATCTGATCACACACACACCCATACCTCTCATCCACAAAAAAAAAAAAAAATTACCAATCTAAGACTAATATGTCATCATGCAATTATAGACAGATAAATACTACTTTAACAAATTATACACATACGTAATGATGTAAAATAGAATAGTAATAGGTCCAAAAGTAACAGAAGATCACCAGAGATACCACCAACTACTATACAAATCTCACTCCAGACAACATAACCTAAACACATACACCACTAACATATAGCATTCCATTAAAACCATGAGCAAGTTTTAGAATACTAACAGTAGACTAAACTTGACAACACTCCACAAGAAACCCAGGCTAAACAACGCACTACACCGATGAGGTAAACAAAAAAAAAAAAAAAATTATCAAAAATTAATGAAAGATGAAGAATAACTATGTCACTGCATTGCAATCATAACAACACAACAAAAATCAGAAAAACTAGCCTGCAAACTCTAAAAGATTTGTTAACAGGAAACTACCAATATTGTAAAAACAAGCTGACTACTTATAATTAGATGATATTTGATATAAATAGGAGTCTCAACTGGACAACAGTTAATTATGTCATACCAACCACTATCAGCACACAAAACATGAAGTCAAGCAACTCAGAGTCATAAGAGTTTAGCACTAATATATACCTCTGATCCTTTCTTAAATAGATGGTGATAGAAAACACTTGAGTGACTCACGCAATACACTGGTAACACACGATCCTGACATAACACCAGAGGAACTCTTAGAAAATATCACGTAACAAACACTGCGTACCAATGCTCAACACAATCCATCGAAAAACTCACGTGCAAAACTGGACCCGAGCATATATATAAAATCTAGATTACCTTCTGGAGTATTCCTTACCTCTTCACTCCAACCTGGATTTCAGACCCTTCCTCACATCTACAGATAAAGACTCTCAACTGTGGAGCAATTCTTCAGACTGTAAAGTGTAAAATGGAAGAAATACCATCATTAATACTAAAGCTAAGACCAAAATCGTAACTTTCATCACTACCACACTCTCACAGGTGCTAAATCCTAACAATGGGCCAATAGTCCTAACCTTTATCATGTTTAATCCCATATATAACTTGAAGAAAGCCAAGCTATTATGATACTAAATAACTTAGGACAATCCTATCCATACATAAACCTTACTATTTTTCTGGACTTGAGAATAAATTCTGAATGCCAAATCTGTATTACTAACGATCGTGATAATAAACAATCTAACTCCACCTGATTATTTAATAAAACACAATAAATGCCTTCTAAATACTACTAAAAAAACAAAACTGAGATAGGCAGAGTAATCAATAAAAATCAATTAGCTACACAAAAAAAAACAAAACATCAAATAGAAAAATTCACAAGATAAATTATACTCATACCATTGATAACATCACGGGGATGATATTTTACATCTAATGATCTAACTTTTTCACAGCAATATTTAAGTGAAGATTTTAAATTACATGACGATTATAAGTTCACTGAAACAGGTTATAAGAAATAAATAAACAAAAAGTGATGATTTTTGAATCAAAATACAGAAATAAAAAAAAAAAGTAAGACACTCATACTGGCACAATAGCTGGAGTATAGAAACTATTGAAGAGAGAAGGGGGGTAAACATTTAATGCAGAAGAACTAGAAAGAAGGTAAACACTAGTAAACACGTGAGCTAAGACCAGAGATCAAACATTAACATATTATATAAAACATATATATAAATCGCACTATACAACAGCCATTAGTATAAAAAAGTAATCTAACAATATTATTAAACAAATCACAATCAATATAATAATCATATAAAAGTATGAACTCTCTAACTTGTATAAAGATAGAAAAACACATACGAAGAAACAAAATATAATGTACAAAACCAAAACACATAATAAGCTGCAAAGAAAAATACATGCCACCAAAAAAAACAGAAATGATAGTATATAACTGACTCAAAAAGGCAACACATTACAAAAAAAACACAGAAAGGGCACAATTTTGATGTGAATCGGCAAGAGAATCGAAGAAGACATGAAGAGATAGTAAGAGAACCACAAGATACCACATAATGAACACGTCACAACAAAGCATAGCAAAATACCACAACACAGAAAAGGACTATCGGAAACAACACGAGAAAACTGTTTAAAACACAGACAAAAGATTACATGGTAAATCATAATAGAACATCAGAACAGAACACAATAACAAAATAGGAGCATATTTAGCACCCTCATACAGAGAATAAAAAACAAGAAAAAAAAAACAGATAATGGTGATAGAACAAAGTGAACAAAAATGGGGAAAACAATAATACAAAAAAAAAAAAAAATAAAAAAAAAAAAAACTGACACATAGAGAGGATAGATAGCAGAACAATGAATAGGATAGAAGACAAACAAATCAAACACTCAATACAACACCAACATCCAATGAAAAAAGTGCACACAACAACCAAAAAAGAGAAAAACAGCAGGAACACCTACAACTCGCACACACAAACACCAAATATCATAAGACACAACATCGAGGACAAAACAACAAAAAAAAAAAAAAACAAACAAGGCACTGTTTGTTGCCCTGGAAACACAACAAACAAGTAGAAATCCTTACATACAGCAGTGTGTGAGCAAATTGAGTGACACACTATGTAAAACAATATGCGAATTTATGCTTTGTATCAGTTTGAAAAAAACAATTAAAAAGCAACTAAATTATGTGAAATAGTAAAAAATCTTTTATTATTGATATAACGACACTTTATTATATAAACAGAAGGAAAGACGATTCGATACAAAGCAGTGGCAGGGAGGCCGCAAAAGAATGACAATAAAAATAATCATCATAAGTAATATACAGACATACAAATGATGAGTAAAAATGTAAGGCTGTTGCTGATGAAAAGATGAGAAGCAAGCTTAAATATTAGATTGAGAAAAACATTGAAAACATAAGGGTTACACCAACAATAATAACAATGTTAGCATAATAATTAAGTAATATCTAAATAAGACGAACACATTATGAATAAAGCATATTAATTTTTGCATATTGTAATGAGATGCAGGTACAAAGTTATGAAAATATCAAGAGATGTCCTTGTAAAGAAAATTATCACTTAGACCACAAAATACCATACAATTGTAAGTAAATTCAACTTATAATACATGCACGACAACACATATGTAATTAAATGACTAATAATATAAGAGAAAAGAAGGCCTAAAAGACTAATATGCTTTCAGCGTCGAGGAAAAAAAGGCAAAAAAAAAAAAAAAACACGATAATGACCCATGAGTAGGACGGCATAAAGACGGATATTCAATTTATTAGTAAACAACATACGAAGAAGGGGAAGCGTAAATTCACTTGATTTTAATTCCGTCATCGCAATAATAAGATGGTTTTCACATATACAACACAATCGAGTTTCAACAAATATTACGCATTGAAAATACAACAGGATATATATCACATACAAATATTCGACAATTAAAATCCAAGTCGAAGTACGCAACTCATCAAATACAGACGGAAAAAACCAAGTCATTGGCTGACAACAATACAGGCGGCGTGGGGGAGGGAAGGAAGGGGGGACACCGAGAAGACATTTCAAAGGTGCAAATTGATATACAGCGCAACAATGTACCTACATACACACACAAATACAACACCAAGAATACAAATGTACGTAAAAAAACAAAAAGAGCAGAAGCACCAAAAAAAACAATTAAAACATTCTAAATTGTAATTGACGTTTGTTATTGCTTTTTTGACGCCATTTTGAGACAAGGGTCCTGCTCTTGCTTTGTTATGCAAAAAAATAGAGGAAAATACTAGTTATCAATTAAGACAAACGAAGTTTTTGACAAGAAAGTAAAGTAAAAAGACGTAATAAAAAGTTATTTTTTATTTGCTTATCGTATGTCTGTAACACGAATAAACAAAATATACTAGAAGAAAGAGCAACAGTTTATACATTAACAAAGAATTTATATTGTCACAAAACATGGGATATCAAGAGAGCCTATAGAAGAAGTAAGCAATTCAGACAACACACAAAATTTTGAAGGTACAAGGTCAAAAGGACAAGAGTCAAAGTCGCAATCAGAAGAGGGAGAATCAACGAACCACATTATTTTCGATAATATTTGATAAGGAAATCGTCTTCAAAATCAATGGATAAAAAGTTAGGTACTTGGCGCCATCAGAACTGATTCAATTTGGTGGCAGATAATAGGACACCTTCGACTTCAATAATAATTTTATATTTTGTCATGTATACACGTATAAAATCAATCACTTGCAGACACAGTTATCATTGAGGAAATTTTTAGTAACATTTCAGCATATACAGAGCCTAAGTAGGGATCCCTTTCAGACGGCATAAAAAAATTGAAGGTACAAGGTCAAAGATAAAGGTCATTGTATCGCAAATCAAAGGGAGTCGACAACAACCCTATATTAATATAGAAGAAAATTTAATCGAATAAGTACTCCAACTTAATGGGAAGATAGTATAAATGAGAGTCTGACAATAACACGAAAAAACTGATTAGTATTTTTGGTAGGGCATTGGACCTTAGACTTCATAAGGTAGCAAGCATGAGAGTAAAACAATTGAACACAAAGAGTCAATATTATTCAAAGAGTTATTAAAGACCATATCAGTACGTAGAAACCACTCAAATTGACACCTCGATAGAGTGCTTTCCAGATAGCAGCTCTGAAGACATGTGAGTCATTTCGTGACGTTATGAGGCAAACCATATTTTCATGGTTAACCTGAAACGACTTCTCATCGGAATCTCTCGTAAGCGCAGATATTCTCCAAAGGAGTATCGCTCCTGATGGCATAGCAAGTGTTCCCACCTCAGTGTGTTCACCACTCTGTTCACATAACAAAAAAAAAAAAAAAAAAAACTTAGTGTGACGTTAAAGAAGTCACATGTGGTCACTTTTGGCAGAGGATACGGGTACACACACTGCGGGTGAAACATTGGTTTTATTTTTTATATTTTATTGGAAACGAGCTATATTCTATTATACATAATACAGTATATATGTCTTCATTCTTTTTCTATTCGGAAAAAAAAAGAACTGCTCCCGTTAGGGGTCGCCACAAAGCGGATCATCACGTTATGATACGCATACTGATTTGGCACAAGTTTATGCGGAATGCCCTTACCTGACGCAAAACTGGTACGCAACTTTTACCGACACGGGATTAATGGATGAGGTTTCGCCATGATTCCAGGCTGCCGCTAACCCCCTCAATCATAAAGCGGCGGCCACAGGGCAGAGCGAAGCACCCGTCCCTAACGCGATCCTCCAAACAACAACCTACACGAGTAGACCGGATCTGGCAAGGCAAGCACCCGCCACTACCACCGGTATATATATAAAATAAATTATCTCTTCTCCTTACTCTTAAATCGGCTGCTCCCGTTAGGGGTCGCCACAAAGCGGTATCATCCGTAAGACCGCATAGATGAATTGGCACAATGATTTAACGACAAAGGAACCGAGATGCCTTAAAAACCAGACAGCAACCCTGGTCGCCTCTATTAAGACAACACAAGGAATGGCACAAAAAATAAAAAAACAATTTTAACCGGGTATACAACCCGGACACCCGTACACTGGTACTACATTTCGCCAGACCTCACAAAGAAGGATATGCACAGGCTGAGTCAACGCCCCTGGGTATTAATTCGATGTCAACGGGAAGCTGAACTCAGGACCTTTTGGATCACCAAGCCGCTGCCAAAAAAACTAAACCACTGGCGCCAACAACCAGCGCTTTTATATATATATATATATAATAGTATATATAGTTATTAATATATAATTATTATAAATATATATAGATATAAATTTATATATATATATATGACAGTGAGTTCAAACTTTATTTTGTCATGACCAAAAATTGAATCACATTGCCTCGCAACCCATGTATATCTGGGTGCCAGTATGTCACTATGAAATAAAAATTGTCAGAGAATGCTACTTTGACATAAACCAACCACCCTCAAATTGAGATTTTGAGGGAGGTTCAAGTTGAGGTCACGACCTGGGTTGGAAACACCTGATATATGAGCAAGATACAACCGTCGCTTAACGCTGATGGGAAGTAGTAAAGGGGAGGGGAGGAGTCCCAGAGAGAGGAGGGGAGGAGGAGAGAGGGAGGAGAGGAGGAGGGCTACGGGTGGGAGAGAAGGGGGGAGAGAGAGGGCTTGCGAGGTGGAATAGGGTGAGGAGGCAGAGCTGTGGAGAGGAAGATGGTGTTGAAAAGAGGGGAGGGAAACGGAGGGGAAGAGGGAGGGGGGAAAGGAGCAGGGGAGAGAGGGGCTAGGTAAAGAGTGCAAGAGGGGAGAGGAGAGGAGGGATTCCGGCAGATGTCGAATTGCCAAGTTGTACACGTACCATACGAGAGATGGCAACACACATTGATGACCGTACACTGCCTGTGAAACACCGGTTGAAGTTTATAGCTGGGTCCGGGATTCAACCCAGGCTAGACAGCTTCAGAACGAGCATCATACCTCGTCAAGTATCCTGCATACGATCTGGCGATTCATTTGTTTTAATAAAACATGAAATTATTCGAGCAGCAGTTCCAACCTGTATTTTACTATAAAAAAATTAAAATCTTTATATTCAAATCAGCACATTTCTGAGAACAGCCCTTCCTTCTTCCTGCCTCTGGAGTGATGTGTAGGTTGGCAAGAGAAGATGAGGGGGTACTTGGCAGCAGGTAGATTAGTCGTGTGAGATGGAGGGAAACAAGCAGCACGAGGGGAAGAAAGGCAGTGCAAATGGAGGAGAAGGACAGCGTGAGTGGGAGGGGAAGGCAGGCTGCGGCCAGTGGGAGGGGAAAGGCAATGTGATGGGCGGAGGGAGTGGGCAGAGGTGGCTGCAGCGCAAGTGAGAAGGCAGGGGTGAGACGAAAGGGCAGCACGAGGGGTGGAGGAGGCTGGTGAGGGGGAAGAGAAGGCAGGGGATGAGAAAGAGGGGAAGGCAGAGGGTAAGTAAGTCTGGTAAGGTGTGGGGTCTTCTACGCGACTCATTAGCCATGTGTCTGCACCATCAGGGAGCTATAAACACCGTTCGAACACATTATGGAGAATAACACCGTCTATGGTGCGGAGATAACATATGTTTCAGCGATAAATCTGGAGACTACGTATCCTTGCTGTCGTATTATCTGATGCTTCAAACACGAAGGAGAGCTCGCCATTAGGTGGAGCGGGGAAATAATCATGCTGTGTACATGTTATTGATGAACACACAGTTGTGCAAGGCTGTTGCACTTGCGTACACACCATAAGTGTAAACATATTGTTAAAAAAATTCGCGCCCAGCCGGCGTGCGAATACGGCCACGTGACCTCGAACGCAGACCTGAGAAATCGGCCAACAGCGACACATTCTGTCGTGACCCACTCTCGACTAACGCCAGGAGAGCCCAGTCACAGGGTGGGACTTTAGCCTCACCAACGTAAAAAATCGTGCCATCGGAAACACACTCCGCGTGGATAGAGGTTGTTCGCACAAACTCAGACCTACCTAAGTACCAGCAGGATGGTAAACCGGCGCGATCGCAACCGTCGCCGGCACGACTTCGGACACGGACCGCTTAAGCAAGTCCGTTCCATGCTTATCGGGATAACCGAAAGCGGCGTTATCAGCGGCCTGACGGTTTCCTGATATATTATCGGCAGAGCGTTCCGCGCCCACATCAAACCCTTTCGTAAAGCAAGATGGAGACCCACAAAGAAGGACGCAGTGAAACGCGGGCAACAATTCAAACAAGAAAGCATTTTAATACAAACACAACGATAGCACACATAACCATGTATTATAGCCCACAATTAAGCAAAATGCACATATATCACAAATAAAGAGGTTAGCCCCAGACTAACGCGAACACAACGGCCACACTACACAGTTATCTAACTTTAATACGGACATAGGCGCCACACCACCACGTCTCACACAGAACCGCCCAAAAGAAAAAGGAAGTGCGAATTCCCCTGAAGCTTCGAGTCCTGGCGCCGTAAGCTCCACAACGTGACCCAGTCTGGCCGTGACTCGCGAAACGTGGTCGGCGAACTCCACCGGCAGTGCCTCGTCCTGCTCAGCGTGTACCGACGCCAACGGACGAAGAGCAACAAAAAGAACAGATGCGTACACCGAGCCAGGGCCCGAATACAGGACCAGAAAAAAAAGAACGAGCACGAGAACGAAGCAGACGAAAAGAACACAAGTCCACAAAGGGACACCACGAGACAAGAGCTCAACCGACATGGATCCGGCAAGACCGCCAAAAGCAAAATCTTTTTATAAGCTCCGGCGCCACGCCCCGTCTCACGCCCGCCTAGGCATCCACCCCCTATACGAGAGGCGCTATACAGAGCAAAGGGAGCGTAATCCCAATCTCGTTCCACTCCGCCGCAGCAACATATGCGAAAGGAAGGCCGAGGAAGAATCAGTCCATGAGCGAACCAAAAAGGAAACCAAAGGGAAGAAACAGAGAACGAGGAAAACCAGACAAGCCGCCCATCAGTTGGGTGCTTCTTCTTACTTTCCTCAACTTAAGTTCGAAAAAAACACGGTATTCCAAACTGCGAAAAACAAGTCGTAATAGGTGGACCGTGGAATGGCGTTCGTCAGCGGGCGGTGTGCGACAGATGTGGTAGGTATGTGTGAGGTAATGGACGACGGGTGCAGTTGTGGCGAGTTGGTGGCAAGAAACGTAATTGTCGTGAATGGCTGGTGCTGGCGTTATGGTGAAGTGGTGGCGTGGTTGAGGAGTTGAAATGCTGGTTGGTTCAGAATAATTGAAAGAACAGAAAAAAGCATAACAGCAAAAGTGTCGCAAGAAGAGCCCCGAATGAATCACATTAATTCCCCTAAACAATGATGGGCTCACATAGCATGTATCTTAAACAAATCTACACACTAACGGGAACCTGAATGGTGTTTGCGAATTTCCACAGCCGCAACACTACCACCACTCCTACCTATTTAACAAGACTCGTCCCGAGTCCGTCAATTGATCGTGTGCCATCAGTGTAGTTTCACCTAGAAAAAAAAAACGTTAACCCAATACGGCATCCCTGAGTTGCGGACATTCATGGTATTATCGTGTCCCAAAATAAATTAACCTGAGGGCTGAGTAACTACATAAACAAACTCACATACAAAACACGAAACGACTTAAATAAATTGCACGGCGCCTAGAAAATGCGAGACATGCGGGGGCAGCACTGCCGTTATTTTACATAACACAACTTAACAACTTACCTTATAAATGTTACACCTAAACCATGAGAGCCCAGATCAATCGGAATCTGACGCGAACAGGAAAAGAAGAAATCAACAGGAGAACCGGCAAGAGAGCCGCCCCATGCAGGCCCGTGTTGATAGCTGCCTAACAAGGACATTCCTGGCCGCTTGCCAAACTGTGCTTTATTCACATGATCCCGGCGCGAGCATGGAAATGACAGG
>CM068959.1:47956495-47967545 GCA_035128595.1 Eptatretus atami | reverse complement strand
CCTTTCATCTAGGATTTATATCTTTCGGGTTGTTGAAAAAAAATACAAATTTTCTCCTTGCATATTACAGTGGTCTTCTCCTAAAGCTTTCATCCATTAAGGTTTTATTTTTGATACTTTTTTTGTCTTCATTGCTTTTCTAGTTTTGAATATATTGCCAGAAGGAGAGGAGAACTTTTGTTAGAGCTACTTTAATGATGTATCTTCCAGATATACTAAAAAGCCCGTTCCACTGAAGTAAATTGAAGAACTCATTTATTATTCGCCATAATTAGTTTTTTATCCAATAGTTGATTATATTTATCTTGTTTCAATTTACATCCTGACCATATTCTCAGTATCTTTAACAGAATGAGAGATGATTGAAACTTGTCTTTGTGTCTGAAAATGTAATTTATTAATAAAAGTGATAACAATGTTTTTAGAAGATTCACCTGAAATAGAAATCATAGGATTGTTTAAGCACAGATTCACCTGTAAAATAAACGTAATTTTCATTTCAAGAAATTTATTGCACAGATTCACCTGAAAAATCAAACGAATGTTTCCATCAAGAAATATTTAGTTTAAGCACAGAGATTCACCTGTAAAATAACAACTTAGAAATTTTATTTTAGATACGAAATAAAATTCACAGAAAAATTTTAGTTTGAACGCACAGATTCACCTGTAAATAAATCGAAATTTTCATCAAGAAAATTTTAGTTTAAGCAAATTTTATTATTATAAATTATGTGAATACAAACGTACTGCGATGTTGTAATCACGAATATAAACATTATAGAAAAACACCTCCGAACCAACAAACACACATTTACATCGTATTCATAAAATATCCTCTTGAGTTGGAAAGAACACATTGTGAATATTGCTCAAAGATGTTTTGAAGAGTATTATAATAGACATCTTCAATCACACAAAAAACACAAGAAAAAATGAGGTTACGTAAGGGAGCTATTATATTGAAACACTGATGGGGGCTTATTTTAAAGGAGCATATAAAAATAAGGATTTTTTCAATTTGGAGAACCCGGTCCACATCAATAGCTGAATCAATTGAAATATGTGAAACCTGAATGTTTGAAAAAGTTATTAAAAAACATTAAAAGAAATGAAAACTTTAAAGTTTATGATGGGAGTGAAAATGATATGGAAAAGACAGATGAAGAACAAACTCCTTATATGAGACAAGCCTTCTTCATTTTATAACATCATTTCAAGATTTTTTGAATAGTGGGGTATGAAGAACTTATCAAGACAAGAGGAGGATGTTGATAATACATTGGTAGAATGGATTCAATATATAAAAAATCATCTTTTTAGATTATACACATTCATAAAATCAAACCCTGCTTAACTTCTTTTATATTGAATTATCCAAAAGAAATTAAAACTAAGAAGGACAGTTGTTAATATTAAGACAATGATAATAAATGTTTTCTTCTGGTCTGTTCTTGCTCACTTCATCCACCAAAATGTAATTCAAAAGGAGCTAAAACAATATATGAAATATGAGAAGAACCTTGGAATTAAGGATTTTTAAATTCCCAATGCCACTAACAGATATTCCTAAATTTGAGAAAAAGAATAAATCTTCTATTATGTATATGATTAAACGGATACAAACAAAAGTTCAAATATTTTAAAATTTCAAACAACTATAAAAATGAAGAACACACATTTGATCTTTTTATATTTTAGTGTTGGAAAGAATTCCATTACACATACATCAATAATTATCAAGATTTAATCTCTCATCAGGTATTCAGACAGGCAAACAAAAATATATCCTTGTAAGCGATTCTGTAATTCATTTCATACAAAAGAACGATATAGAAACAACATTCAAAATATTGGTAGTATTTCATAAATCAGCATGTATTACAATGCCTAACCTGGGGTGAAAGATTCTGTTTGAATTTATAAATCTTATGATGCACCCAGTTTTGTGATATACGCTGATTTTGAGTGTTCTTAATTAAGTTAAATACTGCTTCTCAATCCAAAGAATCATATACAAATTTTAAAATCAAAATTTTCCTGTGTGTTTTCTGTTATTATATCAATCAGTCTGTTGGAGAAAGTATAATAAACTTGACATTATCAGTGGAAAAAAATGCTTACACAAGGTTTGTAAACGATTAGAAAAGGATTGTATAAAGACTAACTAATTAATGAGAAACAAATAACCGGATGAAATTAAGCCAATTTAGAAAATTAGAATTTAGAATTAACATATCTGTCATATTGTGAGGAGGGAAATTGAAGAGTCTTAAAGTTTAGGGATCATTGTCATTTTACTGGTAAAGTATAGAGGTCTCGCTCATTCCTGTTTGTAATGCTTATTATTAATTACCTTCTTTTATTCCAGTCTTTCTTTTTTTCCAACAGCTGCCTCTATGATCACATCTATCTTATAAATGAACTTTCAAAAAACCTGGGAAGTATTTCTGCCATAACAGCACAAGTCAAAGTATATTTCATTTACCAAAAATGATATTCACAAAACCTTTAACTCGTTAAGGGTTTTCTAGATTCTTAAAGTTTTATGCAACACCTGGACTAGCCAACCGGTAGCATCAAATCTAAGTCCACGGGCTCTTTTCCCAATATCTTAATTTCATTTCTTTCCAAAGAGTGAAATATCTAACTAAAGAGGAAATTCATTAAAGAGGAGAGGACTTCAAAGTCAGAGGGAAATTCTAATTTAATGAGGGAAATTAATTGAAGAAATTCTAACTGAAGATGATTCTAATTATAAAGAAAATTCGACAATATTGAATGAAAATTCTAACTAAAAGAGGAATTCTGATTATAGATGAAATTCTGGTTAAGAGGAATTCTAACTAGAGAGGAAATTCAAACAAGGAATTGAAATTCAAAGTAAAGAGAAAATTCTTACAAGTAAGGGAATTTATCCTTATGATTATATGGATTCATTTATGAGATTTAAGAAACACAACTTCCTTCAAAAGAAAGTTTCTATAATAACCTTTATGAAAAGATAAGTGATAAGGAATATAAACACGCACAAGAATTTGGGAAAATATTAAGATAAAGAACCTTGGAGAATATTCATGATTGTATCTAAAAACAGATGTTTTATTGTTAGCTGTGTGTTTGAAGCTTTTAGATCACTCTTCATAATAAAAATTGTTATGGATTAGATCCTGCCCACTGATTTCACAGCTCCTGGTTTAGCTTGGAGTGCAATGTTGAAAATGACAAAACAAGATATAGATTAATCAGTGATGTAGATATGCTTTTGATGATTAGAGTCTAAGAGAAGTGGAATATCACAAGTATGTTCAAAAAAGATATGCTAAAGCAAATAATAAATATCTTCCAATTGTGAGAGTGAAAAAGATAGTAATTATTTGATGTATTTTGATGCTAATAATTTGTATGGATGGGCAATGTCTCAATCTCTGCCTTATGGTAAAATTAGAGTGGGTGGAAGAAAAGGATTATGAAAAGGCTTGATGAATATTGTTATTTCATCTCAAGAGAATTGAATGAGAAGAAGAGGTTATTATTTTGAAGTTGATTTGAGGTACCCCGAGTGATCTTCATAATAAGCATAAAGACCTTCCTTTTGCATGTGAGAAAGAAACCCCAAAGAAAGAAATGGTAAAGTTGATAATTATCATAAAAGTTTTAATATAAAGGTAAATCAACAGAAAAGTTATTTAACAACATTCTATGATAAAGAGGGATATGTTTTGCATCAAAGGAACATTGGAGACAATATTTATCTGCTTGGGTTTGAGAGTAGCTAAAATTCATAGAGTTTTAAAATTTAAAACAAAGTCCTTGGATGGAAAAGTATATTAAATTCAATACAGATATGAAGTCAAATACAAAAGTAAAATTTGAAGGGACTTTTTATAAATTAATGAATAACGCTTATTTGGAAAAGACTATGGAAAATGTTAGAAACAGACAAAACATTAGATCGCACATCTTGGAAAGAAGCTTCCTAGATTGATAAAAATAAACCAAGTTTTGAGAGAGAAGAGGTTTTTTCAGAGAACTTTTCTGCCATTCATATGAAAAAGGAAATATTGTCATGGATAAACCAATTACATTGGAACAGCAGTTCTTGATTTATCAAAGATATTGATGTTATGATTATTTGTATAATGACTTGAAAGAAAAGAGTATGGTGAAATGTTTTTCATGTTGTATATGGACACTGATAGTTTTATTCTAGATATAAAACTGATGATGTTTATAAAGATATGAAGAAAAAAATATTGGAGATATTGATACAAGTAATTTTTGTAAGAAAGCGATTATGTTCAAAAAAGAATGGAAAAGGTTATTGTAAGTTTAAGGATGAGTTGGGTGAAAAGTAATGAGTGGTTTATTGGATTGAGAGCAAAGGCATATGCTTATAATATGGTATCAGATTGATAAAAAGGTTTAAAGGGAATAAGAAATATGTAAAAAGAAATCAATAACTTTAGAAATTATTATAATTGTTTGATGAATAAGAAAGAAGAAATAGGAAAATGAATACAATAAGAAGTTTAAAATTAAGATATATAGTGAAGAAGTAAATAAAAGGCATTAGGAGCCTTTGATTGATAAGAGATTTATTTTAGAAATGGAATAGATTGTGTCCATATGGATATTGTACGATAGAGTGAATAGAATAGATTGTGTTTCATATGGACACAAGTTTTAACGATGGGACGATGGGTTAGGGTTTTTAAAGGGCTACCGCCGCGTTTTTCACAATATATAAATGGTCGAACCAAGTAGTAATCAAACTAAAGAGTGGAGAAATCTCAGTCTGTGGTATATAAATGGAAAACATAATGAATGTGGAAAATATCAAATAAGTCTATTGAAAAAATAACTATAAACAAAGGTAAATAAAACAAATAAGCGAATCATTTAAAACCAATGAGTTAGAGGATGTAAAGAAAATAATAAATATCCTTGAATGGACTAAAAATTTGATGGTATCATTGAACAAAGGAAAAACAATTTACATAATCTCAAAATGATATGCAACTCAGGAGGTGGTCAGATGAGATCATTAAGAGAAGATATCATTTCGTAATGGCACAAAAGGGGTATCTTAAAAAATATAAAGATTCAAGATGTTTTGTTTTAAATATTTTAGATGGGATTATTGTACAAAGAAAATTAAACATTAAAGGAATTATGAGAATAAAAATCTTTATAGTTCAATGATTGAGCTAAACATATCATTGGTTATTGAAAATGAGTGTCCGAGGCTTACAGGTTTCAGATATCTCTTCAGAATCACCTTGAACAAACCACATTACTACGTTGCTACTTAACCAATCTTTATCTTGTCGCATTTGTTATTGAATAGAATGCCCCTAGGTTTAAAAGGGGAGACAAACAAATATGCCTTGGATAAAAAAGGGGTGTAATTTTAGGGGAAAAAAAATGTGAATCGCTGAAAATCCCCCATTCATTTACATGGGAAAAGTGAGCCAGAATCAGTATATCCACCCTACTCACGAGCAATAATAGAAACATGAATGATTAATGATTGTCACGTGGTGCTCCAGCTGCAATGCTGATTGACCTTCGTCTGTTTGACACGGAAAGTAGAAGAACGGTTCAGGTGAACAATGGTGCAGTCATTATAATGTTCACCGTGGCTGTAATCACAATATTGGATCGTTAATTATCCGAGTTATCATTCAAGCCAAAGATCGGAGCTTGACAATTGACAAGTTTGTGAATGACCTCTCATTGAACACGAGCAAATACAATCCGTCGTTTCACTGTCATAAACAGGAAGGATGGGAAGAAAGAGGAGGGAGAGAGAGATGAGGAAGGGATGAGAGAGGGGGGAGGGAGAGAGGAGGTGGTGGGAGAGAGGGAGAGAGGAGGTGGTGGGAGAGAGGAGAGAGGAGGTGGTGGGAGAGAGGGAGAGAGGAGGGTGGTGGGAGAGAGGAGAGAAGGCGGTGTGGGAGAGAGGGAGAGAGGAGGTGGGAGAGGGAGAGAGGAGGTGGTAGAGAGAGAGGGAGAGAGGAGTGGTGGGAGAGAGGAGAGAGGAGAGTGGTGGAGAGAGGGGAGGGAAGGGTGGAGGAGGGAGGGAGAGGGGAGAGGGGGGAGAGGGGGAGAGGGAGAGGGGGGAGAGAGGGAGAGGGGTGGAGAGAGAGTGGAGAGAGGAAGGGGTGGGAGGGTGGGAGAGAGGAAGGGGTGGAGGGTGGAGAGAGGGAGAGGGGTGGAGGGGTGGGAGAGAGGGAGAGGGGTGGGAGGGGTGGGAGAGAGGGAGAGGGGTGGAGGGGGAGAGGGGGGAAGGGGTGGGAGAGAGGGAGGGTGGGAGGGGTGGGGAGAGGAGAGGGTGGGAGGGGTGGGAGAGAGGAGAGGGGTGGGGGGTGGAGAGAGGAGAGGTGAGGGTGGGGAGAGGGGTGGAGGGGTGGGAGAGGAGGGAGAGGGGTGGGAGAGAGGGAGAGGGTGGGAGGGGGGGAGAGGGAGAGGGGTGGGAGGGGTGGATGAGAAGGAGAGGGGTGGGAGGGTGGAGAGAGGGAGAGGGTGGGAGGGGTGGGGAGAGTGGGAGGGGTGGAAGAGAGGGAGAGGGGTGGGAGGGGAGGGAGAGGGGTGGGAGGGGTGGGAGAGGGGTGGGAGGGGTGGGAGAGGGGAGAGGGGTGGGAGGAGGGAAGGGGTGGGAGAGAGGGAGAGGGGTGGGAGAGAGGAGAGGGTGGGGGGGGGAGAGAGGGAGAGGGTGGAGGGGGTGGAGAGAGGGAGAGGGTGGGGGGGGTGGGAGAAGAGGGAGAGGGGTGGGAGAGGGGGGGTGGGAGAGAGGGAGAGAGGGAGAGGCGGGGGGGGGGAGAGAGGGAAGAGGGGTGGAGAGATTGGGAGAGAGGGGTGGGAGGGGTGGAGAGAGAGGGAGAGGGGTGGAGAGGAGGAGAGGGAGTGGAGAAGAGAGGGAGAGGGGTGGGAGAGGGGAGGGGTGGAGAGGGTGGGGAGAGGGAGAGGGGTGGAGAGAAGGGGAGAGTGGAGAGGAGGGAGAGGGGTGGGAGGGTGGGAAGAGAGGAGAGAGGGGTGGGGGGTGGGAGAGAGGGAGAGAGAAGGAGAGGGGTGGAGAGACGGAGAGGGAGGGGGAGAGAGGAGAGAGGGAAGAGGGGTGAGAGAGGAGAGGGGTGGGGAGAGAGGGAGAGGGGTGGGAGAGAGGGAGAGGGTGGAGAGAGGGAGAGGGGTGGGAGAGAGGGAGAGGGTGGGAGAGAGGGAGAGGGGTGGAGAGAGGGGAGAGAGTGGGAGAGGAGGAGAGGGGTGGGAGAGAGGGAGAGGGTGGGAGAGAGGAAGAAGGGGGGAGAGGGGAGAGGGTGGGGAGGGAGAGAAGAAAGGGAAGAGAGAGAGAGGGGTGGAGAGAGGGAGAGAGGAGAGGGTGGGAGAAGGGGAGAGAGGAGAGGGGGAGAGAGAGGGAGAGGGAGGGAGAGAAGGGAGAGGGTGGGGAGAGAGGGAGTAGGGTAGGGGAGAGAGGGAGAGAGGTGGAGGGAGGAAGAGAGGGAAGAGAGGAGGAGAGGGTGAGAGGGAGATGGGGGAAAGAAGGAGGGAGGGGAGAAGGGAGAGTGCAGAGGGGGAGAGAAGAGGGGGGATTCGGGTAGATGTGATGCCAAGTTTCCCATCCATCCGAGAGACGACACACACATTGATGACTCACCCAACCTGTTGAACCCGGGATGATGGTGTGGGTGTGTGTGTTGTGTGTGTGTGTGTGTGTGTGTGTGTGTGTGTGTGTGTGTTGTGTGTGTGTGTGCACCTCGAGGTCATCCTCTCAGAGATCGTATCTAAACTCTAGTTAATAAACAAACTGTGATTCCATGTTGGATGTTTAAGTAAAAAATGTCCAGATAATAAAAAGTAAATTCCGAATCCAAAAAAGATCCTGATTGCTGGTGTCCCTGGACGGAGTAAAATAAAATGACACATTCAATAATTACCTCAACAAGAGGGAAAAATGAATTTTGAACATTTCACCTCACCTTCGCGAGCGGATTAATTATTTAATTATATCAGGGAAGAAATTAATCGTTTTTCACAAATTTTTATCCGATTTAACTCCAGATTTCGATATATTATTAAAACGAAGAGTTACGATCGTTAAAAATGAAATCAGATTTCGAATATCAGCATAAAATAACCTGAACGATACATTATTCAATCTTACTGGGAACCAATCACATTACACCGAGCCGCTTCACTCAGCCAATCAGCCGTGAACGAGAGAAACAAGAACGGACAGCGATCTCTGTCTCTTCCATCGAGATGTAATATACACACACACACACACACACACCACACACACACCACACACACACACACACACCACACCACACACACACACACACACACGCACACACACTCACACACACAGACACACACGCACGCCACACACACACACGCACACACAGACACACATCACACACACACACGCACACACACACATCACACATACACCACACAGCACACACACACAACACACACAGACAGACACACACACACGGACACAACAGACACACACACGCAACACGCACACAAACACCACACACGCACACAACATCACACACACAGACAACAGACACACACGCACGCACACACACACACATCACACAGACACACACACACGCACACACACACACACGCACACACAGACACACATCACACACACACACGCACACACACACATCACACATACACACAGGACACACCATCACACATACACACACAGACAGACACACACACACGGACACAGACAGACACACACACGCACAGCACACACACACACACACACACGCACACACATACACACACGCACGCACACACACACAACACACAGACACACACACACGCACACCACACACACACATCACACACCACACACACAGCACACCACACACGGACACAGACAGACACCACCACGCACACACACACACACGCACACACACACAAAGACACACAAAGACACACAAAGACACACACAGACACAGACACAGACACAGACACAGACACAGACACAGACACAGACACAGACACAGACACAGACACAGACACAGACACAGACACAGACAGACACAGACACACACACACACACCACACTCCACTCCACTCCTGTTCGTTTTCATTCCTCTCGTTGTTTCCATTCACATTCACTCTCCTGAACTCTTCCCCGAGCCCGTTCCCAGCTCCATCACTCTGAGTGTTCAGGTTTTAAACATCATCTCCCATTGAATCGCCAGTTCTCAACATCTCACCATCCTTACTTTACACCAAAATTACCATCTGCACAAATTACGATAGCACAGTTTATCCAAGCCATTTACCAACACGGCATTCCCTCACTTACCGGGGCATTTCTGATCTTCATAAAACTGCTCTTAACAATTAATAATCCCACTTTGTTGGAGAGAAACTCTTCCATGCACGACCGCAAGGCACAGCGAACCAGGACAAACTGACGACACACTGTGGATGTTCGATCACAACGACGAATTGTGACGTCACAATGCAATCATGGAATCTCGTGCTTACGTCAACAATGCTCTTCTTTTTTGAATTTCGAGTCAAGGCTCGTGGAAGAGCGGAACACTGAACGGATCAGGACGCACTCACAGCAGGACAGAGATAAAATAGAGCGAGACTTGGATAAGCCGTGGGTTGTGGGTGCAACGAGATCATTCTTGGCTAAAATGTATATCCCATCTTTGGTTAGATCGTGAGAAAGAGCATTAATCTTGGAGTTAATTTAACAGGTGGTCAGACAGAACACCAATAACTCAATTCATTTATCTTGCCAAAACGAGTTTTTGCAAGATATGTTAGTCAGTCTGTGTTTTTTTTTGTTTTTTTTTTTTGTCTGTAATCACGAAAAAAAAAATTCTGCAGACCACAGTTTTCATTGGAAATTTTTGTAACTTCGCATATCAGAGGCCTATGGAGGTCCCTTTCAGGCCATAAAATTTTGAAGTCAAGTTCAAAGGTCAAGTCACTGTCGCAAATCAGGGGAATCGACAAAACCCTTATTTTTTTGGAGTAATTTTGATCGGATCGTCTTCAAACTTCATGGGAATATAGTTCATGGTCTGGCATTCAGCTGATTAATTTTTGGTGGGCGATTGGCCTTGACCTTCATGGTTAACGCCTAAGGTCAAACATATTTGACCCAAGGTCAAATTTTCAAGTTTTAGGGAACCATATCGTGTAGTACCTCAAATTGAACACCTCGATGAGTGCTTTCTAGATATATCAAGCTTGAGACATTATGACGTGATTTGGTGACGTTTTGAGGCAAACGCATATTTTTCATGGTTACTCTGTAGAACGATTCTCATCGGAATCTCTCGTAGCAGATATTCCTCAAGGAGTCGCTCCTGGTGGATAGCAGCTCTGTTCACCTCAGTGTGACCTTAAAGAAGTCACACGTGGTCACCTTTTGCAAGATACGGATCACCCTACGGGTGACATTGGTTTATTCATTTGTATATCAATACCTTTTCTTAACAAGCGAGAACATTGCTGGTTGTTCTGTTGGAATGAGACCTGCTATTGTTTTTGAATCCCTGAATTATCATTTTTGAGAGAGCTTTCATAACCATAATCAGGAGGTTGATTTGCCTCTTTCAGTTGTTGAAATAATCCTTCATCCATCCATCCATTGGGACCATACTCTGTGCAGAGCATCGGTGCTGCTTCAGCAATCCCCTTGGTGATTGGGCACAATCCTGGGCAGGACACCACTCCAAGACAGGATACCAGCAAGCTGGCACTCATTTTGCCAACCTCGGAAGAATGACGGGCAGAGTCAACCCCACCTGGTATTAATTCAACAGCCAAGTTGGATTTGAACTCAGAATCCGAGGATCCCAAGCCCCCCACCCTCACCATTAAGCCAACATCAGGCATATATCCTTCATCGTCATATTCTAATTCTCCTTTGTCTTTGAGTTCTTGCTCCGTCATTTGGCTAAAATCTTTGAGCATTTGAAGTTTTTCGATCCTCGTGGAGGATCTCGAAGTCTTACTCACGTTGTTGTTCTTGTTCTTCTTGTGGACTTTT
>CM068959.1:47882437-47894194 GCA_035128595.1 Eptatretus atami | reverse complement strand
AAGGACAGGCGCCACACACTCAGACAAAATAAACCCAGTTGAACGGCAAAGGACTTTTGCAGCCATGGAGGGAGGGAGCTGAGGTCGCAGTTCTTTTAGTACCTGAACGTTCCGAGGGAAGGGGTGCTCCATGGTGCGGCACCCGACAGAGGTCGTGCAGTTCGGCCCACAGCCGCACGCCGTGTCTGCGAAGGAGCCCGGCTGGAGAGCGCGGAGTCCAAGGTAGAACGGGCAGCAGACAGGACCCAACGAGAGACCCGGTCAAGGTCGGGTGTACTCGGACCAGCACAACAGACGGGCCGCCGAGGCAGGACGTGGGCAGGCACTCCATGATCACGACCTTCCTTCCTCGACCAACAACCAAGGGACCAACTCAACCACCGAACTCAAGACACCACCACAGAACTCCAGAACTCCAAAGAACTCAACCACTCAACTAACGACCTTCCTTCTTTCTTTGCAACCAGCCAACGAACCCACCGAACTCTCCGACCACCAAAGAACCAACGACCTTCCTTCTTTCTTTCTCAAGACCCTTCCACCAACTCAACCACCCCCACAAAACGAACCCTCAAATCAACTACGAACTCCACGAACTCCAAGCACTCAACCTCCTCTGAGGATCTCTTCATACTTTAGAGATCCCCCCTGGGCGGGGACGGGCCTTGGCGAAGTGACTGTCTGTCGTCGTCCGTCCCGATTGGACAGGGCCTTCATGGGGTCCGCCCTTTCTGGGCAGGGTTTCGGCCAGGCAGGCAAGCCCGCCCACTCCACGCGTGTGAGGACCCGCCAAGAAGAAACTACTATAAGATTTTGCCTCTAAAAACGAGTCGCTGGTTAGGCGAGTAGGCAGTGAAGCGCTTGTCCAGCCCAACCGAGAGTAGCAAGCGAGAGGAAGGTACTGCGGCTCCAACAACAGGGGAAATAAAATAAAATGGGAGAAATGATTTATAATCCTAACTAAAAGCCCATCACAACGCACCCCAGTGTGTTCCCACTACACACAAGGGAGGGATCTATCTGCACATATACTAATGGCATAACTAACTTCAGGACAACTGTATGTTTGTATGCATACGGTTCCTAGCACCGTAACAGTACATTTGAAGACTGAATAACGTGTCTTCTATCATTAAATAAAGATACTGTTGTGAGGAAACGAAGGCATAGTTTAATGACAACTCAAATGAGGTAATGCACGCTTTGTAGCAATTGTGGCAGCGGTCTAATGTACACCGTACAATGAAGGTATGTTCTCATAATGCAGAGGAAAGAAAATCAGTCTTTCATTCAAAAAAAAAAACCTGGTTTTCGCCAACTCCTCATTCTTCCCTCCAAGATTTCAAGACAGCTGTTCATCTTCATTTGGATCATACTCCATCCCCACCCATTGTCTTTAAAAAAAAAATTTTTTAATCCTTAACCCTTCCCAAGCCCACATCTTTTCTGGTTTTCCTCCACCCCCTTGCTCTCCTCTTTATTATTTTTTTTATTCCAGTTCTGCCTCTCTGGTTTCCCTTCTACTTCTATGACAGTGTTTGTACCTGTATCTAGCTTGTTCACCCCCTGTGTCCTCCACCCCCTTTCTCTCATTCTTCCCCATGTCCTTTATTCTACCAAATTTCTCTATTTTGTCCCTCAACCCTGCTGTTGGTGTATTAGTACTGCTCTCTCCCCCCACACTTTTTTCCACCATTATTTTTCTTCTGTTATGTCCTGGTCCATTCTGTGTTCTCGCTCCTCCATGGGCCTGGACCGTTTTAAAGAAACAAAATTTGGCAAGAAAAGAAAGTCCTTCAACAGCATAATAGTCACAAACTATTAAGACTGCTAAGATTTATTGGTAAAGTAAATTGATGGAAAGGTAATTATACGTTGACAAAATTGACTGAATAGTTTGTGGGTATACATATTTTTTTTACTTCCAGTAGGTGTGCAAACCAACGACTGAGCATATATTCCACGTGCACAACAAAAATGAATATCACTCGAAATTGCATGAATATCAATGTTTGTAAACCTCTGCATGCACTATCTGGACCTTAAATTAGGTATCATTCAGTATTATACATGCTGTGGTTACGACGCTTACCACGCTCAGACACAATCGGGCAACTTGCATTTATATATACTGTACTATAGATAGATATATAGATAGATGATCTGTCTGATTGTATTCTTTCACAGTTAACCATTTACGCATATGACAACATTTTACTACCAACCCAGGAACCATGTCTCCTTCCTGTATTCAGACCAGTACCATAGAGTGTGATTGTCAATCGGACCAGTGTCAATGAAGTCATAGAGTGTGATTAAGCTGGAAAATGACTGGCTCATTACTTTAAACCAAAAGAAGACTCATTGTTGTCTGTGTCAGCTCACCCTGTTTCCCAATCCTGTCTATGGATTCTTCACCTTTGCAGGATCTCACTGTTATCTGTCTGCTTGGATTGATAATTATCAGCTCAAACCTCAGCTGGGAAAAGTACATATTTGGTATAGCTAAAAGAGCCTCTCAGCACTTCAGCTACTTGTTTCTTGCTTGGTAATACCTTCCTCTAGCTACTATGTTCTATCTATACAAGGCCACGATATGATCTGTCATGGAGTATTGTTGCCATATTGGGGATGGTGTTCCGGTCTGTCACCCACCTCTCTGAGAGTAACAGCGACGTGCTGCCAATCCGGTGGGACAGAAGTTTTCATCATCCCTTGAACCTCTCTAAGTCCATCGCTATTTTGCCTCTTTGAGCCTTTTCTTTAGATATTTTCATGGAATGTGCTCTGAGGGCCTCTCACGGGTTGTTCCACTTGAACATATGCTTAGTCGCTCTACACGTTTGGCAGTTTCTTCCCATCCATACACTGTATATATCCCGAGGAGTGAGACTATGAGATACTCTTCCAGTTTATTTCCCCATACTGCATAAATTTGGAACTCTTTACCTGCATCCTGATTCCACCTCAATCCTAACCAACAGTGGTCTGCAAAAGTATTCACCCACCTCCACAAGTTTTCAGATTTTGATGCCATCTGAGCTTATTTCATGATGCTTTCAAATCAAACTTGATATATCGTCTTCACAAGCTACTCCAAAGTGATAAAGTTAAAAAATGCAGATAAAATGTGAATAAGTTTGATTAACAGAGACAATCAGATGGTTCTCAGTTGCATAAGTATTCAAACCCTTTGCCAAATTCAAAGTTGCATAAGTATTCTCAGTTAATTCCAAAAAGTCTGTAACAAGTGTGTATCCACTCTCAGGAGAATATCCACTCTCAGGAGTTCAACCTCAAGAATGAACTTTCAAATCTGGATCCCTTCTCTAAAACCTGGTTGCACCTTGTTAAGTCTGTATCTGGTGTATGCTCCCCTTCCATCCCTTCCTTCTCTTCAAGTGGCACCACAGCTGACTCCGCTCGTGAGAAGGCCAAATGCCTCAAAAACATCCTGTTCCCTTCACAAAGCTTGCTTCTATGGACAGGTAGCAAGAAAGAAGCCATTATTGAAAAGACGCATTGAAAAGCTCATATGAAGTTTGTGAAAAAGCATATTAATGATACTGCAGGCATATGGAGAAAAGTTTTGTGGTCAGACGAGACAAAAATTGAGCTTTTTGGTCTAAATTCAGAGCATTAATTCTGGTACAAGCCAAAAACTGCACATCACCCAGTCAACACCATCCCTACTGTCAAGGATTTTGGTGGCAGCAACATGTTATGGAGCTGCTTTTCATCAGCAGGGACTGACAAGCTTGTCAGGTTAGAAGGGATAATGGATGGTGCAAAGTACAGGAATATCCTTGATGAAAAGCTGCTTGAGTCAGCCATGAATCTGAAACTGGGTAGGAGATTCACATTTCAGCAGGAAAATGATCCGAAGCACAAAGCTAAAGTCATACGAAGTGGCTGAATAAGAAGAAAATAAATGTTCTTGAGTGATCCAGCGAAAGTCCTGACTTGAACCCAATTGAACATTTCTGGCAAGATTTGGAGATTGCAGTCCATCGACGATCCCCATCAAACTTGGCAGAACGAGAGCAATTTTCATGTGAAGAATGGGTTAAGATTTCACCATCTCACTGTGCAAAGCTGGAAACACCTACCCAAAAAGATTCATAGCAGTCATTCCCACAAAAGGTGTTTCCACAAAGTACTGGCCTGAGGAGCTGAATACTTTTGTAAGCAGTGAATTTTGATCTGTACATGTTTTTCACAGGTATTCCTGACGTGTAGCCTCCTTCAACTATGTGTTAAGTTTGATCTCTTCAGTTATGAATAAAAAAGTTGATTTGGAAAAATTGTTTCTCCATAATTTGTAATTCATCTCAAAGTGGCATTCTTGGTTGGGGGTGAATATTTTTGCAGGCCACTGTATCAGGTAAGATCAGGTACGGCAGCATGCGCCGGAGCAGCGTGTCGCTGTGTCCGTCAGTATTCCAGGAGCCTTTGTCTGGCCATCCCCCAGGCAGATGCCTGGCCCAACCCCATATTCTTGAGATGCCGAACAGCCTGCTGTGACCACGAGGCACGTGGTCGGCCCGTTTGCCTCCTACACTCATGAGGTCCTGCACTGAGAGAATTTTCTCAGCAGGATCAGCGTCAGAAAATGAGCCACATGTCCATACAGCCGCAGCTAACGCTCACGGACAATACAGGTAACAAATCTCATTTGAGTCTCTCTCAGCAACCGCTCGTTGGACACAGTCTGACCAGCGAGAGCCAAGGATTCTCAAAGAAACCTGGTACTGAAGGAGTTAAGTCTCCATCTCAGATCCCTAGTCAGAGTCCAAGTCTCACATCCCTAGAACAAGATTGGAAGCACCAAGGACTTAAAGACTCGGACTTTTGTTTTCCTGCATAGGTACTGACGCCACACTCCATGATTCAGTGAATCCATGACTCCCCAGGCCCGACCCAGACGTCAATTGACCTCTGGCTCACAACATGCGGAGACATGAATATCACTGCCAAGGTAAGCAAATCTCTCCGTGATCTCAACATCCTCACCACAAACAGGTACAGACAAGATAGAAGTATCCAAGATGTCATTGAAAGCCTGGATCTTAGTTTTGACCCAGGAAACCTGTAATCCCAATGGCTCCGACTACTCATTCAGTACCTCGAGGGCACCAAAAAGGATATCTAGAGTCTCTGCAAAGGTGACTGCATCATTTGCAAAATCAAGGACAGAGATCTTGACATTCCCAAACGATGCACTGCAACTTGAAATCTCTGATATCCTCCACAGAATCCAGTCCATACAAGCACTGAAAAGTATGGAGGCCAACACACACCCCTGATTAACTCCATTAAAAACTGGAAATAAGTCAGAGATGGAACCACCACACCTCACAGCACACTCAGTACCAGAGTATACAGTAGTTTAGAAATCAGATTGATCAGTTTTGTTGGTACCCCACAAAGACCGAGAATCCTCCAGATGGCATCCCAATTCAATGAAATGAACGCTTTGCGGAGATCAACAAAGGCTGCGAGCAGCCCCTGCGAAAACTCTCATCCACATTCGGTGAGGACCTGAAGAGCGAGGATATGGTCAATTGTTGACCTCTGGTGTAAAGCCTGACTGATCTGGGTGCTGGTGTTCAAGCAGATGGTGGGAAACCCTATCAAGAATTATCCGCCAAAAGACCTTGCCCGGCACTGGGAGCAGCGTCACCCCCTCAGTGACTGTTGCAGCTGTTGCAGGCCTGGTGATCACCCTTCCTTTTCTAGAGAGGGACAACAAGGCCCCTTTTTCCAATCAGTGGGGATGGTGCCTGTGTTGCAGACAGGGCACAGAACTGCATGCAACGACACGAGTACAGCATTTCTACCAGCATTGAGAAGTTCAGCGTGGATGCCACAGATCAGAAGAGCTTTACCCCATTTCAACCAGTTCACCGCAGCCTGTGTTTTCAAAAACGAAGGTGGATCAAAGTTGATTGGAGGGTCAGCAATAGAGATAGTAACACACCTGATGTCCAACTCAACAGTTGGTGGGTCAGCCTGGTGCAGCCAGTCAAAGTAACCAGCCCAGTGGGCCTTCACTTCAGACTCCTCCGTCAAGAGCCCACCACCCTCCACTCCAACTGCATTACACTGGGGGATGGGCTTGGAGGAACACAATGCACGAATTACTCTATAAGCAGGATGAGAATCACTTGACCACAGGTGATGTTCTACCCCTTCACGGATTCCTTGCACATAGGCCTTTTTGTCCGCCCTCATTGCACGTACAGTTTTATGCCTCAACCCCCTGAAGAGCGCAGCTCTGCCAGGAAGCATGGCCTTGCAACTCTGTTCAATTGTACCCAGTGTCCCTTGGGAATCAAAGTAGTTCTTCACCTGACAGCGGGTTCCAAGACATCTACCAGCAACACCAAGGATGGTAGTGTTGAAGACACTCCACAACTCTTCAGGATTCCCTGAAACACCCAGAATGCCCCCCCCCCCAATCTGCACTCAGCCTATTTGCAAACTCCTCAGCTAGCCTCTCATCTTTGAGCTTGCCAACATCCAGCCTAGGCTGCGACAGTTTAAGCTGCAGCTTCAGTGTTGCTGCAACAAGCCTGTGGTCGGTGTTGAGGAACTGAAGAACTCCAGTAGATCCTCAGTTCTGAAGCACCTCCAGCAACCATCAACGAGCACATAGTCAATCTCCTTTGCTATACCACCAGCATTGAAATTCCAAGTCCAGAGATCAGCCCATATCCATGACTTCTTGCAAAGTCAAGGAACTTAGTGCTATTCTGGTTCACAGTTCAAGACCCATGGGGACGAACATGTCTCATAACCATCCCTGTCAGTGCCAGTCGATGCAATGAGGATATTATAATGCAAAGTTTGAATACACATTGGTTGACGATTCAGCAGTGAGAGTTATTGAAGAATGTAGAGAAGAGAAGGACTTGGGTGTGGAGATGACTACTCATGTTAAATGGTCCTCAGAGTTCGCAATGGCAGCAGCCAAAGCTACATTTGTTATTCAGTCCATAAGAAGGAGTTTAAACCTTTTAGACCTGAAAAGCTTCATTATATTGGAAAAGACGTATGTTCGACCTCATTTAAAGTATTGTAAACAGGCATGGAGTCCCTACCTTGTCAAGAACACAGAACACCTGGGAAAAAAAAGTATGGCATCGAGCCACTATGATGGTAGCCAGCCAGTATCAGATATTTGTCGCATGAAGAGCGACTCCACAGGTTGAAGATGTACTCACTTAAGCAAACACCTTTGAAAGGAGATCTGATGGAGTTGATAAGTTAGTTGAACATAGACTATGAACAGTTTTTATCCCCATGGTTTTTTGATAAAAACGGTGGGATGTTGTAATCGTCTGCGTCTGTCCATCTGCCCGACCGTCACGCTATCTCCTCCTAAATGGTTGGGGAGAATTTCACCAAACTTGGTAGTTATGATCACCACATTGTAAGAATGTGCAAGAGCAGTGTCAGCTTTGGCCCCACTCCCTTTGGCGGGCACAGTCAAATACCAAGAAATGCAATTATGGGCACATTTTAAACATCTTTAAATGATACATTGTATATGCAATCAACATTGGGACACATGAAATAAGCAACGATTTTTTTGGATTTGACCCCCAGTTCATTTCCCAGGGGGCTGGAGACTTGGGGTCACAGGGGTCTAAAGGAGAAAATAATTTTAACTCAAAATTTGATATTGGGTCATTCCTGGTGGAACTTTTTGACATCTTTCAACTTTACTTTAGGTGGGAAGCTTGGGGATTTGCGAGGGCGCGCCATTGACGGCATTCTGGTTTCAGCTTGCAAACTCCAGATCCCTCTGCGACCATTCATTAAAACTCCATAAGAGGAGGTCAATACTGCAGGTCAGACAGCGTGTAGTGAATTGCTGGAATGAGTTACCACATAATGTAATGTTAGGCACGACCACCAATGCCTTTAAAGCACAATTATTTCATGATTGAAAAAGGTCAGGTATGAGACACAAGAAGACCAACTTGTACAGTACAGTCCCATTAAATCTTAAACTTAAAAGTGTGCGTAATGATAGATTTCACATTGACCTAGTTATGCAGCTACAAACGTAGGTTTAGATTTATTTATCTAATCTAAGGTATCAAATCATGCATTTCGCCAAATGAGAGTGGCACACACACACACACACGAAGGCTATCAAAGTTGCAATCAGATGCACAAATCCATAATTGATGTTATTGCACCATAAAATCATGTGTATCCCATTACATGCTATCTTTTCTCAACATTAAGAACTATGTGGTTCACTGCGCTTCATTTTATGCCTGCAGTCTCGGCGGGTGGTGGCGCCAGCAGAGTCTGCAGCAAGGAATGTGCTCCACTCACCTGGAAAGCTTACCTTTTCTCCTTTGTGCACCAGAACGCTGTACTCGAAGCCCAAAAGGTAGCTTTTGCATTTTGATAGCGCACGTTTGTGCAATTGCCAAAAGATTAGTGGATTCAAAGTAAGGGATATATCTCGACTGAGCGTGTGTGTATATAATATATACATATATGTGTATATAATATATACATATATATACACACATGTACATACACTGACAGCATGGCCTTCGAGTGCACGCACTCACCTCTGAGCTATCTAGACTAGGTTTGAATCCCGACCCAGCTGAAAATTGTCATCCCGGTGTTTCACAGGTGGGGTGATTCATCAATGTGTATGCTGTCCCTCGAATGGAGGTCAAACTGGGCATCTCTTCTGCTGGCTTTTATTTGGTGGACTTTAAGATCCCATGGTGTCCTTTTCGAAGAGTATGTGAGCTATCACGAGCACCATGATCAAATTCCAAATTCCTGCCTTAACGACTGTTGTGAAGGCAACGGCAAACCACTGGGTACAATCGTTGCCAAGAACCTGAAGGGTATTTGATCAGATGAGAGCTGATTGGTTATTCCCTCTAATTATGGGTGAGAGACATGATTGGGTCTTGTTATTTATACGTTGACTGCTCTTGACATTGCACGTGGTACATGCTTGGGAGTGCTTCCTTGGGCGGCTGAGGTTGGTGTGTAGCATTGGGATTCCCATGTACAGGTATTGGACCAAACTGAACTGAACTGTGGCTGAACAGATTGAGGCGAAACTTTACACGTGTGACCGCCTATCCATGAGGTGCAAAAAGTTCACACATATGATGTCATAGGTCACATGGTTTGGTAGCCAGATTGGATTTACCCTAAAAACCCATAAAAATCTTCTCCAGAACGGCTGGACAGATCGAGGGGAAACTTCACACAAATGTTCCCCAAGTCATGGGTGTACGTTTGTGAAGGCGGGACCCGTTCCACCAAGTGAAGTATGTGGGCGGATGATATTGTTGGGCTTGCTGGAGTTTAAGGCTGAGGATTTTTTTCTTTCTAATCTCCTTGGCCCGTGGATTTGATGTGTCCGAGTCTGCTGGGAGGCTTGCCGAGTTCTGGGTACAAGTGGACTACCACTCGGTCAGCTGGTTCTCTGGTTGATTGGGAGGTCATGGCCCTCTCTGACCATGATTGTGGCAGCCTGTGAACCAGTGCTGGATTAACCATTAGGCAGACAAGGCATGGGCCTTAGGGCCAGCCAAAATTTTGGGCCAAAAATTATTTTCACATTAAATATTTGTCTTTTTTTGTATTAAATATTTTGTTCTTGAATCAGTTCATCTTTTGTCTGGGGTCCATTTCCATGAGCCCGAAATCTAATTTAAATTTTCAGGCCATTCTCTAAAATTTCAAAATGTGCCTTAGGGCCAGCCGAGGCTTAATCCGGCACTGCTGTGAACACATGTGGCAGCAATATAGATGCAGAGGAGGTCGTGACGGTCATACTCTACAACGAGAGCATTACAGATTATAAGTTTTGGTTGTCTCGATATGTTGATGTTCAGACCCCACCACGGTTTATCCAAAATGGTTTGGGTATGTGGACTGGGGATCGGCAGTATTGTGCTAATTTTCGGGTCACGGAGGATGGCACGGTCACCCACATCCCTAATGTGATCGTCATTGGGATGGACCGTGGCCAGGTGTTTTACGTGGGACACCAGACAGCCAAAAGTATGCCGCCGGTGCGGTCAACTGGGTCACCTTGTGTCTGGGTGGAAAGTACAATTTTGCTTCCAATGTGGCCAGTTGGGACATTTGAGGGAGCACTGCACCGCCCAGGTGCAGTGCAACCTCTGTGGTGTGCCGGAGTTTTTGGCTTCTTTGCAGCATGTTAGCCTAGTTTATTTTGTCTGTTTTTTTTCCTCCTATCTCATCTATTTCTTTTTTTATACTTTTTGTCCTGCACTTTTGTTAGTCTCTTCCTTCCTGCTTTTCCTCGGCCTTCCTCCTATCTGGTGGGCCTCACCCACCAGGCAGAGAGGTAGCCTCTCACACTTCCTTCCCACAACCCCTCCCCCTGCTTCTCCCCCCACCCCCTTTCCCAGTGCAGTGCAACCTCTGTGGTTTACCGGGGAACACCTTCCGCTCCTGCCTGTGGAGTTATGCGAGCAGGATGTGGGCATCTGTGGGTGGGGGCAGGAGTGTTGCCCTGGGATCGAGTATGGTGATGCCTGTGCCTGTCCTCATCTAAACCCCCCCTCCCCCTTTCCATCCCCCACAGTAGGGGATGGAGGAGAAAGAGGAGGGGGGAAGCAAGGACTGAAATGTGGTTATGCTGAGTGGCGGGGCCTGTGAAGTTGGCAGGGAAGGACCCTTCTAAAGGAAAGGTGGTTGCTCCAGTGGTGGGGGCGGAGGGAACAGCCTCCACGCAAGAGACCCCACCGCAGGAGGTCGAAGAAGCCGGTTCCTCCTCCGGCTATGAGGACATTGACCCAGGTGATTGGGAGGTTAAAAAAAAAAGCGCTCAAGGAGAGGCCGGGACAAAGGGAAGGTTCTCCTGGACAAGACCCACTGGCAATTTATAAAAAACCGGTCCACATGAAACAAACCCCCTGTAAAGACTGCCCATCCAGGGCCGGGGGAGGGAGTCACTAAGGGCAGAGATCGCAAAGTGGTTGAGTACTCCTGACCCCCTCCCTCTCTTCCCTATCTGTGCCTGTTCCTGCTCTCAGTCTGCGAGAAGGCCCCTATCCCTTACATTTGAACCCCCTCCGTGCGCTGTAGAGGCAATAGAGATATAGTTTGTTTTATTTTGACCTTTTGATTTCTGCTTTTGGGGTTTGGGGTTCTTTTGCTTCGATTTCTTCGACTTCTTTGATTCTTTCTTCCTTTTTTATTTCTTTTCTTATTCTTTCATTTCCTCCTTGATTTGTTTGATTTCAGGTTCCTTGATATTCTTGTGTGTGGTTATTTTTATTTATTTCTTTTTGTTCTTTGAATTTCTTGTTTGATTAATTATTTGTGATTTGGTTTATTGTAGAGATTTTTTTTTTTACCTTTTAAAATAATAATAATAAAAAAAGGACAAGGCCATAAACCCCCCATGCCCCCACCCACAGAGCATGTGTGGTCGCCCAATGGTTTGATGAGTATAACACTGTTATCCATATGTCATGGCCACCTCAGTCACCATATCTGAACCCATTCTAGCTTTATGGGATATTCTGGAATGATGCCTGAGACAGCGTTTTCCACCTCCATCAAACAGGTGTGAATCGATCGACCTTCTTGTGGAAGAATGGTGCCGCATCCCTCCTGCAGAATTCCAGACGGTAGTGGACTCTATGCCAGGGCACATACAAGCTGTACTGGCCACACATGGTGGCCCAACACCTAAGTATTGAGTGACTTTACACTAGCGTTTCC
>CM068959.1:47868645-47882427 GCA_035128595.1 Eptatretus atami | reverse complement strand
GTCCACGACCTGTATATGCTACTTTTGATTGTCTGCATCTGAAAAGGAACCAAGGTATGGTTTGAAACAGTAAAGGATTTACCTTGCATAGCTTTTCTTGGTTGCTTTATGCATCTTTTCTTTGGCTGGAACAGCATGATGAAAGTTGTAGTTCTCACGTCGAAGTCCTGAAGAACTCTTGTTTGACGTCTGGAGCTCCATTAAGATGTTTTACACATCAGTTGATCGTATGTGGGAGCGACCAAGCATGACAACAATAGCTGACAGCACCTGCTCAATATTTACACATTCAAATGAAAACCGAAATGTGAAGGTTATATATGGAGTATATATAGTACCACACACTGGCCAGCCTAAAGCAGAACACCCACCATTCCACCCAAACCTGAGAACCAGCACGTAAGTACCCTAAAACCTTGCATCAGCTGTGTAATTACACAAACCGTCACTGTTATATCTGAAAGAAAAAGATTTTGCATTTTACGAAATTGTGCCTTATAACTATTTTATGAAGTCTGGGCAGAAAGTGGACCAAACGTATAATAATTATCCATTTTTGACATCACTTTTATAGTTTCAATTTTATCCCTTTTCTCGGCTGAGCAATGCCTTAAGTTGTATAAACCATATTCTAACATAGTGAGCGTTCAAACATTGCTTTTAAAATGAAATGAGTTCTCCAGCAGGGCAATGGCTCACACTTGCCAGCTATGTCTTCTGATGATCGTTTTCCTCGCACAATCCTGGTCGGGCCGAGGTGCTCAGGATGATGGCCCTGATGACAGGTCAGCAAGCTTTCCGCATGTGCACATATTATTCCAACCTTTGCCAAATATATGAGTCGTAGATAGTGATCGATGTTATCCGTGCAACGTCCATGTCCTTTCACGTCTAGGACGCAGGACGAAGGCTCGTCATCATGGGTGATGGCAAAACGCCATTCCGAAGGAACCTTCACCAGCGACTTCAGCAAATATCTGGAAGCCAAGCAGGCCAAAGAGTTTGTTCTGTGGCTTATGAACAACAAGCAAGGGGGGTAAGTGAGTGGTGTTGTGGCATGACTCGAGCACATATACCCTGTGTAAGAAGCCCAGTAGTTATGGAAATTATATCCTTGGAACATTGAGAGTCATTGCAAATGGGTAGTCGTTTAATACAGCGGTCCATCATATTTTAACATCGAACATCTTGAGATGAGCAATATAGTTATCGAACTTTATTTATTTGATAAAAAGTATGACAAGCCGGTAGGCGACATGGGTGGTCGCTATATAATTGCATACTAGTCATACAGTTTTTGATGGATCGGGCTGAAAATTTTTGACAAAGAGGTTGATTATAGTGCGCATAAAAGTGCGGAAGGCGATTTTTGATTTTCTAATTTTTTTTTTCAGATTTTTTCAAAAA
Organism: Eptatretus atami; assembly: GCA_035128595.1. Taxonomy (NCBI): domain Eukaryota; kingdom Metazoa; phylum Chordata; class Myxini; order Myxiniformes; family Myxinidae; genus Eptatretus; species Eptatretus atami. The sequence goes on along the minus strand of CM068959.1, from coordinate 47,881,020 downwards.
TTTCAGTCCCGTTGCTGGGCAACGGTGGCGTCAATAGCAACGGTGCTCAAAAGCATAGAACTAGATCCTGGTATGAACCTACCAGTCAAGTTCCATCAAAATCGGTTGACTCCTCTGGCCTCCAGAGCTGTCCATTACATACAAACAAACAGACAGACATACAGACAGACGGAAAACCTGAGAATAATGGTAGTCTAGCGACCACCCAAAAAGGTAAGAGAACCACAGCAAGGGAGGTTGTTGTCCCTGCTGCAGGGCCGCAAAGAGACATGCAGATGGAGCATTCTCTGACGACCTTACCAAGTATTTGGACAAGCAGGCAGCGAAGAACTTCATCAGCTGGCTGTCCCGCAGCCGACCTCACGGACAGTGAGTACATACTCGGCACTCACGGTTCTTGGATCTATGGGATGCAAGACAGTGCACATGGGATGCGTGAGACCACAATCATTAATGTAGCCATGCATTTAACTTTAAACGTAACTTCTCTGTATTTCTTACTTGTCTACTCATATGTGTAGGTCCTGCTAAGAACCCACAAGTTGTTGAAGCATGCTATACTCAAAGTGAAAATGTAGTCTCCAAATCCTTCCATCGGGCATGTGAGCAATGTATAAGAAGGATAGAGGCTACTAATCCAGGGGCCAGACCTGATTTCTGGTGGTCCAAGGTACTTCGTCAGCTAGAAAATTTCCATTGCTGTCAGGTGTTCGGCCAATCGGGAGAGACCAATGCAAGGGTGGATGTAGATTCTGAAAATGGTGCAATTATTTTTTATTGACAAATAAATTCTATTCATACATGTAGTCTCACACATAGACATTCGTATAAAATATGCATAAATATTTTACCTAAGTAGAGGCAGGATGAAGATGATATGTATATTTTCTTCATTAATTCATACTCGCATATCAATTCAACATCAAATTTATTGAGGATATGCAACAGAGTGATAAAAGAGTGTCCTTACAAGATCACAAGAAATGTACCTTAAAGTAGTAAAAAATGTTCAGAATAACAACAAAAAAAAAAAACCAAGTATGCGTAGAAATACAGATTTTGATCGAAGTCTGGACTTAGATAATATCTCATTTCACAAAAAAAGGAAGGCATAAAAAACATTTCACTCTTATTTTGTGACATGTAATTAATACTGATAAAATTCATTTTAAATAGTGAAACTAGAATGATTGACGGACCTCAACTTTAATAGGCTCTACTTCACAAATTTTACCTTCAAGATGTTCAAACAAAGTAAGAAGACAAATCAGCTGAATTCTGATTTGTTTTTTTTTCAAACATAAGAACATCAACAAACACACAAATGGGAAAAATAGAAATGATGGAAAGAGGGGGGAATAGAGGAGCGAGAAAGAGGAGCGAGAAAGAGGAAAGACAAGGAAAGGAGAGACACAGAAAGAGATAGATCGAGAGAATTAGGTGGGGGAATGATTCAAGGTCTTAGCTGTATTCTTGTTTGAAACCATGGGCATTGACAGAGTTGTTTTGTGGAGCTTGGATTCAGACTTAGCTTGCAATGTGCCTAATATACTGCTCAATGACTGGTATCAAGGAACTGTACTTGAAAACTGGCACTGGTCACAAGAAGAGGTTTCACAGCAGAACTAGGAGAAGATGTGGCACATGTATTGCCATCCATTCACTCATTCAGCGGCTGTGACTCGACATCAGCATTTAGTGCAATGGGGAAAGAAAAGTGGATGAAGGCCGTCACAGAACATCCACAATTGATGGATGGACTTAAGGGTCATGGAAAAGATGCAACAAAGATTGCCCCTGCGACTGAAGCGGCATATGTTTCTTTTGGTGTCGATCATGTATACTGGATGAGATGAAGTATCTCTGGATGCCGTTCGCTATGACTTGTTTGCAAAGAAAACCAAGACAAGTGAAAAACTACCTCCCACAATGGATGCTTTCAAGCAACATATAAAGTGTGCCAACTACCATGCTTACATCTGCTCAAATGCTACTGTTCAGGTTCTATCAGCATCTCCTGTCAACAATAGATGGGAATTGGATGAGAATGGTCACCTTGTTCCAAAGCTGATGACCCTCCCACCAACTGGTGAAGCCCTTTTGCCATTTTCCAAGTGTGGATGAAAGAGCAACTGCAGTAACCGAAGGTGTAAATGCCGGAAAGATGATAATATTTGCTCTGATGCGTGTATGTGACGGTGAAGCGTGCAGCAACTGAGTGTTATACGTATGTATATCTGAGACACCGATTCAGATGAATAGTCATTACACTTTTCAATTATTTGGATTGTACCTGAAAGCCCTTGTGACCGTGATTGAGAAGCAAAGCGTGGAATTTTTTTAATAACGAGCAAGAGAGACCAGTTCTGGAAAAACAAACTGATCACACATACAGCATGTATTATCAGAGGAATGATGGTCGCCGAGTTTGTAGAACAGTTACTTTATCGCATGAACTTTCACGATTGTCTACAAAGTCATAGCAAGGTAGAGTAGATGTGTTGACGTGAGTGGAAACACTATTATTGTTTCTTCATGCCACATTCATTGACATTTGCATCGTAGTTGCTTGAATAACATTGTAATTTCATTTTTAAATGCATAACGATTTTAGCACTAATTTACATCCTGCACGAACTTCATCGTGATAATTTACAGGAAGGAGCATTGTTTAAACATTATATGATCCAATATGCCGACACGCCTATTCATGCGGTTAATCTGGAGGAATAGATGAACAGGTACAATGATGTTTATCACTTTTTAGAAATCAGTTGAAGCTATTTGAATGGTGGAATCCACTTTCACAACAAAAAATACCGAATTTGAACCGACTTTCATATTTGAAACGACAGTATGCTTACAATGCTTATTTCACATTAAAAATAAAATAAAATAAAAATCTTTATCTGTAAATTCTGAGTTTGCTTGATAAAATTTAGCTTCAGTGAATGACATTACCTTGAAACCCTTCAAGTTGGAATGTTTTGGTGAACAAAATGAACGGAAATCAGGATGTATTCAACAGCACACGACATCTCTATTTGATAAAAAAACTGCAAATGTCAAAGATCAAGTTTCAAAGAGAATAAAAGAAAATTGAACCACTTCGAGAATTCCTATCCACCCGAATGAAGTCCCCCACATATGTATCTAACATCTCGTAGCAATTAATTTTTTTTAGCCAATCAAGTAGGATAACTCAACTGGGGCACTTTTTGCAGTTTGCCCCCCCCCTACTATCTACTATACATGGAAACCTCAGAACACAGGAGGAGGCCATTTGGCCCATCGTGTCTGTGCCGTACCAACACCCTCTTAACTTGATCCTTCAGTTGATATATTTCTCTTTCTACATACTAACCTCATAATTAATACCATGATCTTAATCTAATTTAACATCCACATCCTTTTATAAGTTATTCTCGGACGGGAATTTGGCCAGGCTGTGGACACACTAACCTACTCCTCTTTTACAAAGATGTCACATAGATAACGTCCAGCACCGAGATGCTACCAGGACAGCTGGCATTGTCTTCAATCAAAGGACCTGGTGTTCTACGATGCAGCATCACCTAGCGCCATTTCGTCACAACAGTAGTTTTTGGTCAAGTTTGATCCACTCGGCGGATGACATCCACAGCTCAATGACGAGCACGCAACCAACTGATCTATCCTGTTTAAAATTACTCGATGTTTAAAATTTATTATTGACCATCAGCCCCAGAAAAACTCATCTGAAGATGTTTTTCATGCGTATAACTGAGAATGTTGACAACATTTTCAAGATGAGACTTTTACTTCCAGTGCAATATCTGAGTAGACACAAAGACGGACTCGTTTACACTCGTTTATTACATCGTTAGGTTGTTCGTTCATTTTGTTTGGGAGGTTAAAGAGGAGACCGTGAGCACATTGTAGGAATGGCCAGACCCAGCGGACGCAGAGCCCATGGAAAATGGGACTTCGGAGCCCTTTAAAAAGGCAGGCTGAGATAGAGAATGGTCCACAAACGGTAGGGTAAGACCATCATGGTGGAAATACTGGATTCAACTTTGTGGCGGTCATGAAATGACATTCAATGAAGACTGTGTCTGAAAACAACAATATCATGGACTTGCTTTAAAAGGATTAAGTTTCTATAGCCCTCCATCCCACCCCTACTTCCTCGTGGGTACCTAATAAATAGATGGCTCTTTAACTCCAGCAAGAAATGTACAAAATATAGAATTCAACGGCCGACAGGGGCTCAATCTCAAAAGCCGAAGATGTTAAGCCAGCCACCATAACCGTAAAGTTAACACCAGGGTTGTTTAAGATAATGAAGGGTGTGAACAATATAGATACAGAGGAGTTTTTCAGAAGAATGGACAGTGATGGGACCAGGGATCGTAGTCTGAGGCTAAAGATGAGACTTTGAACAGTACTGAGGCAAGAATCTTTCATTCAGAGAGTAGTTAATGCATGGATGGTCTCCTTAGAAAGGTAGTGGCAGCATATGGAGTAGCGAGATTTAAATTGGAATTAGATAGGTACCGAGATGCATTGGAGATGGAAGGGTACAGGGATATTTGCAGGACTTGTAGGCAACTCGTAGATGGGTGATGGTTCTGGGGTTGGGGTAGCGTGAGCACGGTGGGCTAAATGTCCTCCTCCTGTGATAAAGTTCCTTGTTTGTCATCCTTTTGTTGTTTACATCTGAAAGTTGTGACAAAGTTGCTTGTTTGTGACAAAGTTTCTTGTTTGTTATACTTTTATTGTTTACATCTGACCACATCCTTCCTTATACGAGTTTATACTTGTCGAAATATCGACATTGTTTCTACTTATACCATCTGAGAGTTGATAAAAACATTAACATTTAAGACTGAAAGTCAACTTAAGGTAAAGTAATAATAACAAAACCGGCACTCAGTAGAGTGCATACCTCCGCCAGGCTGAACAGTTTACGTTTTGTTTCCCACTGATAGGCCGGATCTGCATCCAGACCTGAACCAAAATCGAATCTGTCTGTTCTTGTCACATTCACAACTCATCCACCGAGTTTTGTCCAAGTTTTGTCACAATCCAACCACAACGTTTTGAGATAATGTGCTATATATTGGTTTTGGCCCTATCTCATCATCGTGAAGAATCGATTAAAAAACAAAGTCTCACATCCAGATCTGGAACCCAGATCTTCAACAAAATCGGATAAATTAGTCTTTGGCACAAACCAAACCTTTTCAACAAGTATCATCTGAATCCGTCTACAACTTTTTCAAATATCCTGTTCACAGGCAGACAAACGGGCGAAAACATAACCTCCGTCGACCTTCGGTGACAGAGGTAATAAGAGCGAAGTCAATGGTGCACCTTCTCAAATCGCCACGCTTCCCACCTAAAGCAAGTTTGAAAGATGGCCAAAAAGTTACACCAGGAATGACCCAATATCAAATTTTGAGTTAAAAAAAAATTCTGTTTTGACCCCCGTGACTCCAAGTCCCCACGTCCCCCAATGTTACATATTTCATGCGTCCCCCAATGTTGGTTGCATATGCATTTTCATTAAGTGGTGTTTAAAAATGTGCCGGTAATTGCATTTTTTTTTGCATTCGACATTTTGACGCCCAACCCACGGCCCCAGGGGCTCGGGCCAAAAATGATGCCGCTCTCACACCTTCTTTCCAGATGGTGATCATAACTACCACATTTGGTGAATTTCTGCCCAACCGTTTATGAGATACCGTGACGGACGGACAGACGGACAGAAGGAGCTGATTACAATTTCCCTCCATTTTTTTTTTAAAGCGTGGGGTAAAAATTGTGTTTACATCGGGCCTTTTACCTATGAATACAAGGCGCTGAACCGATCTTTATCTTTACTCTTTTCACATTTTCCCAATTGGAGATGAGTCAGCCTGCTTAACGTCTCTTGTTCATGGCAGAGTATTTCATTATGCAGCGCCCTTTGCCGGCACTGTACTGAATCCAAAATGCAAATCATGTCAGGTATAATACTCCCTCGGCCCCAATACTTACCCATATTCTTTTCTAACCCTCACCCCCAATATTTACCCACACTCTTTTCTAATCCCATTAGCACAACCCTGCAGTGTCTCCCCATCCTCCTTTTACTCCTCCTCTCCTCCTCTAGCCCCCTTACCCTCCACCTCCTCCTTCTCCTCATTCCAGCATCTATATATAACTAGACGACCCGTGAATCCGTTGGGTTCCCGCTGTGACAGCAGATGAGGGAATATTTCAAAAAAAACAAAAGATGGCTCCAGCGAACTATACCGCTGAGGTTGTTTGCATTGATCAAATTCTCCCGAAGAGTACTTGATGAATCGGGAATTGATTTTTTAATAATTTTGTCGTTGCCCGATTTGAAGAAACTTGATACTGCACACCACATGAGAATGGTGAGTAAGGTGGGCCGAAAATTTTTGCGCTATCGTGTACCGTTTTGGCTGTATTTCGGGAACATACATACAAGATGAGAGTTTTAGTAATATATAGATAGTTAAATATAATCGATTGACCGGAACAAAAATTCGTTCCATTAATCACATTTATTGCCTGTTTTTACAACCCCATGTTTCCATGTTTGAGGACGACGAAGAGGGACCTTGAGCTTTAATGTAGCGGTTGCTGCAGCAGTAACATTTATTCTTCTACCACAGCAGGAACCCTATACATGGACTTGGGAGGATCAAACAAAAGGAAATATAGTCATACTTCTTAAAGCAATTGAAAAATATATTTAAAAAGGTACATGGAAGGTGCACACAAACAACAACAACAACAACAACAACAACAACCACAGCCATGACAACAACAATTACATGCTATAAAAGATCGTTTTCAAGTCTGTTATTTCATTTTACATCCTCATTGACACTCACAGATAGACATGCAATATGCTTGTGAAGTACAACATGCTGTCTTTTCATTAAACCCGTCAACGAGGCGACGGGAGGCACACCGAGCATTTATAAATGAACCATTGAAGAAATGTCTCCAAAGCATTGTTCATTCATTTAAACCTTAAGTTATTTGCAAACCTACAAATCCCAGTCATCAATGAAATGGCATTGATGGGGCATGGGGAAGATGAATGGAAGATGGTTGGGTGGGGGAGGGGAGATGAGGGCGATAAGGGAAATCAAATTCTGTGCACGGTACTGTATAGCATAGTTGCCAACTCTACCACTTTTGGTGGTAGTTTTACCGCTTTTCATATGATTGAGCAGCCTACTGATTGAATTGCCCAATAACAGTGAAAAATACCGCTTTCACAAAATAATACGTACCAAATTTTTTGATAGATTTTCATGTTCTAGTACGGTGGTTAATCGGCCAAATTTACCTTAATTGTTCAAATCATGATAGAAGCATGAAATTTGGTTGAAACATACTTTATTATATGAAGGAATATAAATGATTGGTACCCAATTTAGCAACCAATAAGAACCACATCAAAATGGCCACCATTTCCAAGATGGCCACCAAATGTAGAACTAACTAATTTACAATCTTTATGGAGTTACGTTCTCACGAAGACAGAAACATGCAATTTGGTGGACATGTCACTCGTATGTGGAATATAAATGATCCGTAACCAATGGGAAAACCATCAAAATGGTTGCTATTTCCCAGAAGCTAATAAACGTATATTTATCATATAATTATCATATAATTATCATATGCAATTCAGAACTGAACACACATTATGATCCTATCCGTACGGATCCTGATGGCAATTGCCAGTGCAGTTATACAGGGAGGTGCATGGCAACCTGGCCTCGAAACACTTACAAAGGCCACGGCAGGCCATTTTGCAGCTGCAACGAATGAGTTCTTGACACACCTTTGATGCTTCAGGCAAGGTTGTTCATTAAGGAGTCCACCCATGCTCACAAAGCTACCAGCTCCAAAATTATGGATATGGAAGGTTAAATTTCTTGATGGTTGCCTGAGCCCAGATGTATCCATCTTGGAGGACAGCATGCTTTATGTGCTCTTGAAGGCCACAGTTTGAGTGCGGGGCATGTTCTCCAATGAATGTGTGCTCTTTGAGAACAGCACCTGTCGTGCTCGATTCACTTCACTGTAAGAACACGTACGATCGTAAAGCAGAACAACAAACCGTTCAAGCTCTCTGGTCTTCATCTGTGATCTCTGCTGGCATTGATGATAGGCATTGGAATTACAGGTGTTATTACTGGGTACGCCCGCCAGTTTTCGTTTGCAGTCTTCTTGCCCCACCCAAAAAAATGAAGAAACAGTATCACATCCCTTTACTGCATGGAAAAATAGCACTGCATCACACTTCTCTTGTCCGAGTCTGCATGTACCACAAATGGTTGGTATGCACCACAAATGCTTCCCAGTGCTGAATGCAACCCAGAGTTCATCAACTTCAAGTTCTATGTACATTCGCGACACAGAGGACCACAACATCCATGTCAACTGTCCATACGATTATACAAGACAGCCGACTGTTGACAGCATCAGACACATGGAGCAGTGTCCTGGTATCTGCTTCCTCATGGCTGTAGGATGCGACACCAGACTTGTCAATGGGCACAGATGACGCAACATCATCATTTACTGTGCTGATCAGTACTTGGTCTTCTACTTCAACCTTTGTCACATATTCTGACAAGAATAGCTCTGCCTTGTTTTCTTCTCACTTACAAATTATGCCAGTTTCCTGGAAGTGTGGCATTATGCACCACCCGCTTGCACACACCATGCCACCGTGCATCTCTTGTGCTTTGTTTCAGACTCGTCTTAAGGTATCTGTCCCATATAACATCAACCGTTTCACAGCTTCTACTTTTACTTTGAGATATGGGACAAACACTTCTTGGGCATACTCTCCAAATGTTTTACATTTCTGTCCTGGTGGTAACATGTGAACTACAGCAGCCCCACCAGATATTATAGCATCAACATCTGGTGCTTTAATTGTAAATTCAGCTTCATTTTTGAGACACTGAAGTAGATTGGACTTTTGCCCAACCTGCAGTTTTCCTCTGACAGAGTGCTGGGAGGCATTTCTGGTTTTCATGCCGAAATAATTCCTCAAAATTTCCATCCCTTGACTGGCATGCATTGTAAAGCCGGGCAAAGAAGGATAAATCATTCTTGAGTGAGGACCTTTTTTGTTGTTCATCTGTGCGGTTCTTGTCAGTTGGTGTGCCAAACAAGGGGAGCTTGATTCTGTGCGTAACATGTGCTTTCTATGTTCCTTTGCTATGGACTTCTGTAATACATTGTAGTATGTGTATACACACCACAGCACCATTTAAGTGGACTGCTCGAAGTGATATAAGTGGTAGTTGGGTGGTTATCAGTCTCTAACCAGTGTCAGAGTTTCAAATGTTTGGTTGCTACTAAAAGTGACTTCTCTGTTGCGAGGAAACATCAGTGTTGTCATGAGCTCCCACAAACATGCCATCTTAAGTCCCCGAAGTTGGTTTAGTCTGTATATGTACTCCTTGCCATTTCTAATTGGCTTAAGTGGCCATTACTATGAAAAGGATGGTTGCTAGGCAATATATGGCTGGTTACTAAGGAAAATGACATTTTATGCGATGAATACCAATCTAAAAAGTTTCAGTATATGCATACCAAAAGTTTCATGCTTCCATCAAGAAGTGAACAATTTTTACCTTAACCACTCTAATAATAGTATAGTTTCCCAAACAATCGGCATTAAGCAGTTTACAATGTTAAAATGATTACAGGCCTTATTTTAATTAACGAGAAGTGCAAAAGTATAGATGAAAACTACACAGTGTTTGAATGTGTACAAAACAAAGGAAACTAGAAGGGCACTTGGTAGGGCACATACCTCCACCATGCAATACCTGATCCAGCAAAACATATCGGGCCCAATAAATTTTTGAAATATCATGCAAAATATCATTTTTGGCTCCATTGCTCAATCGTGAAGAATCATTTAAAAAATTAAAAAATTCTCGTATACGAATCTGGATCCGCATCTTCACCAAAATCTAACCAGTTTGTCCTTGTTACACACCCAACCTGCCCACCAAATTTCATCTGAATCCATGGACAACTTTTTGAGATATCCTACTCACAATCAAAAACAAAGACACACAAACAGAGGTGAAAACATAACCTCCTTCCACCTTTGGTGACGGAGGTAATTGATGACTTTGTGATGCACAGCAAATGGTTTGCTGAAAATGTTGACAAAAAAAAAAGAAAAAAAAAGCAAGCTTTCTGATGTTTAGAGTGTGTGTTAACACGCATGTAACCGCACAGTCGTGTGTCCATGCATTGTCTATTAACAGGTATAAAAGGATGGACGTTGTGGAGGAAGAAGGCAAACAAGGTCGCAAAACAAGCATCGAGAGAAAAGCACAATTTGGGGTTCCTCTATCAGCCATACATCGAGCAAGGTATAGGTGGTCTATCTACTGTTGTCTATTCTGTCGATTCGGTTTCATCTTATTACTTTAGATAGTAAAAATATAAAATATCTAGAATGTAGGTTAAGATTGTCTGATATATGTATATATATATACATACACACATACACATATACATATACATACAACCCAAGTTTTCTCAAATCACGAGTAAAAACACAAATTTGTAATAGTATTGAAGATATGGATCCATCGTCTGTAATTACCTCTGCCACCGAAGGTGAAGGAGGTTATGTTTTCAACCCTTTCTGTCTTTCTGTCTGTCTGTCTGTCTGTCTGTTTGTGTACAGGATATCTCAAAGAGTTGTGGACGGATCTGGATGCAATTTTGTCGACAGGTTCAGTGTGTGACATGAAAGAACTGATTAGATTTCGGTGAAGATCCGGATCCGGATCTGACTACTGGAATTTTTAAAGTCATTCTTCACCACTGAGAGATAGGGCTAAACTAATATATAGCAGAAGATCTCAAAAAGTTGTGGACGGATTCGGATGAAACTTGGTGGACAGGTTACGTGTGTGGCAAGGACGAATTGGTTTAGTTTTGGTGAAGATTCGAATCCGAATCCGGATCTGGAAACGAGAATTATTTAATTTTTTTAAGTGATTCTTCATCACTGAGAGATAGGGCCAAAAACGATACAGTACTGTATTGCATGATATTTCAAAAATGTAATGGGCTCGATATGTTCTTGTGAATCAGGCATTACGTGGCGGTGGTATGTGCTCGACCGAGTGCCCTTCTAGTTACCTCTGCCATCGGCAAAGTGACGAGGTTATGTTTTTACTCCTGTCTGTTTGTGTGCAGGATATCTCAGAAAGTTGTCGATGGATTAGGATGAAATTTGGTGGGCAGGTTGGGTGCGTGACAAGGACGAACTCATTAGATTTTGGTGAAGGTCCAGATTCGAGAATTTTTAAGTTATCCTTCACCACTGAGAGATTCTTCACCAAAAACGATATATGTATGTATATACACTTCCGGTCTAAAGTTTTAGAACACCCGCATTTTTCCAGTTTTTACTGAAATTTAAGCAGTTCAAGTCCAGTGAATAACCTGAAATGGTACAAAGCTAAGCAGTAAATTGCCAGAGGTTAAAAAAAAAGTTTAGGTTACCAAAAACTGAAAAATAATGTAAATTTCAGAGTTGTTAAAAAAGGCCCTTTTCAGGGAACAAGTAATGAGTTAGCAACTGCAGCTGTTCTGCAGCAATGGGAGTAAATTAAGCATTGAAAGTTGATGCAAACAATTCCTAAAGGTGTCCCAACTTTTGTTGATTAGTTACAAACCCTCTGTCTGTATAAAAGCAGTGTTGGAACAGACTGTTGCTACACCCTCTGAAGCATTATTTGGACAATATTGCACTCCAGGAAGTAGTATGTTGCTATCATAATGGCGAGAAAAAGACAAATTACAAAGGAAGACAGACAGACCATTATAACCCTTAAAAGTGTAGGTCTTTCCTTTAGAGAATTGCAAAGTAAGCCAAGTGTTCAGTGAGTACAGTTCCTACACCATCAAAAGGCACTTGGAAACTGGAGGAACTCTGACAGGAAGAGGTCTGGCAGACCCAAAGCCACAACACAATCTGAAGACAAGTTTCTAGACGAGTCAAAACTTGCATGATAGGTGGCTCACAGGAAACACCTTCAAGCACAGCTTAACACTGGTCGAAGTATAGGAAGTCTCAGTTTCAACTGTGAAGAGAAGACATCGAGCTGCAGGTTTACAGGTCGAGATGACAGTAGAAAGCCTGCTAAGATGGCAAAATAAGAAAAAGAGGCTTGCCTGGGCCATGAAGCACCGCCAGTGGACTCCTGAAAACGGGAAGGTCTTATGGACCAATGAATCAAAATTTGAAATCTTCGGTTCGTCACGCAGGGTTTTTGTTCGCCGTCGAGTAGGCGAAAGGATGGTTCCTCAGTG
>CM068959.1:47837796-47860962 GCA_035128595.1 Eptatretus atami | reverse complement strand
CAAAATGCCACCAGTTTCCAAATGGCACCAAATGTAGAACTAACTAATTGTACAATCTTTATGGAGTTACGTTCTCACGAAGACAGAAACATGCAATTTGGTGGACATGTCACTCGTATGTGGAAATAAATGATCCGTAACCATGGGAAAACCATCAAAATAGGTTGCTATTTCCCAGAAGCTAATAAACGTATATTTATCATATAATTATCATAATTATCATATGCAATTCAGAACTGAACACACATTATGATCCTATCCGTACGGATCCTGATGGCAATTGCCAGTGCAGTTATACAGGGAGGTGCATGGCAACCTGGCCTCGAAACACTTACAAAGGCCACGGCAGGCCATTTTGCAGCTGCAACGAATAGTTTCTTGACACACCTTTGATGCTTCAGGCAAGGTTGTTCATTAAGGAGTCCACCCATGCTCACAAAGCTACCAGCTCCAAAATTATGGATATGGAAGGTTAAATTTCTTGATGGTTGCCTGAGCCCAGATGTATCCATCTTGGAGGACAGCATGCTTTATGTGCTCTTGAAGGCCACAGTTTGAGTGCGGGGCATGTTCTCCAATGAATGTGTGCTCTTTGAGAACAGCAACCTGTCGTGCTCGATTCACTTCACTGTAAGAACACGTACGATCGTAAAGCAGAACAACAAACCGTTCAAGCTCTCTGGTCTTCATCTGTGATCTCTGCTGGCATGTGATAGGCATTGGAATTACAGGTGTTATTACTGGGTACGCCCGCCAGTTTTCGTTTGCAGTCTTCTTGCCCACCCAAAAAAATTGGAAGAAACAGTATCACATCCCTTTACTGCATGAAAATAGCACTGCATCAACTTCTCTTGTCCGAGTCTGCATGTACCACAAATGCGTTGGTATGCACACAAATGCTTCCCAGTGCTGAATGGCAACCAGAGTTCATCAACTTCAAGTTCTATGTACATTCGCGACACAGAGGACCACAACATCCATGTCAACTGTCCATAACGATTATACAAGACAGCCGACTGTTGACAGCATCAGACACATGGAGCAGTGTCCTGTATCTGCTTCCTCATGGCTGTAGGATGCGACACCAGACTTGTCAATGGGCACAGATGACGCAACATCATCATTTACTGTGCTGATCAGTACTTGTCTTCTACTTCAACTTTGTCACATATTCTGACAAGAATAGCTCTGCCTTGTTTTCTTCTCACTTACAAATTATGCCAGTTTCCTGGAAGTGTGGCATTAGCACCACCCGCTTGCACACACCATGCCACCGCTGCATCTCTTGTGCTTTGTTTCAGACTCGTCTTAAGGTATCTGTCCCATATAACATCAACCGTTTCACAGCTTCTACTTTTACTTTGAGATATGGGACAAACACTTTGGGCATACTCTCCAAATGTTTTACATTTCTTGTCCTGTGGTAACATGTGAACTACAGCAGCCCACCAGATATTATAGCATCAACATTCTGTGCTTTAATTGTAAATTCAGCTTCATTTTTGAGACACTGAAGTAGATTGGACTTTTGCCCAACCTGCAGTTTTCCTCTGACAGAGCTGGGAGGCATTTCTGGTTTTCATGCCAAATAATTCCTCAAAATTTCCATCCCTGACTGGCATGCATTGTAAAGCCGGGCAAAGAAGGATAAATCATTCTGAGTGAGGACCTTTTTTTGTTGTTCATCTGTGCGGTTCTTGTCAGTTGTGTGCCAAACAAGGGAGCTTGATTCTGTGCGTAACATGTGCTTTCTATGTCCTTTGCTATGGATTCTGTAATACATTGTAGTATGTGTATACACACCACAGCACCATTTAAGTGGACTGCTCGAAGTGATATAAGTGGTAGTTGGGTGGTTATCAGTCTCTAACCAGTGTCAGAGTTTTCAAATGTTGGTTGCTTACTAAAAGTGACTTCTCTGTTGGAGGAAACATCAGTGTTGTCATGAGCTCCCACAAACATGCCATCTAAGTCCCGAAGTTGGTTTAGTCTGTATATGTACTCCTTGCCATTCTAATTGGCTTAAGTGGCCATTACTATGAAAGGATGGTTGCTAGGCAATATATGGCTGGTTACTAAGGAAAATGACATTTTATGCGATGAATACCAATCTAAAAAAAGTTTCAGTATATGCATACCAAAAGTTTCATGCTTCATCAAGAAGTGCAATTTTTTACCTAACCTCTAAAATAGTATAGTTTCCCAAACAAATCGGCATTAAGCAGTTTTACAATGTTAAAATGATTAAGGCCTATTTTAATTACGAGAAGTGCAAAAGTATAGATGCAAACTACACAGTGTTTGAATGTGTACAAAACAAGGAAACTAGAAGGGCACTTGGTAGGGCACATACTCACCATGCATACCTGATCCACAAAACATATCGGGCCAATAAACTTTTTGAAATATCATGCAAATATCATTTTTGGCTCCATTGCTCAATCGTGAAGAATCATTAATTAAAAAATCGTTACGAACGATCGACTTCCAATTACAATAGTCATAATTCGAATAACGTACGGATCCTCATACAATAATAAAGATTCACATTGGCTGACAAAATTGATATTTGGCAAGATATCAAAATATCGAAATACGCAAGCGTCTTGCTCCAATAGACCCATATTTATCTGCATGATATCATCTGCTACCTTCTGATCTGCTCTTTTCATCATCAAGTCTAACCAGGCCTGTACCACCCAACCTGCCACCAAATTTCATCTGAACCATGGACAACTTTTTCAGATATCCTACTCACAATCAAAACAAAGACACACAAACAGAGTGAAAACATAACCTCCTTCCACTTTGGTGACGGAGGTAATTGATGACTTTGTGATGCACAGCAAATGGTTTGCTGAAAATGTTGACAAAAAAAAAGAAAAAAAAAGCAAGCTTTCTGATGTTTAGAGTGTGTGTTAACACGCATGTAACCGCACAGTTCGTTGTCCATGCATTGTCTATTAACAGTATAAAAGGATGAGACGTTGTGGAGGAAGAAGGCAAACAAGGTCGCAAAACAAGCATCGAGAGAAAAGCACAATTTGGGGTTCCTCTATAGCCATACATCGAGCAAGGTATAGGTGGTCTATCTACTGTTGTCTATTCTGTCGATTCGGTTTCATCTTATTACTTTAGATAGTAAAAATATAAAATATCTAGAATGTAGGTTAAGATATGTCTGATATATGTATATATATATACATACACACATACACATATACATATACATACAACCCAAGTTTCTTCAAATCACGAGTAAAAACACAAATTTGTATAGTATTTGAAGATATGGATCCATCGTCTGTAATTACTCTGCACGAAGGTGAAGGAGGTTTATGTTTTCAACCCTTTCTGTCTTTTCTCGTCTGTCTGCTTCTGTCTGTTTGTGTACAGGATATCTCAAAGAGTTGTGGACGGATCTGGATGCAATTTTGTCGACAGGTTCAGTGTGTGACATGAAAGAACTGATTAGATTTCGGTGAAGATCCGGATCCGGATCTGGACTACTGGAATTTTTAAAGTCATTCTTCACCACTGAGAATAGGGCTAAACTAATATATAGCAGAAGATCTCAAAAAGTTGTGGACGGATTCGGATGAAACTTGGTGGACAGGTTACGTGTGTGGCAAGCGACGAATTGGTTAGTTTTTGGTGAAGATTCGAATCCGAATCCGGATCTGGAAACGAGAATTATTTAATTTTTTTAAGTGATTCTTCATCACTGAGAGATAGGGCCAAAAAACGATACAGTACTGTATTGCATGATATTTAAAAATGTAATGGGCCTCGATATGTTCTTGTGAATCAGGCATTACGTGGCGGTGGTATGTGCTCGACCGAGTGCCCTTCTAGTTACCTCTGCCATCGGCAAAGTGACAGAGGTTATGTTTTTACTCCTGTCTGTTTGTGTGCAGGATATCTCAGAAAGTTGTCGATGGATTAGGATGAAATTTGGTGGGCAGGTTGGGTGCGTGACAAGGACGAACTCATTAGATTTGGTGAAGGTCCAGATTCGAGAATTTTTAAGTTATCCTTCACCACTGAGAGATTCTTCACAAAAACGATATATGTATGTATATACACTTCCGGTCTAAAGTTTAGAACACCCGCATTTTTCCAGTTTTTACTGAATTTTAAGCAGTTCAAGTCCAGTGAATAACCTAAATGGTACAAAGCTAAGCAGTAAATTGCCAGAGGTAAAAAAAAAGTTTAGGTACCAAAAACTGAAAAATAATGTAAATTTCAGAGTTGTTAAAAAAGGCCCTTTTCAGGGAACAAGTAATGAGTTAGCAACTGCAGCTGTTCTGCAGCAATGGGAGTAAATTAAGCATTGAAAGTTGATGCAAACAATTCTAAAGGTGTCCCAACTTTTGTTGATTAGTTACAAAACCTCTGTCTGTATAAAGCAGTGTTGGAACAGACTGTTGCTACAACCCTCTGAAGCATTATTTGGACAATATTGCACTCAGGAAGTAGTATGTTGCTATCATAATGGCGAGAAAAAGACAATTAACAAAGGAAGACAGACAGACCATTATAAACCCTTAAAAGTGTAGGTCTTTCCTTTAGGAAATTGCAAAGTAAGCCAAGGTGTCAGTGAGTACAGTTTCCTACACATCAAAAGGCACTTGGAAACTGGAGGAAACTCTGACAGGAAGAGGTCTGGCAGACCCAAAGCCACAACACATCTGAAGACAAGTTTCTGAGAGTCAACAACTTGCATGATAGGTGGCTCACAGGAAAACACCTTCAAGCACAGCTTAACACTGGTCGAAGTAAGGAAGTCTCAGTTTCAACTGTGAAGAGAAGACATCGAGCTGCAGGTTTGACAGGTCGATGACAGTAAGAAAGCCATTGCTAAGATGGCAAAATAAGAAAAAGAGGCTTGCCTGGGCCATGAAGCACCGCCAGTGACTCCTGAAAACGGAAGGTCTTATGGACCAATGAATCAAAATTTGAAATCTTCGTTCGTCACGCAGGGTTTTTGTTCGCCGTCGAGTAGGCGAAAGGATGGTTCCTCAGTGTGTGACACCAACTGTCAAACATGCAGGAGGAAGCATGATGATCTGGGGCTCTTTTGCTGGATTCAGAGTCGGCGACTTCCACAAAGTGACTGGCACCTGAACCAAAAGGGCTACCACAGCATTTTTGCAGCGCCATGCAATACCCTCTGGTCTTCGCCCTAGTTGGTCAGGGGTTCATCCTACAGCAAGATAACGACCCAAACATACCTCCAGGCTATGTCAGAACTACCTTAGAAGAAAAGAAAACAAGACGGGAGGCTTCAAATCATGCAATGGCCAGCACAGACTCCAGACTTTAACCCCATCGAGCTGGTTTGGGATGAACTGTACAGAAGGGTGAAAGCAAAGCAACCTACAAGTGCAACATATTATGGGAACTTCTGTAACAGCGATGGGAAGAACCTTCCGAACAATATTTGATTTCCATTGTAGAAAGAACGCCACGAGTATGTTCGGCTGTTTATATCTGCAAAAGGTGGCTACTTTGATGAGTCAAAAATTTAGATTAAATTTTGTTCAATAAAACGATTCCATGATTTCTTTTTATCTGCAATTGTTTATTTGTTCTATGCTTTAATTTCAGAGTACATTAAACATTAAACTGCTTAAATTTCAGTAAAAACTGGAAAAATAGGGGTGTTCTAAAACTTTGACCATATATCTATATATATATATATATATATATATATATATATATATATATATATATACATATATATATATATATATATAGTTACGAATTCGCGCCACCAGCGTGCGATCGACCGCGCTTTTCTAAAAGCACCGCGTCCCCACCGGACGGACAATTCAGTGTGACCTTCCGGAACAATGCCGGAACCCTGTCACGGGTGGGTTCTTAATCCCACCACGGCCTAGCCAATTTTCTACCCGCGCAAAATTAGGGTCAATCGCCGAATATCGATATACCTAAGTACTCGCGCGGTAGCCTACGCGGAGACCGTACCTCGACGCAGGTCGGCTTGGACACGAACCGCTCAAGCGGACCGTTCCGTTCTTCAGTGATACCGAGCGGTATTATTGCCCGACCTCGCCGGATCCGATTATATTTACCGGGTGTTTAAAACCCAACTACTATCCGCAGTGCAAGATGTATCTCAATAGGGGAAAGAGGACGCAACGACGGGTACATTTAACCAAGCCACATTTATTTACTACGACACACGTATACAGGGAATACTAAACACGCATGCAGTAAGCAATGCAAACACGTATACAGGCAACGAAAGCACTACAACCGACGATAAGCAATTATCAATGTACAGCACTTTGCTCATATGATTGAGCAGCCTACTGATTTCATTGCCCAATAACAGTGAAAAATACCGCTTTCACAAAATAATACGTACCAAATTTTTTTGATAGATTTTCATGTTCTAGTACGGTGGTAATCGGCCACAATTACCTTATTGTTCAAATCATGATAGAAAGCATGAAATATGGTTGAAACATACTTTATTATATGAAGGAATATAAATGATTGGTACCAATTTAGCAACCAATAAGAACCACATCCTTAGATCATCGGCCAGTTCTACTTATAGACGTCCCACCAACATCATTCAAAATAAAAGAAAAGACTACCCTCAAAACCAACCGCGAGCTCCGACGAACGGGTCGTTCCACGGACCGCTTCTCCACAGACAGGCCACCACGAGCCGAAAATCCCGACCAGGAAGAAGAAGCCACCAAAAAAACCACACACCACACACGACTTGGCTCCTGCGCGCCCTTATATTCCTCCTGGCTTCTTGCTCCGCCCTCCTTCGAGCTCCCGCCTTTGGTGTGTGGGGGAAGTGCGATTCGAGCCAGAGGTCAAATCATGTGAAGAGAGCCTCATTTTGGGGAATGAATCTCCCTAGCCGTGGCATGTAACGATTCCTGCCCCCCCCCCCCCCCCCGCGCGCCGCGAGAGGGGGGGGGGACGAGAGGGTTGGACATGGCAACGCCCCTTTTCTCGAAGCTTCCCACAGGAGCTCGAAGGAGGCGGAGCCAAGAACCAGGAGGAATATAAGGGCGCGCAGGAGCCAAGTCGTGTGTGGTGTGTGTTTTTTTTGTGCTTCTTCTTCCTGGTCGGGATTCGGCTCGTGGTGCCTGTCTGTGGAGAAGCGGTCCGTGGAACGACCCGTTCGTGGAGCTCGGGTTTGGTGGGGCTCGGGCGTGCACCAGGGATGCGGACTGAGGCCTGCTCTGCCAGCTCTGGCGCAAACCTGCGCGTCCGAGTGTAGAGCGCCGGAGAGAGCTCGCTGCCCTGTGAAGGCCCGAGTCAGCCCGGCTATCCTAGCTGCCGTGGGACAGACGTCGCGACTCGCCCATCAAGGCACCACGAGGGTGCAGGTAATCTGCAACGGTCTCGTGGGCCCGTTCGGTCCCAAGGCTCCACGTATAAAGGTCTACGGACCCTGTCTGACTCCCTTGTCTTTGAGGTTAGTCTTTTCTTTATTTTATGAATGTTGGTGGCACCGTCTATAATAGAACTGGCGATGATCTAAGGATTGGTCTTATTGGTTGCTAAATTGGGTACCAATCATTTATATTCCTTCATATAATAAAGTATGTTTCAACCATATTTCATGCTTCTATCATGATTTGAACAATTAAGGTAAATTTGGCCGATTAACCACCGTACAGAACATAAAATCTATCAAAAAAATTGGTACGTATTATTTTGTGAAAGCGGTATTTTTCACTGTTATTGGGCAATGAAATCAGTAGGCTGCTCAATCATATGAGCAAAGTGCTGTACATTATAATTGCTTATCGTCGGTTGTAGTGCTTTCGTTGCCTGTATACGTGTTTGCATTGCTTACTGCATGCGTGTTTAGTTTTCCCTGTATACGTGTGTCGTAGTAAATAATGTGCTTGGTTAAATGTACCCCGTCGTTGCGTCCTCTTTCCCTATTGGAATACATCTTGCACTGCGAATAGTAGTTGGGTTTTAAACACCCGGTAAATATAATCGGATCGGCGAGGCATAATACGCTCGGTATCACTGAAGAACGGAACGGTCCGCTTTGAGCGGTTCGTGTCCAAGCGACCTGCGTCGAGGTACGGTCTCCGGTAGGCTACCGCGCGAGTACTTAGGTATATCGATATTCGCGATTGACCCTATTTGCGCGGGTAGAAAATTGGCTACCGTGGTGGGATTAAGACCCACCGTGACAGGGTTCGGCATTGTTCCGGAAGTCACACTGAATTGTCCGTCCGGTGGGCGACGCGGTGCTTTAGAAAACGCGCGATCGCACGCTGGTGGCGCGAATTCGTAACATATATAATATATATATATATTATATATATATATATATATATATATATATATATATATATAGATATATGGTCAAAGTTTTAGAACACCCCTATTTTTCCAGTTTTACTGAAATTAAGCAGTTAATGTTTCAATGTACTCTGAAATTAAAGCATAGAACAAATAAACAATTGCAGATAAAAAGAAATCATGGAATCGTTTTATTGAACAAAATTTAATCTAAATTTTTGACTCATCAAAGTAGCCACTTTTGCAGATATAACAGCCGAACATACTCGTGGCGTTCTTTCTACATGAAATCAAATATTGTTCGGAAAGTTCTTCCCATCTCTGTACAGAGATCCCATAATATGTTGCACTTGTAGGTTGCTTTGCTTTCACCCTTCTGTACAGTTCATCCCAACCAGCTCGATGGGGTTTAAGTCTGGAGTCGTGTGGCCATTGCATGATTTGAAGCCTCCCGTCTTGTTCTTTCTTCTAAGTAGTTCTGACATAGCCTGGAGGTATGTTTTGGGTCGTTATCTTGCTGTAGGATGAACCCTGACCAACTAGGCGAAGACCAGAGGTATTGCATGCGCTGCAAAATGCTGTGGTAGCCTTTTGGTTCAGGTGCCAGTCACTTTGTGGAAGTCGCCGACTCTGAATCCAGCAAAAGAGCCCAGATCATCATGCTTCTCCTGCATGTTTGACAGTTGGTGTCACACACTGAGAACCATCCTTCGCCTACTCGACGGCGAACAAAAACCCTGCGTGACGAACGAAGATTTCAAATTTGATTCATTGGCCATAAGAACCTTCCCGTTTCAGGAGTCACTGGCGGTGCTTCATGGCCAGGCAAGCCTCTTTTCTTATTTTGCCATCTTAGCAATGGCTTTCTTACTGTCACTCGACCTGTCAAACCTGCACTCATGTCTTCTCTTCACAGTTGAAACTGAGACTTCCTTACTTCGACCAGTGTTAAGCTGTGCTTTGAAGGTGTTTTCCTGTGAGCCACCTATCATGCAATTGTGACTCTCAGAAACTTGTCTTCAGATGTGTTGTGTTTGGGTCTGCCAGACCTCTTCCTGTCAGATTCCTCCAGTTTCCAAGTGCCTTTTGATGTGTAGGAAACTGTACTCACTGAACCTTGGCTTACTTTGCCAATTTCTAAAGAAGAAACCTACACTTTTAAGGGTTATAATGGTCTGTCTGTCTTCCTTGTTAATTGTCTTTTTCTCGCCATTATGATAGCAACATACTACTTCCTGGATGCAATATTGTCCAAATAATGCTTCAGAGTGGTTGTAGCAACAGTCTGTTCCAAACACTGCTTTATACAGACAGAGGGTTGTAACTAATCAACAAAAGTTGGGACACCTTTAGAATTGTTTGCAATCAATTTCAATGCTTAATTTACTCCATGCTGCAGAACAGCTGCAGTTGCTTACTCATTACTTGTTCCTGAAAAGGGCCTTTTAACAACTCTGAAATTTACATATTTTTCAGTTTTTGGTAACCTAAACTTTTTTTTAACCTCTGGCAATTTACTGCTTAGCTTTGTACCAATCAGGTTATTCACTGGACTTGAACTGCTTAAAATTCAGTAAAAACTGGAAAAATGCGGGTTTTCTAAACTTTAGACCGGAAGTGTATAGTACATACATATATCGTTTTTGTGAAGAGAATCTCTCAGTGGTGAAGGATAACTTAAAAATTCTCGAATCTGGACCTTCACAAATCTAATGAGTTCGTCCTTGTCACGCACCCACCTGCCCACCAAATTTCATCCTAATCCATCGACAACTTTCTGAGATATCCTGCACACAAACAGACAGGAGTAAAAAATAACCTCGTCACTTTGCGATGGCAGAGGTAACTAGAAGGGCACTCGGTCAGGCACATACCACCGCCACGTAATGCCTGATTCACCAAACATATCGAGCCCATTACATTTTTGAAATATCATGCAATACAGTACTGTATCGTTTTTTGCCCTATCTCTCAGTGATGAAGAATCACTTAAAAAAAATTAAATAAATTCTCGTTTCCAGATCGGATTCGGATTCGAATCTTCACCAAAAACTAACCAATTTCGTCCTGCACACACGTAACTGTCACAAGTTTCATCCGAATCCGTCCACAACTTTTTGAATCTTCTGCTATATATTAGTTTAGCCTATCTCTCAGTGGTGAAGAATGATTTAAAATTCCAGTAGTCAATCCGGATCCGGATCCTTCACCGAAACTAATCACGTTCTTTCATGTCACACACTGAACCTGTCCGACAAAAATTGCATCCAGATCCGTCCACAACTCTTTGAGATATCCTGTACACAAACAGACAGACAGACAGACAGACAGAAAGACAGAAAGGGTTGAAAACATAACCTCTTCACTTCGTGCAGAGTATTACAAGACGATGGATCCATATCTTCAATCTATTACAAATTTGTGTTTTTACTCGTGATTTGAGAAAACTTGGTTTATGTATATGTATATGTGTATGTGTGTATGTATATATATAACATATATCAGACATCTTAACCTACATTTAGATATTTTATATTTTTATACTAAAGTAATAAGATGAAACCGAATCGACAGAATAGACAACAGTAGATAGACCACCTATACTTGCTCGATGTATGGTGATAGAGGAACCCCAAATTGTGCTTTTCTCTCGATGCTTGTTTTGCACCTTTTTGCCTTCTTCCCTCCACAACGTCCATCTTTATACCTGTTAATAGACAATCATGACACACGACTGTGCGTTACATGCGTGTTAAACACACACTCTAAACATCAGAAAGCTTGCTTTTTTTTCTTTTTTTTTTGTCAACATTTTCAGCAAACCATTTGCTGTGCATCACAAAGTCATCATTACCTCCGTCACCAAAGGTGGAAGGAGTTATGTTTCACCTCTGTTTGTGTGTCTCTTGTTTTTGATTGTGAGTAGGATATCTCAAAAAGTTGTCCATGGATTCAGATGAAATTTTGGGTGGCAGGTGTGTGTAACAAGGACAAACTGGTTAGATTTTGGTGAAGATGCGGATCCAGATTCGTATACGAAATTTTTTAATTTTTAAATGATTCTTCACGATTGAGCAATGGAGCCAAAAATGATATTTTGCATGATATTTCAAAAATTTAGTTGCCCGATATGTTTTGCTGGATCAGGTATTGCATGGTAGGAGGTATGTGCCCTACCAAGTGCCCTTCTAGTTTCCTTTGTTTTGTTGTACACATTCAAACACTGTGTAGTTTTCATCTATACTTTTGCACTTCTCTTAATTAAAATAAGGGCTGTAATCATTTTAACATTGTAAAACTGCTTAATGCCGATTGTTTTGGGAAACTATACTATTATTAGAGTGGTTAGGTAAAAATTGTTCACTTCTTGATGGAAGCATGAAACTTTGGTATGCATATACTGAACTTTTTAGATTGGTATTCATCGCATAAAATGTCATTTTCCTTAGTAACCAGCCATATATTGCCTAGCAACATCCTTTTCATAGTAATGGCCACTTAACCAATTAGAAAGTGCAAGAGTACATATACAGACTAAACCAACTTCGGGACTTAAGAGGCATGTTTGTGGGAGCTCATGACAACACTGATTGTTTCCTCCAACAGAGAAGTCACTTTTGAGTAGCAACCAAACATTTGAAACTCTGACACTGGTAGAGACTGATAACCACCCAACTACCACTATTATACTTCGACAGTCCACTTAAATGGTGCTGTGGTGTGTATACACATACTACAATGTATTACAGAATCCATAGCAAAGGAACATAGAAAGCACATGTACGCACAGAATCAAGCTCCTTGTTGCACACAACTGACAAGAACCGCACAGATGAACAACAAAAAAAGGTCCTCACTCAGAATTTATCCTTCTTTGCCCGGCTTTACAATGCATGCCAGTCAGGGATGGAAATTTTGAGGAATTATTTCGGCATGAAACAGAAATGCCTCCGCCACTCTGTCAGAGGAAAACTGCAGTGGGCAAAGTCCAATCTACTTCAGTGTCTCAAAAATGAAGCTGAATTTACAATTAAAGACCAGATGTTGATGCTATAATATCTGGTGGGCTGCTGTAGTTCACATGTTACCACCAGGACAGAAATGTAAAACATTTGGAGAGTATGCCAAAAGTGTTTGTCCGCATATCTCAAAGTAAAAGTTAGAAGCTGTGAACGGTTGATGTTATATGGACAGATACTTAAGACGAGTCTAAACAAAGCACAAGAGATGCACGGTGCATGTGTGTGCAAGCGGGTGGTGCTAATGCACACTTCCAGGAAACTGCATAATTTGTAAGTGAGAGAAAACAAGGCAGAGCTATTCTTGTCAGAATATGTGTACAAAGTTGAAGTAGAGACCAAGTACTGATCAGCACAGTAATGATGATGTTGCGTCATCTGTGCCCATTGACAAGTCTGGTGTCGCATCCTACAGCCATGAGGAAGCAGATACAGGAACACTGCTCCATGTCTTGATGCTGTCAACAGTCGGCTGTCTTGTATAATCGTTATGGACAGTTGACATGGATGTGTGGTCCTCTGTGTCGCGAATGTACATAGAACTTGAAGTTGATGAACTCGGGTTGCATTCAGCACTGGGAAGCATTTGTGGTGCATACCAACTATTTGTGTACATGCAGACTCGGACAAGAGAAGTTGATGCAGTGCTATTTTTCCATGCAGTAAAGTGTGATAACTGTTTCTTCATTTTTTTGGGTGGGCAAGAACATGCAAACGAAAACTGGCGGGCGTACCCAGTAATAACACCTGTAATTCCATGCCTATCATCAATGCCAGCAGAGATCACAGATGAAGACCAGAGAGCTTGAACGTTTGTTGTTCTGCTTACGATCGTACGTGTCTTACAGTGAAGTGAATCGAGCACGACAGGTTGCTGTTCTCAAAAGAGCACACATTCATTGGAGAACATGCCCCGCACTCAAACTGTGGCCTTCAAGAGCACATATAAGCATGCTGTCCTCCAGATGGATATCTGGCTCAGGCAACCATCAAGAAATAACCTTCCATATCCATAATTTTGGAGCTGGTAGCTTTGTGAGCATGGGTGGACTCCTTAATGAACAACCTTCTGAAGCATCAAAGGTGTGTCAAGAACTCATTCGTTGCAGCTGCAAAATGGCTGCCGTGGCCTTTGTAAGTGTTTCGAGGCCAGGTTGCATGCACCTCCTGTATAACTGCACTGGCAATTGCCATCAGAATCGTACGGATAGGATCATAATGTGTGTCAGTTCTGAATTGCATATGATAATATTGATAATTATATGATAAATATACGTTTATTAGCTTCGGGAAATAGCAACATTTTGATGGTTTTCCCATTGGTTACGGATCATTTATATTCACAATACGAGTGACATGTCCACCAATTGCATGTTTCTGTCTTCGTGAGAACGTAACTCCATAAAGATTGTAATTAGTAGTTCTACATTTGGTGGCCATCTTGGAAATTGGTGCATTTTGATGTGGTTCTTAATTGGTTGCTAAATTGGGTACCAATCATTTATATTCCTTCATATAAATAAGTATGTTCAACCAAATTTCATGCTTCTATCATGATTTGAACAATTAAGGTAAATTTGCCGATTAACCACCGTACATAGAACATGAAAATCTATCAAAAATTTGTACGTATTATTTGTAAAGCGGTATATTTTCATTATTTGGGCAATTCAATCAGTAGGCTGCTCAATCATATGAAAAGCGAAAACTACCACCAAAAGTGGTAGAGTTGGCAACTATGCTATACAGTACCGTGCACAGAATTGATTTCCCTTATCGCCCTCATCTCCCTCCCCCACCCAACCATCTTCCATTCATCTTCCCCATGCCCCATCAATCCATTTCATTGATGACTGGGATTTGTAGGTTTGCAAATAACTTAAGGTTTAAATGAAATGAACAATGCTTTGGAGACATTCTTCAATGTTCATTTATAAATGCTCGTGTGTCCTCCCCGCCTCGTTGACGGGTTTAATGAAAAGACAGCATGTTGTAATTCAACAGCATATGCATGTCTATCTGTGAGTGTCAATGAGGATGTAAAATGAAATAACAGACTTGAAAACGATCTTTTTAGCATGTAATTTGTTGTGTCATGCTGTGGTTGTTGTTTTGTTGTTGTTGTTGTTTGTTTGTGTGCACCTTCATGTACCTTTTAATATATTTTTCAATTGCTTTAAGAAGTATGACTATATTTCCTTGTTTTGATCCTCCAAGTCCATGTATAGCGGTTCCTGCTTGGATAGAAGAATAAATGTTACTGCTGCTGGCAACCGCTACATTAAAGCTCAAGTCCTCTTCGTCGTCTCAAACATGGAAACAGGGGTTGTAAAACAGGCAAATAAATTGATTAATGAACGAATTTTTGTTCCCGGTCAATCGATATATTTAACTATCTATATATTTACTAAAACTCTCATCTTGTATGTATGTTCCCGAAATACACCAAAACGGTACAGATAGCCGCAAAAATTTTCTGGCCCACCTTAACTCACATTCTCATGTGGTGTGCAGTATCAAGTTGTCAAATCGGGCAACGACAAATTATTAAAAAATCATTCCCGATTCAGTCAAGTACTCTTCGGGAAATTGATCAATGCAAACAACCTCAGCGGTATATTCGCTGGAGCCATCTTTTGTTTTTTTGAAATATTCCCTCATCTGCTGTCACAGCGGAACCCAACGGATTCACGGGTCGTCTAGTTATATATAGATGCTGGAATGAGGAGAAGGAGGAGGTGGAGGGTAAGGGGGCTAGAGGAGAAGGAGAGTAAAAGGAGATGGGGAGACACTGCAGGGTTGTCTAATGGATTAGAAAAGAGTGTGGTAAATATTGGGTGAGGTTAGAAAGAATATGGGTAAGTATTGGGGCAGAGGGAGTATTTACCTGACATGATTTTGCATTTTGGATTCAGTACAGTGCCGGCAAGGCGGCTGCATAATAAATACTCTGCCATGAACAAGAGACGTTAAGCAGGCTGACTCATCTCCAATTGGGAAAATGTGAAAAGAGTAAAGATAAAGATCGGTTCAGCCCTGTATCATAGGTAAAAGGGCCGATGTAAACACAATTTTTTACCCCACGCTTTAAAAAAAATGAGGAATTGTAATCAGCTCCTTCTGTCCGTCTGTCGTCCGTCACGGTATCTCATAAACGGTTGGGCAGAAATTCACCAAATGTGGTAGTTATGATCCCATCTGGAAGAAGTGTGTGAGAGCGGCAATCATTTTTGGCCCGACCCCTGGCGGCGTGGGTGGGCGTCAAAATGTCGAATGCAAAAAAATGCAATTCCGGCACATTTTTAAACACCACTTAATGAAAAATGCATATGCAACCAACATTGGGGGACGCATGAAATATGTTACATTGGGGACGTGGGACTTGGAGTCACGGGGTCAAAACAGAATTTTTTTAACTCAAAATTTTGATATTGGGTCATTCTGGTGTAACTTTTTGGCCATCTTTCAAACTTGCTTTAGGTGGAAGCGTGGCAATTTGAGAAGGTGCACCATTGACTTCGCTCTTATTACCTCTGTCACCGAAGTCGACGGAGGTTTGTTTTCGCCCGTTTGTCTGCCTGTGAACAGGATATTTGAAAAAATTGTAGACGGATTCAGATGATACTGTTGAAAAGTTTGGTTTGTGCAAAGACTAATTTATTCCGATTTTGTTGAAGATCTGTTCCAATCTGGATGTGAACTTTGTTTTTTAATCGATTCTTCACGATGATGAATAGCCAAAACCAATATATAGCACATTATCTCAAAACTTGTGTATTGTGACAAAACTTGGACAAAACTCTGATGAGTTGAATGTGACAAGAAAAGACAGATTCGATTTGGTTCATCTGGATGCAGATCCGCTCTATCAGTGCGGAAACAAAACGTAACTGTTCAGCCTGGCGAGGTATGCACTCTACTGAGTGCCGGTTTGTTATTATACTTACCTTAAGTTGACTTCATCTTAAAGTAATTTATCAACTCTCAGATGGTATTAAGTAGAAACAATTCATATTTCGACAAGTTAAACTCGTATAAGGAAGATGTGTCAGATGTAAACAATAAAAGTATAACAAACAAGAAACTTTGTCAAACAAGCAACTTGTCACAACTTTCAGATGTTAAACAACAAAAGATGACAAACAAGGAACTTTTATCACAGGAGAGGACATGTTTAGCCACCATGCTCACGCTACCCCAACCCCTAGAACCATCACCCATCTACGAGTTGCCTACAAGTCCTGCAAAACCTGTTCCCTTCTATCTCCAATGCATCTCGGTACCTTATCTAATTCCAATTTAAATCTCGCTACTCCATATGCTGCCACTACCTTTCTAGGAGCATCCATGCATTAACTACTCTCTGAATGAAAAATTCCCTCATACTGTTCAAAGTCTATCTTAGCCTCAGACTACTGATCCCGGTTCCCATCACTGCCATTCTTCTGAAAAACTCCTCTGTATCATATATTGTTCACACCCTTCATTATCTTAACAACCCTGGTGTAACTTTACGGTTATTGGTGGCTGGCTTAAACATCTTCGGCTTTTGAGATTGAGCCCTGTCGGCCGTTGAATTCTTATATTTGTACATTTCTTGCTGGAGTTAAGAGCCATTTCTATTTATTAGGTACCACGAGGAAGTAGGGTGGGATGGAGGCTATAGAAACTTAATTCTTTTAAGCAAGTCCATGATATTGTTGTTTTCAGACAATCTTCATTGAATGTCATTTCACTGACCGCCACAAAGTTGAATCCAGTATTTCCACCATGATGGTCTTACCCTACCGTTTGTGACCATTCTCTATCTCCGCCTGCCTTTTTAAAGGCTCGAGAGTCCCATTTTCCATGGGCTCTGCGTCCGCTGGTCTGGCCATTCCTACAATTGCTCACGGTCTCCTCTTTAACCTCCCAAACAAAATGAACGAACAACCTAACGATGTAATAAACGAGTGTAACGAGTTCGTTCTTGTGTGTCTACTCAGATATTTTACTGGAAGTAAAGTCTCATCTTGAAATGTTGTCAAATTCTCAGTATACGCATGAAAACATCTTCCAGATGATTTTCTGGGGCTGATGGTCAATAATAAATTTTAAACATCGAGTATTTTAAACAGGATAGATCAGTTGGTGCGTGCTCGTCATTGAGCTGTGGATGTCATCCCCGAGTGGATCAAACTTGACCAAAAACTACTGTTGTGACGAAATGCGCTAGGTGATTGCTCATCGTAGAACACCAGGTCCTTTGATTGAAGACAATTGCCAGCTGTCTGGTAGCATCTCGGTGCTGACATCTATGTGACATCTTTGTAAAAGGAGAGTATGAATGTGGTCCACCTAGCACACCAGTCCGAGAAACTATTATAAAGGATTGGATGTTAAATTAGATTAAGATCATGGTATTAATTATGAGGTTAGTATGTAGAAGAGAAATATATCAACTAAAGGATCAAGTAAGAGGGGTTGGTACGACAACACGATGGGCCAAATGGCCTCCTCCTGTGTTCTGAGGTTTCCATGTATAGTAGATAGTAGGGGGGGGCAAACTGCAAAAGTGCCCAGTTGAGTTATCCTACTTGATTGGCTAAAAAAATTATTCTACGAGATGTTAGACATATTGTGGGACTTCATTGGGTGGATAGGAATTCTCGAAGTGGTTCAATTTTCTTTTATTCTCTTAAACTTGATCTTTTGACATTTGCAGTTTTTTATCAAATAGAGATGTCGTGTGCTGTTGAATACATCTGATTTCCGTTCATTTGTTCACCAAACATTCCAACTTAAGGTTTTCAAGGTAATGTCATTCACTAGCTAAAATTTATCAAGCAAACTCAGAATTTACAGATAAGATTTTTATTTTTATTATTTTTAATGTGAAATAAGCATTGTAAGCATACTGTCGTTTCAAATATGAAAGTCGGTTCAAATTCGGTATTTTTTGTTTAAAAGTGGATTCCACCATTCAAATAGCTTCACATGATTCTCTAAAAAGTGATAAACATCAATTGTACCTGTTCATCATTCCTCCAGATATACCGCATGAATAGGCGTGTCGGCATATTGATCATATAATGTTTAACAAATGCTCCTTCCTGTAAATTATCACGATGAAGTTCGTGCAGGATGTAAATTAGTGCTAAAATCGTTATGCATTTAAAAATGAAATACAATGTATTCAAGCAACTACGATGCAAATCTTCAATAATGTGGCATGAAGAAACAATAATTTCCACTCACGTCAACACATCTACTCTACCTTGCTATTTCTGTAGACAATCTGGAAATTCATGCGATAAATAACTGTTCTACAAACTCCGCGACCATCATTCCTCTGATAATACATTGCTGTATGTGTATCAGTTTGTTTTTCCAAAACTGGTCTCTCTTGCTCGTTATTAAAAAATTCCACGCTTTGCTTCTCAATCACGGTCACAAGGCTTTCAGGTCAATCCAAATATTGAAAATGTAATGACTATTCATCTAATCGGTGTCTCAGATATACATACGTATAACACTCAGTTGCTGCACGCTTCACCGTCACATACACGCATCAGAGCAAAATTATATCTTTCCGGCATTACACCTTCGGTTACTGCAGTTCTCTTTCATCCACACTTGGAAAATGGCAAAAGGCTTCACCAGTTGGGGGGAGGTCATAGCTTTTGGAACAAGGTGACCATTTCATCCAATTCCATCTTATTGTTGACAGGAGATGCTGATAAAACCTGAACAGTAGCATTGAGCAGATGTAAGCATGTATTGGCAACTTATATGTTTGCTTGAAAGCATCCATTGTGGAGGTAGTTTTTCACTTGTCTTGGTTTCTTTGCAAACAAGTCATAGCGAACGGCATCCAGAGATACTTCATCTCATCCAGTATACATGATCGACACCAAAAACATATGCCCGCTTCAGTCAGGGGCAATCTTTGTTGCATCTTTTCCATGACCCTTAAGTCCATCATCAAATTGTGGATGTTCTGTGACGGCTTCATCCACTTTTCTTTCCCCATTGCACTAAATGCTGATGGTCGAGTCACAGCCGCTGAATGAGTGAATGGATGGCATTACATGTGCACATCTTCTCCTAGTTCTGCTGTGAAACCTTCTTGTGACATGCCAGTTTTCAAGTACAGTTCTTATACCAGTCATTGAGCTAGTATTAGGCACATTGCAAGCTAAGTCTGAATCCAAGCCACAAAACAACTCTGTCAATGCCCATGGTTCAAACAAGAATACAGCTAAGACTTGAATCATTCCCCACCTATATCTCTCGATCTATCTCTTTCTGTGTCTCTCTTTCCTTGTCTTCCTCTTCTCGCTCTCTTTCTCGCTCCTCTATTCCCTCTTTCCATCATTTCTATTTTTCCATTTTGTTGTGTTGATGTTCTTATGTTTGAAAAAAAACAAATCAATTCAGCTGATTTGTCTTCTTACTTTGTTTGAACATCTTGAAGGTAAAATTTGTGATAGAGCCTATTAAAGTTGAGGTCCTTCAATCATTCTAGTTTCACTATTTAAAATGAATTTATCAAGTATTAATTACATGTCACAAATAAGAGTGAAATTGTTTTTTATGCCTTCCTTTTTTGTGAAATGAGATATTATCTAAGTCAGACTCGATCAAAATCGTATTTCTACGCATACTTGGTTTTTTTTTTTTGTTGTTATTCTGAACATTTTTTACTTACTTTAAGGTACATTTCTTGTGATTTGTAAGGACACTCTTTTATCACTCTGTTGCATATCTCAATAAATTTGATGTTGAATTGATATGCGAGTATGAATTAATGAAGAACAATATACATATCATCTTCATCGCCTCTACTTAGGTAAATATTTATGACATATTTATACGAATGTCTATGTGTGAGACTACATGTAATAGAATTATTGTCAATAAAAATAATTGCACCATTTTCAGAATCTACATCCACCTTGCATTGTCTCTCCGATTGGCCGAACACCTGACAGCAATGAAATTTCTAGCTGACGAAGTACCTTGGACCACAGAAATCAGGTCTGGCCCTGATTAGTAGCCTCTATCCTTCTTATACATTGCTCACATGCCGATGGAAGGATTTGAGACTACATTTTCACTTTGAAGTATAGCAGCTTCAACAACTTGTGGGTTTTAGCAGGACCTACACATAGAGTAGACAAGTAAGAAATACAGAGAAGTTACGTTTAAAGTTAATGCATGGCTACATTAATGATTGTGGTCTCACGCATCCATGTGCACTGTCTTGCAGCATCCCATAGATCAAAGAACCGTGAGTGCCGAGTATGTACTCACTGTCCGTGAGGTCGGCTGCGGACAGCCCACTGATGAATTCTTCGCTGCCTGTTGTCCAAATACTTGGTAGGTCGTCAGAGAATGCTCATCTGCATGTCTCTTTGCGGCCCTGCAGCAGGACAACAACCTCCCTTGCTGTGTTCTCTTACCTTTTTGGTGTCGCTAGACTACCATATTCGTCATTGGTTTCCTCTGTCTGTATGTCTGTCTGTTTGTTTGTATGTAATGGACAGCTCTGGGAGGCAGAGGAGTCAACCGATTTTGATGGAACTTGACTGGTAGGTTCATACCAGGATCTAGTTCTATGCTTTGAGCACCGTTGCTATTGACGCCACCGTTGCCCAGCAACGGGACTGAAATTTTTGAAAAAAATTCCGAAAAAAAAATTCGAAAATCAAAAAACGCTTTCGCACTTTTATGCGCACTATAATCAACTCTTTGTCAAAAATTTTCAGCCCGATCCGTCAAAAATGTATGACTAGTATGCAATTATATAGCGACCACCATTCGCCTACCGGTTGTCATACTTTTTATTCAATAAATAAAGTTCGAAACTATATTGCTCATCTCAAGATGTTCGATGTTAAAATATGATGACGTGTATTAAACGACTACCCATTTGCAATGACTCTCAATGTTCAAGGATATAATTCTCATAACTTACTGGGCTTCTTACACAGGGTATATGTCTCGAGTCATGCCACAACACCACCACTTACCCCTTGCTTGTTGTTCATAGCCACAGAAAAACTCTTGGCCTGCTTGCTTCCAGATATTTGCTGAAGTCGCTGTGAAGGTTCCTTCGATGGCGTTTTGCCATCACCCATGATGACGAGCCTTCGTCCTGCGTCCTAGACGTGAAGACATGGACGTTGCACGGATAACATCGATCACTATCTACGACTCATATATTGGCAAGGTTGGAAATATGTGCACATGCGAAAGCTTGCTGACCTGTCATCAGGGCCATCATCCTGAGCACCTCGCCCGACAGGATGTGCGAGGAAAACGATCATCAGAAGACATAGCTGGCAAGTGTGAGCCATTGCCCTGCTGGAGAACTCATTTCATTTAAAAACAATGTTGAACGCTCACTATGTTAGAATAGGTTTATACAACTTAAGGCATTGCTCAGCGAGAAAAGGGATAAAATTGAAACTATAAAAGTGATGTCAAAATGGATAATTATTATAGTTTGTTCCACTTTCTGCCCAGACTTCATAAATAGTTATAAGGCACAATTTCGTAAAATGCAAAATCTTTTTCTTTCAATAACATGCTGGTTGTGTATTACACAGCTGATGCAAGGTTTTAGGGTACTTACGTGCTTCTCAGGTTTGGGTGAATTGGGTTTCTTGCTTTAGGCTGGCCAGTTGTGTGTACTATAATACTCCAATATAACCTCACATTTCGGTTTTCATTTGAATTGTAAATATTGAGCGTGCTGTCAGCTATTGTTGTCATGCTTGGCGCTCCCACATACATCAAACTGATGTGTAAACATCTTAATGGAGCTCCAGACGTTAAACAAGAGTCTTTCAGGACTTCACGTGAGAACTAAACTTTCATTCATGCTGTTCGCCAAAAAAGATGCATAAAGCAACCAAGAAAAGCTATGCAAGGTAAATGCTTTACTGTTTCAACCATACCTTGGTTCCTTTTCAGATGCAGACAATCAAAAGTAAGCATACAGGTCGTGGACAAAAAAAAAAATGGAAACGCTAGTGTAAAGTCACTCAATACTTAGTGTTTGGCACCATGTGTGCCAGTACAGCTTGTATGGGCCCTGCATAGAGTCCACTACCGTCTGAATCTGCAGGAGGGATGCGGCACCATCTTCCACAAAGGTCGATCGATTCACACCTGTTTGAGTGGAGGTGGAAAACGCTGTCTCAGGCATCATTCCAGAATATCCCATAAAGCTAGAATGGGTTCAGATATCGTGACTGAGGTCCATGACATATGGATAACGTGTTATACTCATCAAACCATTGGCGACCAACAACTCTTGTGGGTGGGGGCAGGGGGTTTATGGCTTTCCTTTTTTTTTATTATTATTTTAAAAGGTAAAAAAAAAAATCTCTACAATAAACCAATCACAAAATTAACAAACAGAAATTCAAGAACAAAAAGAAATAAATAAAATAACCAACACAAGAATATCAAGGAACCTAAAGTCAAACAAATCAAGGAGGAAATGAAAGAATAAGAAAGAAATAAAAAAGGAAGAAAGATCAAGAAGTCGAAGAAATCGAAGCAAAAGAACCCCAAACCCCAAAAGCAGAAATAAAAGGTCAAAATAAAACAAACTATATCTCTATTGCCTCTACAGCGCACGGAGCGCTCATCTAAATGTAAGAGAAATAGCATAGGGCCTCTCGCAGAGCTGAGAGACGGAACAGCACAGAGTAGAAAGAGGATAGAACAGATCACTCATACTCAAACGGTGACTCGTATCTCACTTTGCACCGCGCCCCGAAGCGGCGCGTGGAGGGAGTACTTTATCAGGAGTTGTAGTATCATTTTGATTCTC
>CM068959.1:47823794-47837771 GCA_035128595.1 Eptatretus atami | reverse complement strand
CGGGAAAAACAAACAAACAAACAAACAGACAAACAAAGACAGAAAGGGGTGAAAACATAACCTCCTTCGCCTTCGGTGGCAGAGGTAATGAAGGGTGAATACATTTGAGAGAAAGATAAAATTTATGTGTGCAGTCTGACTCTGCTCTGAAATGCATTACAACACTGTTGGGGGAAAGATTGACTCAAACCTAATCCATAAACTAATTAAATCAATCCCAAATGGAGTTGAGGTCGTTCTCAAGGCAAAAGGGGGTCACACTGATTATTGATTATACGTAAAGGCAGATTTGATTTTTTTTTTCTGTTATTAAGTGTTGTTATATCCTTTAAGAGTTCATGGGAATCTCTTGAAAGTACTTTTAGTTTCATATTACAATGATTTATTTTGTTATCACATCTCAATTAATAAATTTCCTACTGGACTCAAACTTTTTACGCCCCTGTATGTTGTTTTTTTTAAATTTAATAATATTTTTAATGTTGAAGGCTCAGTATGGACTATATAGTCTCATCGAGGGCCAGGCAATAAAAAATAACTACATAAATCGAAAAGTCAAGAGATAGAGAGAATAGTCTTAGAGTTTTTGAAGTTAAAAAACAACAACAAAAAAACAACAACATATATATATATATATATAAAAATAGTCGTATGATAATATATAGCATAGAATAATATGATAAAGGCCTCCACGAATGCCGAAACGATGTTTACGGTTATAGTATTTTACTATTTCGATTCCCATGGATCGCTTAAGGCCTTAGTCACATTTGCTTACGGCAGGATACGGCGGCCATACCCCCCTGAATTGACAGAAACGTGCGGCGGCCGCAGAGTTTCTGAGGTGGCCTCAGGGTGGCCCTACGCCGTATGGCTATCTTTTACAGGCCGTAGGGTCGCCGTGGAATTATAGCGCGGATTAAACTTTTTTCATTTCTACGTTGGCGTAGCAATTCGACAAGCCAAGCTGTGACGTAGATGTGTTCCACGTCGACCGTACGTAGGGCGTACGGTGGGCTTGCGTTTATTCGTGCGGCTGCCGTAGGCTCTTATCAAGGAAAAATGAATTTTGCAACCCCCAAAAAATTACGGCGGCCGCACTATTTCCACGGTCGCCGTGGGTAGTCCTAAGGCGCTCCCGTGTTCAACGTACGTGGCCTTGCGGTCTGTGTGACTACCTGCGGGAACGCAGGGTCGACGCACGGTTCCCTACGCCGCCGTGCGTCCTACGTACGGCCTCCGTGGCAGTCTGCGTCGACCGTGCGTCCACCGTGCGCTACCGCTAGAGATCGGAGCATAGGTGTTTGCCTATACTCCGAACTGGTATATTC
Source organism: Eptatretus atami (assembly GCA_035128595.1). Taxonomy (NCBI): domain Eukaryota; kingdom Metazoa; phylum Chordata; class Myxini; order Myxiniformes; family Myxinidae; genus Eptatretus; species Eptatretus atami. Next base: position 47,836,440 of record CM068959.1, on the reverse strand, counting down.
AGTTATATATATTATAGTTATAGTATATTCAGTTATATATACTGTATATTCGAACTGTTATATTTTTATTTCAGTAAAAAAGAACTGGTAATATACCACTCGTTACCGTCCTCTGGCGCACGTTCGCCTTAGGCCCCCTGCGGTCGCCTTGCGGCACCTTGAGGCTACGCCTTGAAAATTATAGGCCGCCGCAGGACGCCCTCAGGTCACGTGGACATCAAATCAAAGACCGTACGCACCCCACTTTTTCGGTCTCCACAATTTCTAAATACGCCGTGCGGCTCCCCGAAAAATAAAAACATATGTGACTGCTACATTGTGTGACGTGGAAATACTGCGGCCGCCCTATAATTGCTAGTGGCCGTAGATTTTGGAGACCCTACGGCCGCCGTGCCAAATGTGACTTAGGCCTAAATGAAAGCTGAAACTGGCGGTGGGTTGCGCATGAAGGCAAATGCCAGAAACCTGATTCTTGTAGTAAAATGGATGTTTATTTACAAAATGATACCGACACGGGGATAAACAAGACAACAAAACCCAAACAGTCCTGACGCACGGAGACAGATAATTAGGGAAGGTAAGACTCAAAAACCCAAACTTTTATACGAAATAAATAAATAACCCACGAAGGTGCCGACAATACCAGATTCGCACAACGAAGGGAGCAGTGAGGACTTGATAGAGGCACAAGCTGGTGTTGCTGTACCATGATGGTATGGTCCTGCAGGCAGATATGGCACAGAACGAAGTGCGGCTCGGAATGGCGATGAGAAGGGCTTGCGATGAGGCAGACGTGTGCTGCCCGATTTCTCCAGCAGTCTTTCCTGTGGGGATGACAAAAAAGAGACAGAAAGAGATGATGGTGCCATTGTTCAGGCCATGGCGGTAAAGCCAGTGCCATTATTCAGGCCGTCTTGCAGGCCACTCTAAAAAGTGTTCTGCTCTCATCCAGGGCTCCGCAGCTGACTTTACCACCATGGCTTGCAGACTGCCAGCCAAACCGTTCATGATGGTGCAATAATAGAAATATAAGTAGAGTAGAATGGATATGCCTGGCATTGCCTCTGGCGGCACGCATAACTTGCGGCAGCCATCTTGGAATATGTAATCGCTACTGTGACGCCATTGATTGAGCAAGTTTTGCGCTGAAGATCCAAGCCATTTTCCATCCAAAACCATCTAATTTTAGGGATCATGACAAATTCAAACCCGAACTGGTGTTGTGTACCCCACTGTATGTGTCTGTTTTTTATTATTTTTTTAAGTATTTTTTTTTGATGTTGAAGGCTCCAGTCACGGACTATATCGTCCTCTTCGAGACCAGGCCTTAAATAAAAGAACTACATAAATAGTACCACTCTTGATTTCAGATGGGTAACCTGTGGAGTATTTGTGTCGCATTTCACTCGCTATCATTTGTGAAATGCTTTCGCTTGAATACTCCACTCATGGCCCATCGGATATCAACAGTGGTCCACAACACTCGTTGCGTTCTATATATATTATATTTCAACAGGAAAGCTATCAAATTGCTGAATAAATAATAGATCTGAGCAGCTATGACCGTCAGTTTCAAACTAATCAGCCCAGTAATAAGGGAGGAGAGACAAAAAAGCTGAAATATTAACAAACCGACGGACATCGCCACCCATCTTGTAATGACTTTTCCGTGGTCTCCGATTATACCCATTTCTCTCTCTTTTGTAACTTTTAAAAACAACTTTATTTTATGAAGATCCTAAATTAAAACAACAAGCTCATAAACAAAGCAAAATCACAGCAGCAGCCTTTTTAGTTCACAGTGTAAGTGTTGAAAAGTAAATAAATAAAGTGTTAACAAATCTATTACACAAGTTGAAGTCCGTGTCTGTCTGTGCGTCGGCGGTCACTTTCGGTGGTGCTTTTGCTTTTCTAGCCTGGGTTTGAATCCCGACTCAGCTATAAACTGTCATCCCGGTGTTTTACAGACTGGGTGATTCATCAATGTGTGTGCCGTCCCTCCGATGGACCTTAAACTTATCCCACGTTAGTAATCCCACGGTGTCCTTCGGGAAGAGTCGGCAAGCTATTGCCAGCACCCTGGGCAAATTACAAATTCCTGTCCTAACCATCGTCGAACATCACACCTGACCAGCCAGTTCGTGAAAGATTTGAGCCAAACTTGCCCCAGCCAATCCCGCAAGAATGGGGGACTTCAAACAAAGCAGAATGTGATCTTTCACTGGCCATGACTCTTCAATCATGTAACAATGAGGAAGTGAGGACGAGCCGACGAGGGGGTTTGCTGTACTGCTTTAAAAAACAAGCTCAAATGAGCTAAGATCCTCGTCCTCTTAATGACGACGTCATAAAAACGAATATGACGTCATTGTGATGTATCAGGTTTGCGATAAATTATCTGTGCTAATGCCCGGCTTGATTCCCGCAAACAAAATTCAAACGGCTTGCCTAGTTTCGGAGATAATGGTTCAGGCGATTTCCATTTGCGGTGATATTATGACGTCAACTTTTTTTCTAGCAAGAATTTCCAAAATCGGAGATGGTTACTGCCTGCGCGTGGGCTTTCTGCATATACATGGCAAGTTTCACGAAGATCCGATGAAAACTCTGGGTTGTGAAACAAAAAATGTCAAAAAATAGGAATGACGTCATAAAAATTGATATGACGTCATAGTGATGCATCATATGTGCGGTAATTCATCTCTGCTAATGCCCTGTTCGATTCCCGCAAAACAGAATTCAAAAAGCTTGCTTAGTTTCAGAGATAATTTTTTAGGCGATTCCCATTAGCGGAGATATTTTGACGTCATAACTTTTTTTCGCGGAGGAATTTTCAAAATTGGAGATGGTTACTGTCTGCGCAGGGTATTTTTACATATATATGCCAAGTTTCAGGAAGTTTCGATGAAAACTGTAGGCTCTGAAACAAAAAAGTCCACAAGAAGAAGAAGATGAACAACAACGTGAGTAAGACTTAGAGATCCTCCACGAGGATCTAAAAATAATTACGGGAAAAGCTCGGGCCCCTCAACGGACCCCAGGGCAGCGACCCCTCCTGACCCTCCCCTCATCGGCCCTGATACCACTCACCATCAGTCCCAATCAATCAAATGCAATCACAGTCCCAATAGCTTCTATACAATCAGTAACTTTGACAATAATAGCCGTTCAGCCTACCTACTGTAGTTGTTGGCCACCGACGTAGCAAGGCCGGTATGCCTCGCTGAATAAATCATACAAATCAAGCTCATAACAGCTGAATACTGATCATAGAAATTAGGAATAATCACGACTCACTTATGGAAGCTTAGACCGCGTTCTTTTGCCCTGATTTGCTAGTTTGTGCAGTTAATTGCAAACCATTCTGCCTCACTGCTGCTGCATGACTTCTTTGTAGGTGGCGTCAGCATACATATTCCAAGATGGCCACCAGAAATTCTGTGCAAAACAACGGATTGTCCATTCTACTGTATATTTCTATGGGTGCAATCCAAAAGTGCCATTGCTTTACAAGCTCTTGACCTGGCCCTCTTGTACTGTCCTAAGATTGTGATCACCATCCTCGGTGCACATATTTCATATGAATTACCTCTGACATATCTGATACAAAGGTAAATCTAACCTACTCGAACATGGTCCATACTATTCTTACCACATTCTATATATGCATCTAGCATGTGTGTCTATATATATATAGGTATATATATATAAATATATATATATATATATATATATATTTGGGTGTTCCAAAAAAATGAAAGTTTGATTTTTGCTGCTCCCTCATTTTGCCTTTGTTCCAATACCCCATAAGAACTTAAAAGGTCAAAAATGAACAAAATTCCATGATATTTAGGGTTTCCTCAAGTTGGCACAATTATGTCCATTATGGAGAGGGAAATTTTGCACTGCAATGTCAAAAAGCTCATCTAGGTCTCCTTGGAAAAACTATTCTTTCATCCTATATGACTGCTGTGGTTTTTGAAAATATCAAACAACCATATTAATTGTGGTGTTCTGCGTTGTGCATATTCGACGGCAAGTTGTCAGTTACAGTTTGGCAAATTTCAACAATATTGTGCCAACTTGAGGAACCCCTAAACATCCTCCAATCTGCTTCATATTTGGTGTGTATGTTTCTACTGTCAAATGGAACAAAGGCACACCCAGGGAGCATGAATATTCATACTTTTATTTTTCACCTCCTATTATGAAGCACCCTTATATATATATATATATAATATATATACATACATATATACATATTTACATATATATATATACCTATATATGTATATATATATTTATATCATGATCAATTATGTTTGTCTGCATGCAAAGTTTGTTGTAGAAGCAACTGATTGTGTATTATCCTGCCATTTTACATGCCGAATATCAAATTTATTTCAACTTGAGGTACAGTTTCGCATTATTCTGACACGTCACGCCCCAAGCATCACATTTATCTTTTGAAGCTCAAGATTGTCATTCGCCTTAGACATATGTGAACCAAATGGGTGCATGAATATTATAGCGTGGGAGCTTCTGCCGGGACGACTGCATTGAGATAGCAAGTGGTGTTACGTGTTGTGAAAGGGAATCCAAGAAGACCCGTGCCACTTGATAATCCCAGCTGTTTAAAAAGGGATTTGAAATTTGTTTAGGGTGTCAGAGATAACTCGCTTACTCTTCCCGAAAGACACCAGCGGATCTTATGCCTCCATGAGCTCCCAGCACTGCCAGACGAGTCCACCGACAACGTCCATCAATTGGACGACGCACACCTTGATACATGACCCTGCAGGTGAAACATCAGGGTCACAGTTGATAGGTGAGTTGACATTCAAACCGATGGTAGACACCTCAAAAGTGAGACCACATCATACTAACTTTTGAAAAAGAGATCAAAATTCCAGGTTCAACACAAAGTATACTCCTGATGAGGAAGGATCGTTTCAGATTCAGGAAGAATGAATGAAGGGTGTACTGACCTTAAATACATAGGTTTGGTACACTTTTTTGGCTCTGGATGTGGGATCGCGTTATGAGCTTCTCATTGGCTCAAATGGAGAGGTTTTTGCTCAAGTACAGAGCAATCAACAACATTATGGCAGCAAGCATCCACTTATGGCATGAATCAATCAGGATGCATCCGAACAGTTAGCATTTAAAAGTTTCCCCCCGCCCCCCAATGGCCATCATCCCTATGAGCTCATCCATCTGGAGCCTCTACTCGAAAATGACTGGGGGCGTTTATTTTATATTCAGCACATGTATACATTAACATCTGAATTATTTATATACCTTTTACCATTCTACAACCTACATAATCACCTTGTCCTTCTTTAACGGCCACAATTATTCCCATGTTCTTGTGGGTTTGGCCAGCGGAAGCCTTCACCAACCGGCTGGCCAGGCCTGATGTTCAACTAAAGGCCCAGTCACACCTTGACGTTTTAGCCAACGTATGCCGATTTTAGAAAAATTTGTCTAAAAACGCTGGCACCGTTGAATACGTATGGGTAAGTTTTGATAACATTGAGAGCAGCCTGGAAAACACTGCCATACGTCGTTGCACGCTGGCTTTAAACGTTGTACTTTTCGGTTGTCCTCAAATTTTTGCATGCTTGAAATTTCACGACGTATGCTGGCGTATGACTCACACGTTCCACTACGCTGGCCATAAGTTGTAGGCACGTTATGCGATCGTTGACAGACGTCAACACATGTTACTTGTAAGTTAATCATAAGTTGAGACACGCCGAGGTAATGTTTAGCGTACCCGAAACTTATCCTAGCCTATGAGTAAGTGTTGTAGGCACGTTACGCGATCGTTGAACACGTCGACACACGTTACTTTTAAGTTACTCATAGGCTGAAAGACGTCGTATAATGCTTAGCGTGCCTGAAACTTATTTATAACCTATCAGTGACATGTTGCTAACACGCTACGCGATCGTTGACACACTTCGACACTCCTTGCTTGAAAGTTACTTATACGTCGAATCACGCCGAGTTATTGTTTAGGGCAAAAGAGGCTTTATCTAACCTATGAGTGACGTGCTTTGCACCTGTGTGTAACGCACCTCCGCCGCATACTGACGTATGTAGACGTATTTGACGTTTACCGGACGACTACAAGAACTTAACAAACGAGTTCCAACCTACAGATACCAGATAATGATATAATGGCAGCGATTAGGGGAATTGGTAAATAAAAAGGGGTTTCACAGGAGGAACCCGTCAGTGTTGCAGACTAATAGCGAGTACATGTCCATGACAATACGAGAGATGGAGTATCCGGCAACGATGACACTACAATATCTACCTGTCTCCAACATCAGCATACCCTCATCGATTTGGCACTGCACCAGTTGCGTGCCAATAGAACCGAGAGAAGAAGACGTGAACGGAGGAGAAGGTACTGGGTGACCCATGGATCGGGTTTGATTTGCACCGATAAGATTTGCACCGATAAGATTTGCACGATAAGACACCAGTTGATTTGCACCGTAAGAACACGTTAAGTGTAAACAATGGCGATTGTTTGGCGCAAGTGTCTATTTTCAATAGTGGAGTTTGAGCGATTTAGCACGTCAATGGAAACGCTTCAAATTTCCGAGCGCCAGCGTCAAAAAACAAAGGCGAGTGACAGCAATTTAAATCGTTCATTGTAAACAATTAAAATAGTTGAGTGGCACCGTTTAAAAGTCGTTGAGTGTAAAAAAATCCAATTGTTGAGCGCAAGCGTCTACTTTCAATAGTGGAGTTGCAGCCATTTAAATCTTTGAGTGGCAGCCTATGAATAGCAAACCCACGTCACCGGCAAAGATAAACTGCCGCACGATATGGATAAGTTAGGCTATCGTTGGGCATAGGTTGTGAACGCCGGCTACACGATAATTATTCGTTGGTATACCGTATCTATAAGGTATCGAAGCGCTCTATGTACATTATTAGTACCTTGAGCATTTGTCCAACTCGTTATGAATAACCTAAAACGTAAAAACAAGCCATAGCTCATTGTTGAAAAAACCCCAAAAAAATTAGCCGCGAAGAACTTCGAACAATGGTGCAAAGATGTCTCCTACCCGTGGACACGCGGACGCAAGGAGGATCCATCATCACCCCAACCCCCATCACACTCACCTACTACTGCCAACATGAACAAACTACTACATAATACTGATACTGATACTGTACTGCTGACATGGACATCGATCAAAAGGAGTCGAAAACACTGATGGGTTCCCCTTGTGAAGACCATTTTTATATACCAATTCCCCAAAACGCTGGGACACGTCATTATATGGCAGTTGTAAGTTAGAAACACGTTCATTTAGTTTTTTTGTCGACCGGAAGACGTCAATGGAATACGTCTACATACGTCAATGTGCGTTGGGACTACGTAAAGAATTGGTTCAAAGCACGTCAAACATAAGTTAGAAATAAGTTTCGCGTAAAAAAGACATTACCGCGACGTGTTTCGACTTATGAGTAGCTTACAAGTAGCCTTTGTCGACGTGTGTAAGCGTCCGCATATCGTGTGTACAACTTATTCCCATCGCATGGCGAACGTGTGTCATACGCCAAGTACGTCGTAAAATTTTGAACATGTTTAAAATTACTTGACGTACTCCACTTACTACGACGTATGATAGCGTACTTTAGCGTTCTATCACGTATACCAAACTTACCCAGACCGTATTCGACGTGCGCCAGCGTTTTAGACCATTTTTCTTAGGTCGGCATACGCTGGCAAGATCGCCAAGGTGTGACTGCGATGTTGACACTTCCATTTCTGCGGCGGTTATGATTTGAATCGTTGTGCGTCAGCCTTTTATAGGCTACGTCACGTCATCGTCGGCGATACGTGCAGCGCGCTATGCATAAGTTAGACTATCGTTGGGCATAGGTTGTGAAGGCCGACAAAGGTCAGCATTCGTTGGTATAAGTTAGCTATAACACAACGAAACGTTCTGTGTCCGTTACTAATACATTATACATAAGACCAAGTCGTTATGAATACGTCCGAATCTTTTTAAAAACATCAAAGTTCAACGTAAGCCAGCGTTTTACATACATTTTAATACGTTGCCATCGCTGGCTAAAACGTCAAGGTGTGACTGGGCCTTAACGTTTGGGCAGGTCATCTCAACGTCCACCAACTAATGCCAACAGAGGGGAAACCCCATTTAATGTTCATTCGAGGGACAGCACACCACAATGATGAATCACTTTACCTGTTAAATACCAGGATGACGGTTTATAGATGGGTCGGGATTCGAATCCAGGTTAGAAAGCTTGGAGTCGAGTGTGCCTCCTGCTAACCCACCTCCATAGGACTTGAATTATATATTTATATAAACTTATACAGTTCCCACAATCTCCGTTGCACCTTGGATTATTTATTTATGTAGATACTTTACCATCTCCACGACCAACACAAGTTTGAAATATTTATTTATACACCTGTTAAGTTTGCATTGTGTACCTCCATTCCTCCTTCCATTATATATTTATAACACTTTACCATCTCCATCACCAACGCACACCTTTGACTTATTTATTGATATACACTTTACCATGCCACTGCCAACAAACCACATTTAATGATTTGTTATTCAAATACCTTTTTACATTTATTTACTTATTTCATTAATTGGAAAAATCTACCTGTCACATATTTAAGGTGTGATTGTGGGCTGTTTCCCTGATGAGGACTTGCCTTCTTGTTTTTTTTTTTAGCAACTGTTCATTGTACTTTGTGATTTCAATGTCTATATCCAACAGAAAATAACACAAGGAAGACCTCTTCAAAGCTGCTTGTATCCACCCTACAGTAATTTACAATTATCAGACAAAAGAAGGGTACTTGGACCACAATGCTCGTTTTTGGACATCCTAGTTTTACTTAATTTGTACCTGGCTGGAGACATTATTCACTGGGTCGTGGTGCCGACCCAAGGTATAGTCTACTTTTGTGAATCGGCATGCATTAAGCACAGCTGAATCAGACTTTGTCCGTAATTGAAACCATATAATCGTGCAGAGCTCAGAAGTGAACAAATTGCCAAAGCTATCCTGCCAATTCAAGACGACAGACAATTCAAGGAATAAATGAAATGCTACTTCAGATATAAATTGCACAAATCACTGTTTGTGCTGTGTATTTAATATGCAATAAAAACGTTGGCTTTACCGTCACATTTATTTCTGCTTCATCATCCATGTAACCGCATTCAATATCCATGCAACCGCAGAAACAGCACCGAACCATCAGGACAACATAACCCACAAAAACATTAGTGGGTAATAAACTCACAAAACAATTACAAACGAGAAAGAGCCATCAGAGATTGCAGACCCTCGCCAGAACTTGTTTTGTGTGGTGTGTTGTGTGTGGAGTTTGTGTACTGGTGTGTTACATAATTAATAAGAGGCATAATTAGAACTACCATTTTATAACCGCTGGCAGTGATGACCAGGTACCAAGACGTCCCGCTTTGATCGGACACCTGACCCTGACCCATGACGTTTTTTTATTGTTATTCAATTGAATTGAGAATGGGATTAAAATAAATTTAATTCAAATTAAATCAAATGCAAAACCAAACACTATTGGAGTAATCAGAAGGAACCCGAACAAGCAAAAAGCAAAGATGAAGTCATCAGGAGAAACCTGGATAGGATTCACATTTCAGCTGCTACTCCTCTACCGTCAAACACATCCAGGCACAGCCAAGTGAGCCTCATTAAAAAACAAATACAAAAAAAAAAAGAACTCAGATCAAAAAAATGAAATAATTCTGGCTGCCAGACCATGTGTCCGATCAAGTTGAAATTTAAAACACTTATTCCCCATCACTACTAGATCATAATTGTGAAGTTTCATGTCGATTGATTAAGCGGTTCCAGAGAAAACATTATTTAATATTTTTCTTCAATCCAATATGGCTGCCAAACCATGTGACATAAATTATTCCTGAACAAACTTGTACACCCAAGGCTTGGGGAACATTTCTGTGAAGTTTCCTCTTGATCTGTTCAGCCGTTCTGGAGAAGATTTTTGTAGGTTTTAGGGTAAATCGAATAAGGCTACTAAACCCTGTGACCTATGACATCATATGTGACCCTTTTGATCCTCATGGGAAGGCGGTCATACGTGTAAAGTTTCGCCTCGATCTGGTCAGCCAGTCAGAGAAGATTTTTGAAGGTTTATTTTTAAAAACAATATGGCTGCCAAATCACGTGACCGATGATGTCATCAATTTTTATATGAACCATTTTATCCCAAGACCATCAGAAATTATCATACTGATCAGATGTAGCGTTCTACATATGCAATTATGACGTCATAACGATGGCACTTATGACGTCACTAAAAAAACACTTATTCCTCATGAGGAGTACTTGCTATGGGCCAGGTTTCAATTTCTTTCCTTGGTGCAGTTTCAGAGTTACAGAGGTCCAATTTTTTTCCGTTTTTCCAACATGGCTGCCATACAAAATCACCTCATAATTATCAACATGACGTCATAATTACCATTAAAACATTCTCCATGAGTAGTCGCACCGATGATGAAAATTTCGTTTCAATCTGACAAGCGGTTGCGGAGAAAAACATGAAAGTTCTGTGCGGACAAACAAACAAACAAACGGATCCAAATGCAATAACCCCTCCTTCGGCGAGAGTAACAAGCTTCCATCAAACTGCTTGTTTGCAATTGTTTCTTGAGTTTATTTTTTTTAAGCCAATTACAAACAAACTTCGTTTTACCGTTAAAAGTCAGACCGACTTCAAGAAAATGAAATCGAGCAATACCTTATATGCATCACAGCAGGTTTTAAAAACGGTGTCAGCACATAGCATGTTCATCATACCATACATTTCATTCATGGCAAGATATTAAAGGTAAATATTATGCATTTGATATTCACCAAATGTAATAGCAAACAAGAACTGACAGGACAGCCTAAAGGTGTGCACACTCGTTTGTTGGTTTGAATCTCACCCCAACCATAAACTGTCATCGTGATGTTGAACAAATTCTAAATTCCTGCCCAAACGGACTCCTACTAAGGCAACGGCAAACCACCCCACATAACCCTTGCCAAGAGACTGCTTGGCTAGCATCAACCGTATGGTACGATGAATAACCTATGGTGATAAATGAGAATAACCGATATCTATATTGGTAAACTCAAGCATTTAATCCTATGATACCAATGCACCCTAACCCGGCATATACCAGTGGGGGTACAAAGCACGGAGAGGGCAGAGGGTGCAAGACCATAAAGGACGTGGAAGAAGATAGAGAGGCCACTGACCTGTCAGTGATGGAAAAGTGATAGGTCGATTGATTCAGCTTCCAATGATTCCAATAATCTTGAAAGCCTTGGTTTCCACGGTGTCAGGCTGAGCAAGGTGTGAGGCAGGAGGAGCACTAGCTCAGAGGGGACAGCAGTCCTCCATCAAGCTGTGAATGAAAGCCTTGTAGGTGGATAGGAGTCTGGGTGTACCAAGGAAGGACTTTGCATGAAGGAGGATGTACACACTACTGACAAGGGATTATAGACAGAGATATCTTTATTTACGGATTATCAACACCTTCCATCTCCATCCCACCATTCAGAAGAGAATAAAGATCGTCAGAACACTTGCAAAACATGCCACAAATAGAGTTGAATAACTTTACAGTAGCTCATTGGATATTTAATTGCTGAAACATCATGGCAACAAACAATAACCATTCACACTAATTACGACACTCATCTTGCAGTGCAGGTTAAACAGAAAAGTTGGAGATTTACAGATAATCAGTTCACAAGAGTTTTGTCAACGTGTGAATAACAATAAGACAAAAGTAATGTAAGGACGGAAAACTAAAACATAACATTCGTTTTCTGCATCAAAATTGTGAAATGATCATGTGATAAAGCTTGGTTTTGCAATCAACTATTTGCTATGTATCGTATTATTTCACAAGTTGGTTCGAGATCCCCCTGCCCTCCACCACCCCCATCCCCCTACAAAAACAAATGACAAAAGATGGCAATCTTTGGTGGTTGGATTTCTTTTCATGTTCCAAGAGTGAAAAGTGGCAAAAATGAAGGACTTGCAGCATAATTAGTGTCAAGGAACTGCACTCATCGACCGTTAATGCCGAGAGCTGTGTATTCGGAGCAAAGATTCGCCTTTCCACGACAGATCCTGCACACACGCACAAACAAAATGCAAACACATGTCATCCACTTCAAACCTGCCCGACTGCTCGACACAGCCAGAGTGATGCAATATGGTGAGATGTTTCCCATCAAAGACCCTTGTTTGATCAAACCAAACCATTTGGTTATTCTCTGGAAAAACGTGTCATTGGTATTTTACCCCAATATAGCAGCTGCAAGCTGCTTGGAATGTCACAACCACCACCGGTAAAACATGAATTCCAGATGGTAATGCAATGCAGCAGAACAAATTGTGTACAACAGAAAAACAAAGTAAATAAAAATAACGATATCATGGCTTGGCAACACCGTGGCTTAATGAAAGTTCACAGAGTATCTGATTTGTCCAAAAGCTGCCAAGTAATGGAATTCTAAATGGAACACAAATCAGACGGTGACTCTTGACAACCTCAAATGAAAC
>CM068959.1:47805337-47815836 GCA_035128595.1 Eptatretus atami | reverse complement strand
GGAAGGATGGCAGGCTGAGTCAACCCCCTGGTGAAGTAATTCAGCAGGCAACGAGGCTTGAACTCAGGACACTTGGATCCCAAGCCGCCACCCTAACCACTGAGCCAACACTAACATAGACCTATATATATATATATATATATATATATAATATATATATATATTATATATATATATTATATACAGTAATCCCCCGTTTCTCGCGGGGGTTACGTTCCAAACCTCCCCGCGCTAAGTAAAAATCCGCGATGGAATGGACGCCTCCCAAAAATCGATTCGACTGGTCTGATCGGTGGCAGTGATTGGGTTTGAGTGCCGGAGATCGACTGGTCTGGTCTGGCGGTTTGACAGTGATTGGTTGGGTGGCCGGAGATCGACTAGTCTGGTCTGGGCGGTTTGGCAGTGGTTGGGTTTGAGGTGCCGGAGATCGACTAGTCTGGTCTGGTCCGTTTTGAGGTGCTGGGTATGAGCAATGCTCGTTCCAACGCGGTAAACCTTTTTCCTTCCCGAAGATATATCGAGCACCTTAACCTTAACCTTCTCCTGGAGCGTCCCAGGACCTTCCTCTGGCGCTTCGGTTCCTTGCCAGAACCTCGAAGGTGCAGGGCGTTTGAGCGCCATCGTGGGCTTGGTGGAAAAAAACGTAGAAAAATATTCTATGTTCACAAGCGAATTTTGTCTCGTGCGTTGTGTGACTGGTCGAGCACCACGCGTTATAATTTATTGCTTAAATAATTTATATTTTATACATTATTACCGCGATGTACCGGGGGAATCCGCAGAAAAAATTAGTTACGTTCAAGGGAAACCCGCGATGAACCGGTGGGCGCGATAGTGTGAACCGCGATGAAGCGGGGTTGACTGTATATATATATATATATTATTGTCTGTCTGGCAGTCAGTCCACGATAAAAGATGTTATGAATCCAAGGACATTCAGAGACAATAGGCAAACCAAATCGTGTGTGGATCTAAAATTGTTATCCCACCATTATTGATGAATCGTGCCTATAGATACATACATATATACATATGTATATATATATATATATATATATATATATATATATATATATATATATATATATATATATATTCGGGCCCATAAGTTTGCATACACTTGAGCAGAATACAGTTGACTTCCATTTATACCTCTTTTTTCGACAATAATCATAATTCTTTCCATTCCTAGAACAATTTCAACCATTCTCCTTATTTCTTTCAAAGGTTCTGCAACTTTTGTACTTTGGATGATTTTATCCACAGTTTAATTCATGATGTGACAAAAATAGCAGGTCAAAAGTTTACATACACCAAGGTGACTTGCTGCATGATTGGCAAGGCCTAGAATGTTCTGAAATGGCCTTCTATCACTTGTATTGTGTCCCCACTCTCTGCTGATTATAATTGTTATGTAATAGGTCAGCCAGTGTCCCATGGCTGATAAAAGGCCTAGTTTCCTATTCAGGCCCTATTTCCACTTGAGCCAGCATGGGAAGGCCAAATAATACTCTCAAGACCTGAGGAAGAGCATTATCCAGTTGCACAAATCAGGGGCTTCTCTCGGGGCCATATCTAGCCAACTCGAAGTGCCACGGTCATCTGTCCAGACGATTGTGTGGAAGTATAGGGACCTAAGGACAACAAAGATCAGACCGGAAGTCCAAGTTGACACCAACCGATGAGAGGGCATTGGTCAGAAAGGTGCGCTTCAACCCCAAGACTACCAAGAAACACCTGTGCCAAGAATTGGAGGCTTCAGGGACGAAGATGTCACTGTCCACCGTCCAGAGGGTCCTGCACCGAAACGGACTAAGAGGCTACATAGCACGAAGGAAGCCCCTCCTTCATAAACGCCACTGCGAGCAGGCTGAAATATGCAAGAAAGCACAAGGACAAAGATAGAGGCTTCTGCAGAGTGTCCTTTGGTCTGATGAAACCAAGATGGAACTTTTTGGCCACAATGACCAACAGTACGTTTGCGAGAGAAGGGAGAGGCCTTTAACCGAAGAACACAATACCCACGGTGAAGCATGGTGGTTGCAGCATCGTACCATGGGGATGTTTTGCTGCTAGTGGTCCAGGAGCACTGTATAAGATAGATGGCACCATGAAGAAGGAAGACTACTTGGAAATTCTCCAAGGGAACCTGTAGCAGTCCGCTCGAAAGATGAAACTCCGACGTCGCTGGACTTCCAACATGACAACACCAAAACACACTTCCAAGTTGGTTGCTGGATGGCTTCAGCAGAACAAGGTTGATGTTTTGGAATGGCCAGCCCAAAGCCCGGACTTAAATCCAATAGAGAATTTGTGGACGGAATTGAAAAAGAGAGTGCAAAAGAGGAAACGCACCAATTTGACTGAACTCCACAACACTGTCAAGAAGAATGGGTTAAAATACTTTCAAGAATTGTAAGAAGTTGATTGATGGTTATCCTGCAAACTGACTGAAGTTCTAAAGGTTAAAGGCTATGCAAACAAAGTGTTAGACAATATTAGTGTGCTGTAGGTAAACTTTTGACCCACTATTTTTGTCACATCATTAATTAAACTGTGAATAAATCATCCAAAGTACAAAAGTTGCAGAAACCCTTGATAGAAATAAGGGAGAATGGTTGAAATGTTCTTGGAATGAAAGAATTGTGATTATTGTAGAGAAAAGAGGTATAAATGGAAGTCAACTGTATTCTGCTCAAGTGTATGCAACTTTTAGGTCCGACTGTGTGTGTGTGTGTGTGTGTGTGTGTGTGTGTGTGTGTGTGTGTTTTTTTTATATATATATATATATATATGTATAGCCTGGTGTTGGCGGTAGTGGTTAGGGTAGCGGCTTGGGATCCAAAAGGCCCCGTTGGCCGCTTGAATTAATACACACCAGGAGGTTGACTCAGCCTGTCATCCTTCCGAGGTCGGCGAAGTGAGTACAGTGTACTGGGCCGCCGTGTATGCCCCGGTTAAAATAGGTGTACCATATCCCTGTGTCGTAAGAGGCGATCGGTTGCGTCAGGAAGGGCATCCGGCGTAAAAACCTGTGCCAAATCATTATGCGGATCATAACGGATGATCCCGTGTGGCGACCTCTAACGGGAGCAGCCGAAAGAAGAAGAAGAAAGAAATATACAGTATATATATAAGTATATATATATATATACACAGATGTTTGGTACTACAGAACTTAAATATGGATACAAACAAACATGACATAATAGTGACCGAAGCTTTTCGTGCTGCACCTTCAGGGTAAAAATCGCAAGTGAAGGAGGAAGTGAAGGCGCGTGCTTTATATATGTTTGGTACTATACAAGTGGTTGGGAGAGGTACTGAAACCAGTATTGGATTCACTTTCTCATTTCGTGGGTAAGGATTCCTTCACTTTTGCAGAAATCAATTAGAGCTAAAATACCGACAAGTGAGGACAACATCATGGCATCCTTTGATGTTAAAAGCTTGTTCATCGAATGTCCCATTGACGGAGACGATTGAGATATGCTCACATTTGCTGTATCACACCGATCTGGAACAACCGATGATCTCGGAACACGTCTTCATGGAATTAATGAACACAGCAACAAGGAGGTGGAATTCAGTTTTAACAACATGATGTATGTTCAAACGGAAGGTGTGGTCATGGGTTCTCCATTAGGCCCAGGTCTTGCAAATATCTTTGTGGGCCATCACGAAATGCAGAAACTTACTGGTCGGCAAGGGTCGTTTCCCCCATCGTATACTATCGGTATGTTAATGACATTTTTGCTTTGTTTGAGTCTCGGACGGCATGTGACAATTTCCAGGCATGGCTCAACACTCTCCATCCAGCGCTGAAGTTTACCACGGAGCTGGAATCGTCAAACACGTTACAGTTTTTGGACGTGTTGGTTGATAGATCCACCTTGGTTTCACAACATTCGTCTACGGAAGCCGACTTTCACAGGGCAGTATACTCGCTGGGACTCCTACAGCTCCACGAGATATAAAAATTGCCTTGATCAAATCCTGGTTAACGGAGCACAGAGGATTTGCTCACCTTGTAATCTTCCTGCTGAAATTGACAAAATCTTATATACTCGTGAGAATAGTTATCCTGAGCATATAGTTGAGATACGTGCACAAGTTTCTAACACGACAAAATCGGAGGATTGGTCCGGACAAATGTCCAGTCTATATCAGGATGTCCTGGAAAGGGCAATCACACGAAGGTTTGAAGTACAAATCAAAAAAGATTGTATCCAACACGTTTCTGTCTGTGCAACCCGAAGTAATCTTTACCTCTCGCCGTTTGCTGACGTCAGTCAACAAGGATGTGCTACCCACCTCACAAACCAGCAATGTTATTTATGAGTTTAAGTGCCGATGTGAAGCTCGGTACGTTGGCCGCACAACACTAAGATTGGCTGATCGGATCAAACAACACTCCCCTTGGCGATTCGAAGAAAGTTGTGAGGGTTAGAACACAACCAGTGCGAGATGTAGAAATATCCAGCAACCACGGCCACTGTATCTGCTTCATCTGCCATTGCACACCACTTGGTTGCCAACTCTATCTGTGCAGACCAGTACAATGCAGATGTGTTCAGGATATTGAGCCGAGGTCGGAGCTCGTTTCATTTACGTATGTTGGAAAGCAACCTTCATCCTTACCACCGACCAATACTATGTCGTCAAAAGGAATTTGTACATCTCTGGTCTCTTTCAGCATGGAAAGATCAAGGGAAGTACGGTAACAAATGGTGAATGGACCTCAGGGGAAACCCATCCCCCCTCTCTCCAGGAGCGGTTGCAACGTCAATCATCGATGAACTCTGCACCAGCCAATGGAGCTCAGGTGAAGATGATGAGCCGACCAATGGCGTTCGGATTAACCGTGATGTCATTACGGTTGAAACAATCAGCGTTACCTTATTGAGACTTGCGGATAAAGCACGCGCCTTCACTTCCTCCTTCACTTGCTGCGATTTTTACCCTGAAGAGTGCAGCACGAAAAGCTTTGGTTACTATTATGTCGGTTTGTTTGTATCCATATTATATATATATTATTGCTCACAAACACAAAGCAAGAGTGAAAAGACCCTTCCCATGTGTTTTTTTTTTTCTCAAGACTGCACAGGGGAAGGTGTTCTGTGAACTCTCTAATTGCTAATGCATCAAAACGTGTGAAGTGACCAACGAAAAGATAAATGATCACTTAGATACAAATAAATTTGCTCAAGATGCACTTCTGTGGGATCGTAAGAAGCGATAAAATGTGGATTCATCTCGATAAGATCGAAACACACTGCGCATTCAAAGGAACCAAGGTCCGGGAAAAAAAAAAAAAACACCTTCAGCCCCTCCCCCAAAAATGAGGAGACTATTTGATCTTTCATTTGATTATTTTGCACATATCCTGATGCTGTGTGGACTGTGTTCCCTGCTGATGGACATCTGGTAGCTTGTACCTGTTGCTGCATTTGAGCCTGGAGTAACTGCTGAAATATATCGAACCAGGTTCTTCCTGACATTTTTATCTTTGTTCCTCTCCTTTCACATTTTTTCTACTTTTTCACATTTCTCCATGTTCTTGCTAATTCTTGCTTTATATTTTCTTTTGTTCATGTTTCTCTCTCTTTTACTCATAATTTCTCTCTTTCTTTATCTATCTGTCTTGGAGAAGTGAATTACAACAAATATTTTTTTGTTCACATCACTTGGCTGCACTGGATGGGTTTGAGAGTGGAGGAGAAACAGCTGAAAACCGAATCCTATCCTGGTTCCTCCTGATGACCATCTTTGCTCTTTTTGAATTTTGGATATAGAGTCAAGGCTTGTGGAAGAGCTAAACAGAATGGATAAGGATGCAACATAACAAAGCAACCATATAAACAGACGGGGAAATGCAAACAGCGGAGCCGAGGGATAAAATAAATTGAGACAGACAAGGGATGACAGGTAAGGATGCGGGTTAGGATGAGGGGTTTGGGAGAATGCAAGGGTGGACAAGATGACACAGAAGCAAAATTTGGGGG
The DNA here is from genome assembly GCA_035128595.1 of Eptatretus atami. Taxonomy (NCBI): domain Eukaryota; kingdom Metazoa; phylum Chordata; class Myxini; order Myxiniformes; family Myxinidae; genus Eptatretus; species Eptatretus atami. The sequence continues at coordinate 47,809,831 of CM068959.1, read as the reverse complement.
AGAAAGGGGAGGGGGTGGTTTAACAGGTGTACAAAGATCACGGTTTTGGATGGCGGCTGATCTGAGATGGTAGTGAACAGCTAGCTGTCTTGAGACCTGGGGAATAATGAGATTGAAAGGTTCTTTCTGATGACTCCAATGCAGTATTTGGTTTTTCATTTGATTGGAAACAAGGAAGGGGTAATTCTTGTCCATTTCCATGAGAGAGATACAACAGTAAACAACCAACGGGATATTCAGAGATTATGCAACATTAAGCCTTAAGGAGAAATGACTGATGCTCAATACAGGTGACATCACTTTACACCACAATAACAAAAAGCCACAGACAGCAAATGCAAACCACCAAGAAGTTGCCAGGCTGGACAAGACCATTATAGCACATTTGCCAGACAGTCTAGGTCTGGTCCCATAAGATTTCTACTTATTTAGACCTCAGAAGGACTACCTACATCGGAGATATTTTGCACAAAATGCCGAAGTCAAACGCACTGTGAAAATGTGGCCGAAATCTAAACGTGCGGTTATTCCATGATGATTTAGGCTTCTGTGGGAGAAATTTGAACTTGATGGAAGTTGTGTGAAAGCAACCATGCACGGAAGAATACATGCACAAATTACCTGGCTGGATCTTTCGAAATAAAGACGTTATGGCACAACGAGCTTTACTTATTGGGCAACCTCATACATCTCCATGTGTTGAGCAATATAATTGTTGCAATTCATTCAATACCAGTACAGAAAACTCTTTCCATTGGTTGTCTCGCACGCGCACACTTTTTCAGAATGGAATGGGTAACTCAACTACTCAAATGCTTGAACCATCATAGCACTAGGCCTTACAGTAAAGACTCTGGGCTGGGGAGCGCCCCTCAAGCATATCGCAAACAGCGACTCGAATCGCTTCATGCCTGATGCACTCGTTATAGCGTTTGCTGTCTCCTGAATGGCGTTCCTAAAAAAAACAAAAAACAAAACAAACAAATGAAAACAGACCTACAACTAACAATAAAACAAGTCTCTCAGCATAGATAACCAACCAGATAATCAAGTTCACATCAACGCTGATATTCACACCAGTGCTAAAATTCACCATTAGAATTCATTTTCACAATTGGGTAAATTATCATGGTTGTTCATCAAAATATGCAATAATTTGCTTGCCTTGTCAGAACTATTACACCGATCTAAAGCCAGTGATTTGCTAAGATCACAGAGAATAGATGGAATTCACCAAATCGGTGACTTGAAACAGAAAAACTGAATCTAATCTGACATGGAAAGAACAGAAAGTAGTAAATTACAGAAAAAGTCAAGATTAGGTCGAATTACAAAATAAAACTCTCAATATATTGTGAGTGCATTCTCCACAGACGTAATTCCCACCGCATAATCACGAAGAGTAGTACAAATAAATAAATAATAAATACAACCGCCCAGGGTCACCTGCAGATGTTTTAAGTTTTGACTTGGAAAATTGTATTTTTTTCAATGCAAGGGCACAAATAAATGCTTCATTTTCCATTGATAACACATAACTGAATTTATTTTTTGAACAGAATTTAGGATTATAGTGTGGGAACGGAGAAGCACTTTTTTGAAACGGAAAAAACACTGGCTCTTCCTGACCGATCCAGTCAGGAATAATGAAATTGATCCTCGATTAGAAATATAAAATTAATTGGGGAGGAGTAACAGTAAAGATGTAAATATCCGGCTCAAAGCCTGGCTATTATGATATGGGTTCTCGTCATCAACGATGATAGAGATCAACACGAAGAGATGCTTTGTGCAGGGCTCCAGGCTGGACCAGACCATGTCCTGGTAGATGAAACCAAATTCGGATGGTTTTTCATTCTCAACTCTTAAAGAATAAATACTAAAAAGCCAGTAGAGTACAATTTAAATTTTCATTCAAGTTTGATGACACATTTAGCAAACAGAAAAAATAGAAAGGAATTCAGGTCATCATATTCTTTGCCATTCCACAACTACAACGTCAGGGTACAAAGTTGAATTAGCAAAGAGCAATTCACAGCACAGAATTCACATTGCGAAAGTTGGGCTGTAGGCCCGAATACCTGAAATCAAAGCCTATGTACGGAATATGTTCACAGGAAGTTGAAAGCAATGGGAAAGTGTGACAGTGCCGAGTCCAACAACGTACAGAAAGAAGCCCTAAAAGGGGAGAACGTTTTTTTGAAATAAACTTATACAAGATACGCCTCAGTGTGTGCATCACACCTTGATTCACTACAATTTGTACTGGCTTGTTCATACTGTCATGAATTAAATGCTGTCACAATCGTCGCACAGAATAAAAACATATAGTAGACATCAGTGTAGGGTTTACATGAATCCAAGGACATTCAGAGACAATAGGGAAACCAAATCGTTGGTGGGATTTAAAATGTGGATCCCACCATTATTGATGAATCATGCCTCATATGAGAATGAGAAAAAATCAATCACCCCCACCCTAATCCTATGCGCCTCCATCCCCTCCCTCCTCCGCAGGTCAAAAACCAAAGAATAACGTCTCAAAATATATTTGTGATAAAATGCAAATTTATATTTTAAGAGATCAAAATTAATCAAAGGGATATCATAAAACGAAGGCACACTAAACTCGCATACTGCTCAGCAGGCCAACTTCGATCCGTCGGTTCGACCACAGGGACTGTCTGTCTGAGGCTTGCCTGCTGGACAGCTATACTACTTCGTGATGCCTTCTATAGTTGAATAAGGATCTTTCCAAACTACAACAATTTTTGCATAAGGTGGGCTTGCAGAGTACGGAAAACAGTACAGCTGTGACACAAACAGACACGGAAAGTCATTTCGTGGACAAGTGTAACCAGCCTACATCCAGGACATCAGGAATATTTCACAATTATACATGACTAAACAGTATCGCGGTATGTTGAAAACCATGTGTAATACTCTGTGTTAAGTAAGGGCTTCTGTACAAGATACCAGTGCTTATTCAAACTGAAGCACATTGTACTTCCTGTAATAATCAATTTTACACTAATGGCACCTTCACAATGCAGCTACAATTACTCATCGTTTGGAACTCTTGTCATGTATATATAATTTATTTACAATACTGATAGGAAGTTGATGTGAAAAGTCATCAGAGTATAAGAGAGATTTCAAAGTGCATTGAAGTTAAACAAAATGACTCATCTTCACAGCATGCAGAGAGTTCTGGAGCATTTTTCAAAGCATAACATTTAGACAGAAAGTCAGAAACTCAAATGGGAAGGGGTTATTGGGGAAAAAGTGGCAATCTCAAATTCATTTCCTTTGAAGACTATTTCAGTGAAAGCTTGTGTCGTTAATTGTTGAACATGTAGATACATTTTCTCTATTTTGTGCCAGGAATCAGGAGTTAATCAGTAATCAACACACATGCTTTCATGTGCTCTCTCGAGAGAGTCAGTGAATGATATTATAAGCTTTAGGACAAAGTGAACAGCTGTTGGGTTGGCCAGGATAATAAAAACAATTACGGGAGCACTTTTGTTCAGTTCGTGCAATTGTTTATAAACATATATGAAATAAAATCTTTCTTTCAACTGATAAGAGAATTTTCATGGCCCCAAAAAAATAAACAAATAATAAAAATCAGCATTATCAGCTTTGATTCCAGCTGCAGTGGACAGAACATTACTGTGCTGTTTTCTGAGCACTTCGACACTGACAGTACAAGTTCAATTCTTACATCCATACGTTCTTTGCTCCCTTCTTAAAGAGAAGATTTAATTTGTTGAACTGAGTTTGAAGCAGATACATTCCTCATTCAAGCTATTTAGAACGGCATACCCTCTTGCCAGGCTGAAGAGTCTACGTTTTTGTATTCCAATGAAGTCCGGATCTGCATCCGGACCTGAACCAAAATCTCAAGTGGTTTGTTCTTGTCACCTAACTAAACTATCCACCAAGTTTGTTAATAGAACTCATCCATAACCTTTTGAAACATACCATGCTACATATCGTTTTGACTCCATCTCTTATGGTGAAGAATCACTTAAAAAAATTTTTTTCATATCCGGATCTGATCTTCACCAAAATCTAATCAGTTGTCCTTGTCACACACACAACCTGTCCACCAATTTCATCTTGAATACGTACCATAACTTTTTGAGATATCCTGCTCACAGGCAGAGACTAGGGGTGAAAACATAACCTCCGTGCAGGCGTCCACATAATCAGATAAGATGCGGCTTAAAGCGAAAGCGCTGGACAAGAAAGTTGCACCACAGCATGCGGGGACAAGGACTCAGAGGTGCAACACTTCTATCCACCAATTGCTGACCCTCCAATCAACTGTGGTCCACCTTCGCTTGTGGAAACACAGGCTGCGGTGATTCGGTTGAAATGGGGCAAGGCTCCAGGGATCTGTGGCATCCATGCTGAATTCCTCAAGGCTGGTGGAAATGCTGCACTCGTGTCGTTGCATGCAGTTCTGTGCTCTGCCTGGAACACAGG
>CM068959.1:47789945-47802224 GCA_035128595.1 Eptatretus atami | reverse complement strand
GTTAATGCCGAGACTGTGTATTCGGAAGCAAAGATTCGCTTTCACGGACAGATCCTGCCAACACGCACAAACAAAATGCAAACACATGTCATTTCCACTTCAAAACCTGCCCGACTGCTCACACAGCCAGAGTGATGCAAGTATGGTGAGAAGTTTCCCATCAAAGACCCTTGTTTGATCAAAACCAAACCATTTGGTTTTCTCGGAGAAAACGTGTCATTGGTATTTTACCCCATAATAGCATGCTGCAAGCTGCTTGGAATGTCACAACCACCACCGGTAAAAACATGAATTCCAGATGGTAATGCAATGCAGGCAGAAACAAAAATATGTGTACAACAGGAAAAAACAAAGTAAATAAAAAATAACGATATCATGGCTGGCAACACCGTGGCTTAATAAAGTTCACAGAGTATCTGATTTTGTCCAAAAGCTGCCAAGTAATGGAATTCTAAATGCGAAACACAAATCGACGGTGACTCTTTGACAACCTCAATGAAACAAAACAGCTTCCAAACAAAGGCAGTCTCTTAAAGGTCTTAATCCATTCCAGGGGAAGAGTCACACCCGATGAGATGTCCCGATCTCAAGCTGTCAAAAATCCACGACGAGAGCATCCGTATTGGTTCCACTAAAACCGAAAGAGGCCAAAAGGAACCTTTCCTTACCACTCGCGAAGCCCCACCTACACCCGCCCCCATCCCAGCAACCACTTCTGTTTCAACGTGGCCGCTCATTTCCAATAGTTCAGACTGAAGATTGCGTTTCTCGACAGTGTCCAAGGTGGATGGAATGACGTCGACTCACGAGACTGCTTGCGCGCCTCGCTCTCTGTTCTGACGGCTCTCTGCTACTCTGTCCGAGTCAAGGTTCAGAGGCTTCTCATCAAAAGGCATGGAGGATCCGCTGGCGCACCAGCCCGAAGCCTTATCTGAAGCCCTGGTAGTCAAACTGGCCACGCCTTCTCCACAAATGGTCCTAGCAGTGGGGAGGAGGGGGTGGGAAAGGGAAGCATGTCATCAAAAAAATGACAAATGACAGATTCATTATTATTATTATTTTTCTTGCATTCATAAAAAAAGGGTGAAATTAATAAAATAAGAAGGAACTTCCAAGAAGAAACTCATTGCAGCAGCTAGTAAAATCTGTGCTTCTCAGACCCAGAAATCGACTTGGTATCAAGTGTGTGTTTCAGCACGCTCAATCTTATTGCATTAACGTTCGCACCTTTTCATAGTTTCAAATGCTGTATATTGTGATAGAACAACACATGCAGAGCTGGCTGCTTCAACGTCGACCCTGTTTGAAACCCATCACCTCATTGATTCACACGCCATTCTCACTCCCATCACAGACTCTCACCCCATTTCTCTCTGCATGCGAATTAAACTTCAATTCATGTTACCCTTCCCTTTTTCCATCACACCTCTTTTCATACCCTAACCCTTTGAAGAGGGTCGGCTCACATTCATTAATGGAGCAGAATATTAATGCGAGATACAGTAACTGCTTCTAACTGTGGCCTGTTTCCTTCACAAATGGATTGCCAACAGTCACTCAGTTGAAATCCTTCTTCAGTGCCCTTGTTCTTGTCTACATTCAAGATCCTGTTATTTTGAAAGAGGAGAGAGGGTGAGGCAGTCTAAAAGGTTTTAATGAGGGGAGTCTAAATGTTTTACATGGATGTCTACAGATGGCCAAAATTGTGGGGGAGGGCTGGGGGTGTTAGTTTAAACAATTATTTAAATTAAGGTTCTATTTGCTGAAACTAAGGTAGCATGCAAGAGGAGATGAAAAAGTGTAAACTCGCTCTCCACTGGATTCCACCAGTTCTGTATATTCTCTTCAAGAGAATACACCTGAGCTCTCTTCTCTCAGACTGCCTTACATCTGCTTGGAAAGTGGAACATTTAACACTTCATCAACAAATACGTGTCAAATATCAAAACCATTCAGTTTACATCAGTCAGCCTCTTTTCAAAGGTAAGTAATGAATTCCCATAATTGCAAAGAAGACATTGAATCTCAAAGCAATGATTCAAATATCACTTTTTGGATTTTATTCATTCATTCGATACTGCTCTTCTACAAGCTTTAGAATCTATTTTCTTTCTTTAAAGTTGGCTCTTCATTTTCTAATTACCTCTTATACTGTGCCTCGTCGAACGCCCTTCTATCTTAACCATCTGCCTTCCCACAACTCCAGAAATTTGCTCAAATCCAATTGAATGTACCTTCCTTCGTCTACCCTCAGAGCAAGCTTTCCATCACTTCCCATGCCTCTTGTCCCTCTTTTCTTGTTGTGGAATTACATACTTTAGCCAATATGTCTCATTCTTCACTCAAGTTCTCAATATGACAATTCCCCACCACCTCATGTTGACCATCATTTTTCAATCTATGATCTTCTTTCCCATTGTACTGTATTGTCGATCTGATACATTCCCTATGTCCAACTGCTACAAATTACTGTATAAATGGACGGGGAAAGGTACAAACATTGTCATATTTCTGAACTCGAATTTTAACCATTATCATCAAACATTTGCCAAAACCTTGAGATTTAAAATAGGAAAAAATACATCTTGAACTTTGCTGTATCCATTTGCGCCGAGTAGATCCTACAAAGTTTATCAAGGTCTTATAAAACACAACAAAACTGGACAAACACACAAAACCTGCATCGCTTTGTCCCTGCAAATGAAGCTTTTCTTTGCAGGTGTCTCATGAAGTCATAGTAATCATGGAGGATTTTCTCATGACACTCCTGAAATTAAATAATGTATTAAATTATTTTTTAAATAAAGATTTGCTGAAGGTCAAACTACTTCTTATTAAAAACACTTCTGATTAAGTTTGGGGGCTCTCTCTGAGAATAACAAAGCATAATTTTAGATGCAAAACATTACTGTCACTGAATTAATGGAGGTGGCCATCCGGCTGAGACTTGGGAAAGGGAAACCGTGTGGTTTTTCTGAGAAGAATGTGTGCAAGCAAACTTGGGGGCAAGGGATTGGGGAGAGCGTATATGCCTGGGGCATTGCATATGTAACTTGTTTACCTTACTCATCTTACTTACTGATAGTGTTGCTTATAGTTTACTTTGGAGATGGCTAGATTGGTTGTAAACCTTCCTTGATGGAAGTTCCCATTACAGCTACAGGCTGGTTACTATTCCCAAATAAGAACCTTGTTAACTTTTTCTTCTGGGAATATTGCTCTGAAAATGATCACCAAAGACTGTTCCTGAATTCTTAATACTGCCATGCATTGATGATATTCACAGTTAGGCAAATGAGAAAGGGACCCATAGGAATTTTCTATCTGGAAAGAGATGTCACAAGACTTTTCGTGTGAAAGAGTCAGGGAATTAAGCCGACTTTACAAAAAAAAATAATAAAAAATTAGTGGTACAGCTAAGGAGCCAAGTCAACACAAACTGATTTTGCATTCCAGAAAAGTAAATAATAGTTTGTGGGCCACTTACCAATATAGCAGTCTGATATGCAAAACATTAAAAAAATGCAAAAGGAAAAGAAAGTATTTTTACCATGATTTAACATTGGGCTCTGAAGCGTAAATAATCCAAATTATTTTTTGGAATTTTTGAAAGCTATTGTCGTTATAGGGGATGGTTGAGGGGAGGGGTCAGATGATAGTAATAAGACATGAGCACCGATTCATTGTTCGCGATAGACACGCATTTTACTCGTATATTATGTTGTGTTTTTGCAATTTCATCCTTCATAACTGGCTCGGGGGATGGTGTTGTCCAATTTAGTGGACGAAAGGTTAAGAGTTGTCTGTCCTGTGTACCCCTCTCTGAAACTTGGTTTCGGTTCTGAGCTGGGTTAGGAGTGTCGTGCCGCATTCACAGAAGCGTTGTGGGCCTCATTGCAAAAGGTAGCAGATTGGCCAGCCTGTTGATTGGCATGATTGGTGTTACATGCGTGGGATCGGTGTGTGAACGTTGCCAAGTAAGGCAGGCTTCAATTGGTTTCCACAAGCGCAGAGGCAACCGGCATCTTCACCGATAGCACAACCACGACAGAAGTGATTGGCTGCTGATGGGCATGTGAAGCAGGGTGATGTGCTGCTGCTTATGGGGTAAGCCAGCATCACCTGAGAGGATGGAATTTGCGGTGAGGAAACTATAAATGCTGTGCGAGCCTGATGCTTCGAGGGAGAGAAGGAGAAGACCCCAGTCTTGCTGCCTGTGCTCCTGGGTCTCTCGTTTAACCTTGTCCCCATGGCCCGTCCTCTTGCTGCCATGAGCATCCCTGCTTGCCTGTCCACATCTCGCCAACATGGGCAAATCCTTGAAAACCCAGTCCCAATTTGTGTGCATTAGAGGTGTGCCATGGTTGTCATCTCCATATTGCGGGTTTCAGAATGCGGAACGGATCCCTCCAGTCTCAAAGTATCCACCTCCATGTGCGTGTGTGTGTGTGCGTGTGTGTGATGCCATTAAGAAATTGTATCTATCACTGTTGCCAGTATTTATTACCCTCCACCACAAAAGGTGGGAGGAGGTTTAGTTTTCACCCCTCTCTGTCTGTTGTGCACAGGATATCTCACAAAAAGTTATTGACGATTCAGATGAAATTTGGTGACAGTTGGCAGAGTGACAAGGACGAACTGATTAGATTTTGGTTGAAGATTCGGAACCGACTACTCGAATTTTTAAAGTGATTTCTTCACCATTTGAGAGATAGGCCAAGAACGATTATATAGCATGATGGTCTCAAAAAGTTATTGGTTCGATATGTTCCACTGGATCAGCATTGCGGGTGGAGGGTATCGCTCTACCCGAGTGCCCCTTCATTAATGACTGTTGTTTCTGTGTCATTTTGTTCCGATAATTGTCTTTCATCAAAATAATTCTTATACATTCTCGAAGAGACATGCGTGCCTCACTTTTCATATTGCATACTCACAGTTCAGTTTGATTGGATTATCGGGGATATAAATTGTAAGCGCTAAGATTACGCGTGGATATCCAGTGTCTTTTGAGTTACTGGTACTGAAAGAAATTAGGTGATTATGACCTCCACGAACGAAGTGATCAGCTTGGCGTTTTCGACATTCACGGGCCTGAATGTGATAGGCAATTACCGACTTGAGGACCAAAATGGAACACATAATTTTAATGAAATTCGTAGCAACACTCTCCCTTCTCTACATATGCATATAATCAATTGATCTTCTCAAAGTTTACAGAATTGTAGTAAACCTCACGACAATGCACAGCAATCTCATCAATCAGCCATGATTGATTCCTTCTAAAGCAAGCGTGAAAATAGTACTGCAAAATTTTAGACCATCACTGTGGCAGTTTGCAGAGATAATGCAATTGATATCAACAATATTGAAGATGGGCTTGCCATAAAGACAGTAGAAACATATACACAAGCAAAAGAGCAATTAAGAGATTGCAACCCTTGCCAGGACTTCTTTTGAGTGCGTGTTATTTTTATAGGTTTAGGGTAATCCAATATGGCTGCCAAACCATGTGACCAATGACATTCATTTGTGTAGCATCTTTTTCCTCATGCGACCTGGCAGTCATATTGTGTAAAGTTTCACCTCGATCTGTTCAGCCACTTCAGAGGAAGAAGATTTTTGAACTGGTTATTAAAAAAAAACACTCATATGGCTGCCGAATCACGTGACCAGATGAACGTTATGAATTTTTTTCTGTGGGTTTATTTTATCCGCAGATGACACAAACATTTCATTACTGATGTATCTGGCGTTTCTACACCCTATGCAAATTATGACTCATAATGAGGGCACCTATGAGCTCATTAAAAAAAAAAACTCATTCCCCATGAGGAGTTCTGCTATTCGCCAAGTTTCAATTTTTTCCTTGGATGCGGTTTCAGGAAGATACAGAGTCCAAAGTTTTTGTTTTTCCAATATGGCGTGCCACCGAACGTGACATATGACTCATTAATAAACATTAAAACATTTCTTACATGAGTAGTCGTTCCTTTGGTGAAAATTTCGTTCGTAATACAACACAAACGGTTGCGTGAGAAAAACACAAAAGTGTGCGGACAAACAAAACAAACAACGGACCCAAATGCCAATACCCTGCTCCAAATTCATTTGAGAAGGGGTAACAAATCAGGCCACCGCCAAACGATGAGTGTTGAACATGTGAGAACGTAGCACAAATGGTGCTAGAGAAAAGGTGGCTGATTTCTCGTTAATTACAAGGTGTGCAAAGCTCAAAGCATGGTAGTTAAGCAATTGATTCACTCTTGTCTTGTCTGTCTGTCTGTCTACAGACGTCAATCTAGATCGACGAACTACTTAATTTTCGATTTAATTTATATATTTTGAACCAATGTGGAATACGAATCGGAACACAAACCTACAGTTTAGTAGTACTTTGGCTCTGCTGTGCTTTGTCAGGTCAGCAGATCAGATCTGTGACCTGCTACAGGTATCATGTAACCTGTACTAACCTGCTCCATGGACGGGGGGTTGTCGGCGACTAAACCGTCTACCCCACCAGTTTCCTGGTGAGGAGGTGTTTGTGATATGAGACACCCAACAGGATAAAAAACAAAACCTGTCAAAGGGCGGAGGAGCTCCTTTTGAGCCCAACGCCATCCAGTATCTCGTGCCCAACTGTTGTCTGCGGAACGTCCTCCTGCAGTTTAGTGGCAACTTAGCTAAAATATAGCATAAACAATTGCTGCATTTGTGAGGAAAGCAACAAATTTGGCACACTGTAGAGCCTATCATATTATTGAACAGATTTGGTATTGGGCCATCTCAAAATTTTGATTGCATGTGGAAAATGGCTTGCACAAGCATCAGCGGCTGAATTTTGAGATGCCCAATACCCAAATCGTTCCATAATATTGATAGGCTACAAGTGTGCAAATTTGGTGCTTCCTCACAAAATTGCACAAATTGTTATGCTAAGTTGCCCACTAGTTGGTTACTCTTAATTAGGAGGTTGGTGCAGGATTTGCACTCCGGCCACCGGTAATACCCCTTATTCCGCAAACATTCTCGAAGCAAAAAAAAATCTGGAAAACCCACTCCGTGGGAAGTAACACCTGTGCAGCTTCCCTTCGCAGGGGCAGCTTCTCCTATGACAGTGATTGGGGCAAAGCCTTTGGGCACCCCCAATCATTGATGATAGGAGGAAACCAGCGGGGTAGCATTCCTGGCAGATTGCAGGGAGGTGTCGAGTGGTGCTGATGTGTCGTCCACCAGATGGCGCGTCCTGGGTTAACCTTGAGGCGTCCCTCTAGGGTGGGTGCCTGGAAATGTCCTATCCCTAAGAAAGGATGACACTGCTCTGTTTTATCTGAGCTCAAGACGTTGGACATCGTATTGCAGCACTCTCTGAGGTTCGAGAACCGGGATTGCGGCGAGATATCATGGTGGGTGTTAACACGACTATTGGGTTGGTTGCTCTGATGGTACTAGTGCCCAAGGAGTTGCTGTAGCTGTGATCCAATAAGCTGACTCCAATGATGATTGAGGTAACCCGTCAACAAAGTATTATGAGACTCGCGGATTCGTCACTCCTTGGGTGCATTCCCTGGTCTCTGTTTTATGCTCCGACTGAGGCGAGTGATCTCACCGTGAAGACAGCTTCTACGGCATGCTCGAGTCTGTGGTTGATCAGTGCCCCAGGCGAGATACTTTCTAAATCCTGGGGGATTTCGAGCATCGACTGGAACTGATAGGGATGGTTATGAGACGTGGTTTGCTTCCCCATGGGTTGGAACTGTGAACCCCGAATAGCACCAGTTCCTTGACTTTCAAGAAGTCATGGACTTAGGGTGTGCTGGTTCATGGTTTCAGCGCCCACAAGCCATCGCTGGACTTTGGTATCCAAACGCTGGCGTGTGGCAAAGGGAGATTGACCATGTGTCATTGATGCGTACGTGAGGTGATCCAGAACTTAGGGGTCTACCGAGGCTCAGTTCCTCAATACTACCACCGGCTTGTTGTAGCAACTCTTAAGTGCACCTTAAACCAGGGAGAATGGTACCATCCCAGCGCGAGGCAGGATTGTTGCAGCTCAAGATGAGAGGAAGCTGAGATGTTTCGCGAACAAGCTGAAGTGGAGATTTGGGAGTCTCTGGGTGTGCGTTGGGGGATCTGAAGAGGTGGAAGTGCCTTCAGGGACCACCATCCTTGATTGTTGCTGGCGGATGTCTTGTTAACACCGTAGGGCGAAGAAGAATTTTGTCTCTCAAGGACACTGCGATTACCATGACCAGAGTCGCCGCACGGGCCAGGCTGATGGCAGAGTGAGCTGTTCAGAGAGCGAGGTGTAAAAACTATATGTGGGATGTGCGTGGAACAAGAGGCCTATGTGCGAGGAATCTGTGAGGGTAGAGCATCCCATCCATTCCATTGGAACCATTACTCTGTACAAGCGTCGGTGCAGCCAAGCAGTTTCCTTGGCTATTGGGCACAATCGCTGGACGGGTCGCCACCCCAAACGCAGGATACTCGTAATGGACCCATCGATCCCAGCGAAGCGTGACGTCATTTTGCCACCTCGAAGGATGCAGGCTGAGTCAAACCCTCTGTGAAATAGTAATTCAGCAGGCAACGAGGCTTTGAACTCAGGACACTTGGATCCCAAGCCGCCCACCCTAACCACTAGACCAACACCAAGCTTTAAACCTTGTAGAGCCATCACCTGTGGTCAGTTAATCTCGTCCTGCTTACAGTGGGAATTCGCCGCATTGCGTTGCATCAAGCCCATTCCCTCGTGATACTGCCAGTTAGTTGCAGAGGGTGGTAGGCTCTTGACGGGAGTCCGAAGTGAAGGGCCCGCTGCACTGGTTAACGTTGAGCGGGTTGTACCAGCTGATCCCCCAGCTGTGAGTTGGAACGTCAGCAGTGTTGCAATTAACTGTTGCTGACCCTCAATCAACTTGTGGTCCACCTTCGCTTGTGGAAACCACAGGCTTGCGTGATTCCGGTTGGAAATGGGGCAAGCTCCAGGGATCTGTGGCATCCATGGCTGAATTCGCTCCAAGGCTGTGGAATGCGCCACTTCGTCGTCGATTGCATGCAGTCTCTGCTGCTACCTGCCTGGAAACCAGCATTCATTAAACTGTACTGGAAGAGGGCCTTGTTGTCCCTCCTCCGGAAAGTGGAAGGGTGATCGCCAAGACTGCACCAACTACCGCGGGGGGTGGCGCTGCTCTCAGTGCCGGACAAGTGTTGCTCAGATAAAATTATTGATTAGCGGTTCGCCATCATCTGCTTGAGCACCAGCACCAGAGCACAGGCTTTACACCAAAGAGGTCAACGATTGAGCATATCCTTGCTCTTCAGGTCCCACCGAACGACAGATGAGAGTTTCGGCCAGGGGCTGCTTGAGCCCCATGTTTGATGTCTGTAAAGCGTTTGAGTTCGTGAATCGGAATCCCCTGGAGGATTCTTGGTCTCGTGGCATGCCAAACCAAAACTGATCGATCTGGATGTCGGCAACAATGCTCTGGCGTACTGAGAGTCTTGTGGATGTGGTCGGTACCGTCTACGACCATCGCCGACTTATTTCCAATTGTTACTAGGTTCGTCAGGGGTGTGTACTGGGCCCCCACAGTTTCAGCACTTGTATTGCAACTGGATTCTGGGCGGATGTCGGAGACATCAATCTTCGGTGCATCGTTTGGGTAATGTCAAGAATCTCTGATCTTGATTTCGGCAGATGATGCAGGTCATCTTGCGGGAGACTTTGGATATCTTTTGGTGCCCTCGTGGTGGCTGTATGAGGAGTCGGAGCCGCTGGGGATTTACGGGTTTCCTGGCGTCAAAAACTAAGATCCAGGGCTATTCAATGACATCTTGGATGCTTGCTGTCCTGTCTGGTGCCTGTTTGTGGTAAGGATGTTGAGATCGTGAAGGAGATTCACTTAACCCTGGCAGTGATATTTCATGTCTCTGCTGCAATTCACTTTCATGATTCACTGGATCATGGGGTGTGGCATTGCACGCCGTACCTGTCTGCCGGAGGACGAAATCCGAGTCTTCAGGTCTTGTGCTTCCTAGTTCTGCTCTATGTATGTGAGACTTGACTCTGACAGGGATCTGAGATGGAAGACTTAATTCCTTTGGTACCAGGTTTCTTCGGAGAATCCTGGCTATCGCTGCGTCGGAACTTTCTGTCAACAAGCGGTTGTTGAGACTCAATTTGTTACCTGCATATTCCCTTGAGCTCCACCTGCGGCTGTATGGACATGCGGCTCGTTTCCTGATGCTGATCCTTGCTCACCAGGATTCCTCAGCGGGGAAGTCTTGTGAGTGGAGGAGGCCCAATGGCGACCACATGCCTCCGTGGTTTGCAGCAGGTTGATTAGCACCAAGTGATGCCCATCCTGGGGATGCAGAAGACCCTGGAGTGGAGAAAGTGCGCAGCACTGCTGCTCGTGTGCATACCGCATGGCTCTGCATGCAAATGAGGATCTGGACCATAATGGAGCAAATAATTGTTAGTCTATTGCTGGCACAACGATAACATCCGGAACCTGAATTTTAGGAGTCAGGGCACAAAACGCCGACCACATTCGGCTATAAGTGTAAAGATGCTAAACTTGCAAGTGAAAGCTTGTTTGTTTCTAGCATTTAAACCAATTTTGAATTAAAAACGTACACCACCTTGCTAACCAGCAGATTTGTAAATATTTAACATTTATTCTCTCCAAACAAATTCTTCGCTCTACTTGCGAACTTTATCGAATGGCGACATTTGGCATTGTAGGAGATACTCGACCATTCGATCAATGATGTTATAATGTGAGCAAATAATATAGTATTATATACTGATATTTATCTTTGCAGTAAACAGTAATCCCAACGTTTCCGACCGGGTGCAAAACTCCGCCTAGTATAACCGCAGGAGATGGGCTCCCAAAAACATTCGACTCTGATCTGGCGATTGTTGACTGGGAGATCACTGGTACTGGTGGCGTATTAAGGTTGGTGGGATCAAAGATACTTGATCATCTAATCGTTGGCTGTTGGTTAAAGTCCGGTCGATAGCTGTTGTCGTTTTAGTGCTGGGTTAGCAATGCTTCCGTACTTTCCTCCCGAGTATCACATTAACCAAGCTTCCCTGTACATCAGACCTTCTTGGCAGCTTCGAATTTCTTCAGAACACGTTCAAGGAGGCGGACAATGCCATCGTGCTTGGTGCAAAAAATAGTTAGCCAAGTCATATTGTTCGAAAATATTCCTTCCATGTCACTAAGTCGAAATTTTGATTTCGCTGCTGTGTCGACCTGTGGAATCGACACGCACGACATAATTTGCGTTTAAATTACATATATTATAATTCATATACGATGATACCGATATCGCAGAATTAGTAGTTATAGGATATACGCGTATAACCGGGTGGCCTAGTGTGAACGCTGAGGTTGATATATATATATATATATATTATTGTCTGTCTGGCAGTCAGTCCACATAAAAAAGATTGTTATGAATCCAAGACATTCCAGAGACAATAGGCAAACCAAAATCGTGTGTGGGACTAAAATTGTTATCCCACCATTATTGATGAAATCTGCCTATAGATACATTACATATATACATATGAAAATATGTATAATATATATAATATATATATATATATTATATAGTATATATATGTTATAGTTATATATATGGCCCAGTTAAGTTTGCATACACTGAGTCAGATAACCGTTACTTCCATTATACCTCTTTTTATCGACAATAATTCATAATTCTTCCATTCCTAGTAACAATTTTCAACCATTCTCCCTTATTTCTTTCAAAGGTTCTGCCAACTTTTGTACTGTGGATGATTTTATCCACAGTTTAATTCATGATGTGACAAAATAGAGTCACAGAAGAGTTGTTACATACATCCAGTGACTTGCCTGCATGATTGGCAAGCCTAGAATGTTCTGAAATGCCTTCTATCCTTCCTATTGTGTCCCCCACTCTCCGCTGATTATAATTGTTATGTAATAGGTCAGCCAGTGTCCCATGCTGATAAAAGGCCTAGTTTCCTATCAGGCCCTATTTCCACTCTTGAGCCAGCATGGGGAAGGCAAAATAATACTCTCAAGACCTGAGGAAGAGCATTATCCAGTTGCACAAATCAGGGGCTTCTCTCGGGGCCATATCTAGCCAACTCGAAGTGCCACGGTCATCTGTCCAGACGATTGTGTGGAAGTATAGGGACCTAAGGACAACAAAGATCAGACCGGAAGTCCAAGTTGACACCAACCGATGAGAGGGCATTGGTCAGAAAGGTGC
>CM068959.1:47776042-47788026 GCA_035128595.1 Eptatretus atami | reverse complement strand
TGGAATTAATGAACACAGCAACAAGGGAGGTGGAATTCAGTTTTAACAACATGATGTATGTTCAAACGGAAGGTGTGGTCATGGGTTCTCCATTAGGCCCAGGTCTTGCAAATATCTTTGTGGGCCATCACGAAATGCAGAAACTTACTGGTCGGCAAGGGGTCGTTTCCCCCATCGTATACTATCGGTATGTTAATGACATTTTTGCTTTGTTTGAGTCTCGGACGGCATGTGACAATTTCCAGGCATGGCTCAACACTCTCCACTCAGCGGCTGGGAGATTTAACACGAGCCTGAATCGTCAACACACCGTTACATTTCTTACGGTGTTGGGTGATAGATCCAACCTTGGTTTCACAACATTCGTCTACCGGAAGCCGACTTTCACAGGGCAGTATACTCGCTGGGACTCCTACAGCTCCACGAGATATAAAAATTGCCTTGATCAATATCCTGGTTAACGGAGCACAGAGGATTTGCTCACCTTGTAATCTTCCTGCTGAAATTGACAAAATCATTAATATACTCGGTGAGAATAGTTATCCTGAGCATATAGTTGAGATACGTGCACAAGTTTCTAAACACGACAAAAGATCGGAGGATTGGTCCGGACAAATGTCCAGTCTATATCAGGATGTCCTGGAAAGGGCAATCACCACGAAGGTTTGAAGTACAAATCAAAAAAGATTGTATCCAACACGTTTCTGTCTGTGCAACCCGAAGTAATCTTTACCTCTCGCCGTTTGCTGACGTCAGTCAACAAGGATGTGCTACCCACCTCACAAACCAGCAATGTTATTTATGAGTTTAAGTGCCGATGTGAAGCTCGGTACGTGGGCCGCACAACACTAAGATTGGCTGATCGGATCAAACAACACGTCCCCTTGGCGATTCGAAGAAAGGTTGTGAGGGTTAGAACACAACCAGTGCGAGCATGTAGAAATATCCAGCAACCACCGGCCACTGTATCTGCTTCATCTGCCATTGCACACCACTTGGTTGCCAACTCTATCTGTGCAGACCAGTACAATGCAGATGTGTTCAGGATATTGAGCCGAGGTCGGAGCTCGTTTTCATTTACGTATGTTGGAAGCAACCTTCATCCTTACCACCGAACCAAATACTATGTCGTCAAAAGGAATTTGTACGATCTCTGTGTCTTTTCAGCATGGAAAGATCAAGGGAAGTACGGTAACAAATGGTGAATGGACCTCAGGGAAACCCATCCCCCCTCTCTCCAGGATGCGGTTGCAAACGTCAATCATCGATGAACTCTGCACCAGCCAATGGGAGCTCGAGGTGAAGATGATGAGCCGACCAATGGGCGTTCGGATTAACCGTGATGTCATTACGGTTGAAACAATCAGCGTCCACCTTATTGAGACTTGCGGATAAAGCACGCGCCTTCACTTCCTCCTTCACTTGCTGCGATTTTTACCCTGAAGAGTGCAGCACGAAAAGCTTTGGTTACTATTATGTCGGTTTGTTTGTATCCATATATATATATTTTGCTCACAAACACAAAGCAAGAGTTGAAAAGACCCTTCCATGTTGTTTTTTTCTTTCTCAAGACTGCACAGGGGAAGGTGTTCTGTGAACTCTCTAATTTGCTAATGCATCAAAACGTGTGAAGGTGACCAACGAAAAGATAAATGATCACTTAAGATACAAATAAATTTGCTCAAGATGCACTTCTGTGGGATCGTAAGAAGCGATAAAATGTGGATTCATCTCGATAAGATCGAAACACACTGCCATTCAAAGGAACCCAAGGTCCGGGAAAAAAAAAAAAAAACAACACCTTCAGCCCCTCCCCCCAAAAATGACGGAGACTATTTGATCTTTCATTTGATTATGTTTGCAGCATATCCTGATGCTGTGTGGACTGTGCTTCCCTGCTGATGGACATCTGGTAGCTTGTACCTGTTGCTGCATTTGAGCCTTGTGGAGTAACTGCTGAAATATATCGAACCAGGTTCTTCCTGACATTTTTATCTTTGTTCCTCTCTCTTTCACATTTCTTTCTACTTTTTCACATTTCTCCATGTTCTTGCTAATTCTTGCTTTATATTTTCTTTTTGTTCATGTTTCTCTCTCTTTTACTCATAGTTTCTCTCTTTCTTTATCTATCTGTCTTGGGAGAAGTGAATTACAACAAATATTTTTTGTTCGCATCACTTGGCTGCACTGGATGGGTTTGAGAGTGGAGGAGAAACAGCTGAAAACCGAATCCTATCCTGGTTCCTCCTGATGACCATCTTTGCTCTTTTTGTATTTTTGGATATAGAGTCAAGGCTTGTGGAAGAGCTAGAACAGAATGGATAAGGATGCAACATAACAAAAGCAACCATATAAACAGACGGGGGAAATGCAAACAGCGGAGCCGAGGGATAAAATAAATTGAGACAGACAAGGGATGCACAGGTAAGGATGCGGGTTAGGATGAGGGGTTTGGGAGAATGCAAGGGGTGGACAAGATGGACACAGAAGCAAAATTTGGGGGGAGAAAGGGGAGGGGGTGGTTTAACAGGTGTACAAAAGATCACGGTTTTGGATGGCGGCTGATCTGAGATGGTAGTGAACAGCTAGCTGTCTTGAAGACCTGGAGGGAATAATGAGATTGAAAGGTTCTTTCTGATGACTCCAATGCAGTATTTGGTTTTTCATTTGATTTGGAAACAAGGAAGGGGTAATTCTTGTCCATTTCCATGAGAGAGATACAACAGTAAACAACCAACGGGATATTCAGAGATTATGCAACATTAAGCCTTAAGGAAGAAATGACTGATGCTCAATACAGGTGACATCACTTTACACCACAATAACAAAAAGCCACAGACAGCAAATGCAAACCACCAAGAAGTTGCCAGGCTGGACAAGACCATTATAGCACATTTGCCAGACAGTCTAGGTCTGGTCCCATAAGATTTCTACTTATTTAGACCTCAGAAGGACTACCTACATCGGAGATATTTTGCACAAAATGCCGAAGTCAAACGCACTGTGAAAATGTGGCCGAAATCTAAACGTGCGGTTATTCCATGATTGATTTAGGCTTCTGTGGGAGAAATGTTGAACTTGATGGAAGTTGTGTGGAAAAGCAACACATGCACGGAAGAATACATGCACAAAGTTACCTGGCTGGATCTTTCGAAATAAAGACGTTATGGCACAACGAGCTTTACTTATTGGGCAACCTTCATACATCTCCATGTGTTGAGCAATATAATTGTTGCAATTCATTCAATACCAGTACAGAAAACTCTTTCCATTGGTTGTCTCGCACGGCACACTTTTTCAAGAATGGAATGGGTAAACTCAACTACTCAAATGCTTGAACCATCATAGCACTAGGCCTTACAGTAAAGACTCTGGGCTGGGAGAGCGCCCCTCAAGCATATCGCAAACAGCGACTCGAATCGCTTCATGCCTGATGCACTCGTTATAGCGTTTGCTGTCTCCTGAATGGCGTTCCTAAAAAAAACAAAAAACAAAAACAAACAAATGAAAACAGACCTTACAACTAAACAATAAACAAGTCTCTCAGCATAGATAACCAACCAGATAATCAAGTTCACATCAACGCTGATATTCACACCCAGTGCTAAAAATTCACATTGAGAATTACATTTTCACAATTGGGTAAATTATCATGTTGTTCATCAAAAATATGCAATAATTTGCTTGCCTTGTCAGAACTATTACACCGATCTAAAGCCAGTGATTTGCTAAGATCACAGAGAATAGATGGAATTCACCAAATCGGTGACTTGAAACAGAAAACTGAATCTAATCTGACATGGAAAAGAACAGAAAGTAGTAAATTACAGAAAAAGTCAAGATTAGGTCGAATTACAAATAAAACTCTCAATATATTGTGAGTGCAATTCTCCACAGACGTAATTCCCACCGCATAATCACGAAGAGTAGTACAAATAAATAAATAAATAAATACACCGCCCAGGGTCACCTGCAGATGATTTTAAGTTTTGACTTGAAAATTGTATTTTTTTCAATGCAAGGGCACAAATAAATGCTTCATTTTCCATTGATAACACATAACTGAATTTATTTTTTGAAACAGAATTTAGGATTTAGTTGGAAACGGAAAGGCACTTTTTTGAAACGGAAAAAAATCACTGGCTCTTCCTGACCGATCCAGTCAGGAATAAAATTGAAATTGATCCTCGATTTAAGAAAATATAAAATTAATTGGGGAGGAGTAACACAGTAAAGATGTAAATAATACCTGCTCAAAGCCTGGCTCATTATGATATGGGTTCTCCGTCATCAACGACTGGATAGAGATCAACACCGAAGAGATGCTTTGTGCAGGGCTCCAGGCTGGACCAGACCATGTCCTGGTAGATGAAACCAAAATTCGGTGGTTTTTCATTCTCAACTCTTAAAGAATAAAATACTAAAAAGCCAGTAGAAGATACAATTTAAACTTTTCCATCAAGTTTGATGACACATTTTAGCAAAAGAAAAAATAAGAAAAGAATTCAGTCATCATATTCTTTGCCATTCCACAACTACAACGTCAGGGTACAAAAGTTGAATTTAGCAAAGAGCAATTCACAGCACAGAATTCACATTGCAGAAAGTTTGGGCTGTTAGGCCCGAATACCTGAAATCAAAAGCCTATGTACGAATATGTTCACAGGAAGTGAAAAGCAATGGGAAAGTGTGACAGTGCCGAGTCCAAACAACTACAGAAAGAAGCCCCTAAAGGGGGAGAACGTTTTTTTGAAATAAACTTATACAAGATTACGCCTCAGTGTGTGCATCACACCTTGATTCACTACAATTTGTACTGGCTTGTTCATACTGTCATGAATTAAATGCTGTCACAATCGTCGCACAGAATAAAAACATAATAGTAGACATCAGTGTAGGTTTACATGAATCCAAGGACATTCAGAGACAATAGGCAAACCAAAATCGTGTGTGGGATTTAAAATTGTGATCCCACCATTATTGATGAATCATGCCTCAATATGAGAATGAGAAAAAATCAATCACCCCCACCCTAATCCTATGCCGCCTCCATCCCCTCCCTCCTCCGCAGGTCAAAACCAAAGAATAACGTCTCAAAATATATTTGGTGATAAAATGCAAATTTATATTTTTAAGAGATCAAAATTAATCAAGGGATATCATAAAACGAAGGCACCACTAACTCGCATAGCTGCTCAGCAGGCCAGACTTCAGATCCGTCGGTTCGACCACAGGACTGGTCTGTCTGAGGCTTGCCTGCTGGACAGCTATACTACTTCGTGATGCCTTCATAGTTGAATAAGGATCTTCCAAACTACAACCAATTTTTTTGCAATAAGGTGGGCTTGCAGAGTACGGAAAACAGGTACAGCTGTGACACAAACAGACACGGAAGTCATTTTCGTGGACAAGTGTAACCCAAGCCTAATCCAGGACATCAAGGAACAATATTTCACAATTATACATGACTAAACAGTATCGCGGTATGAAAACCATGTGTAATACTCTGTGTTAAAGTAAGGGCTTCATGTACAAGATACCAGTGCATTATTCAACTGAAGCACATTGTACTTCCTGTAATAATCAATTTTACACTAATGGCACCTTCACAATGCAGCTACAATTACTCATCGTTTGGAACTCTTGTCATGTATATATAATTATTTACAATACTGATAGGAAAGTTGATGTGAAAAGTCATCAGAGTATAAGAGAGCATTTCAAAGTGCATTGAAGTTAAACAAAATGACTCATCTTCACAGATGCAAGAGAGTTCTGAAGCATTTTTCAAAGCATAACATTTAGACAGAAAGTCAGAAAACTCAAATGGGGAAGGGGGTTATTGGGGAAAAGTGTGCAATCTCAAAATTCATTTCCATTTTGAAAGAACTATTTCAGTGAAAGCTTGTGTCGTAATTGTTGAACATGTAGATACATTTTCTTCTATTTTGTGCCAGGAATCAGGAGTTAATCAGTAATCAACACAACATGCTTCATGTGGCTCTCTCGAGAGAGTCAGTGAATGATATGATAAAGCTTTAGGACAAAGTGAACAGCTGTTGGGGTTGGCGCAGGATAAATAAAAACAATTACGGAGCACTTTTGTTCAGTTCGTGCAATTGTTTATAAACATATATGAAATAAAATCTTTCTTTCAACTGATAAGAGAATTTATCATGGCCCCAAAAAATAAACAAATAAATAAAAATCAGCATTATCAGCTTTGATTCCAGCTGCAAGTGGGACAGAACATCACTGTGCTGTTTTCTGAGCACTTCGACACTGACAGTACAAGTTCTAATCTTACATCCAACGTTGCTTTGCTCCCTTCTTAAAGAGAAGATTTAATTTGTTGAACTTGAGTTGAAGCAGATACATTCCTCATCAAGCTATTTAGAACGCATACCTCTGCCAGGCTGAAGAGTCTACGTTTTGTATCCCAATGATAGTCCGGATCTGCATCCGGACCTGAACCAAAATCTCAGTGGTTTGTTCTTGTCACCTAACTAACTCATCCACCAAGTTTTGTTATAACTCATCCACAACCTTTTGAAATACCATGCTACATATCGTTTTTGACTCCATCTCTTAGTGGTGAAGAATCACTTGGAAAAAAGAAATTTTTTTATCATATCCGGATCTGGATCTTCACCAAAATCTAATCATTTAGTCCTTGTCACACACACAACCTGTCCACCAAGTTTCATCTGAATACGTCCATAACTTTTTGAGATATCCTGCTCACAGGCAGAGACTAGGGTGAAAACATAACCTCCGTGCAGGCGTCCACATAATCAGATAAGATGGGCTAAAGCGGAAAGCGCTGGACAAGAAAGTTGCACCACAGCATGAGGGGACAAGGACTCAGAGGTGCAGACACTTCTATCCAACCATCCATTGGGACCGTACTCTTGTGCAGAGCACCAATGCTGCCGAAGTAGTCTCTTGAGATATTGGGCATAATCCTGGATGGGTCGCCACTCCGACGCAAGATACTCCAATGGCTCAATCATCCCAGCAAGCTGGTACTCATTTTGCCGACCTCGGAAGGATGACAGGCTGAGTCAACCCCACCTGGTATTAATTCAATAGCCAGGCTTGAATTCAGGACATAGGATCCCAAGTCCGCAACCTAACCATCAAGCCAACACCAGTCATACGCTTATATCTGGATACATATAACCAGTTTTGAATGACCTGTTTAGTGTTCCCCACTGAACCAAAGGCTCAAGATGCGACCTCCCCGGCGATGTAGATCAACCTCACAATGCAGATTGACCTCCCGTGTGGCCTCCGGTGTATGCCCGGTCTCGGTTTCTTTCCTCTCAATCCCAACCTTCCCCCTCCTTGATGGGACAGAATCGGCAAAACCCAACAAACTGCTCGGCAAGGCAAGAGCACCAGACTGTGACCCATACGCACATCGACCGGCTTCAACTCCAGGCACCACATGAGCAGCTCCCAGAACCATCAAAAAAGCTGCCAGCCACGGTTTGGTTCTCACTCACATGAAAGTTGATGTATTCGGCACGGTCCTCAATTCCACAAAACTCGGTCTCTCTTGTCCTCAACAGCCGGAACCTTGCAAGAGGGTGTTCGTAAAAGCACGGGCCTTCCTTCCCGGCAGCACAGGCTCAACAAGTCCCACCAAGCTGCAGGACCAGGCTGCATCACAAACGCATGTCGGACAGCATGGTACCGGGTGCCTCGTGCACGTTAGCTGCCGTTTTCGGCTCGGTCCTCACTGCCTTCAAAATCAATGTACGTGACGCAGCTCTAGGTTCCCCCTCCATCCCAGGTGAGAGGTAAGTAGCATGAGCAGCAAATCATGTCGCCTCCCTCCCACTATCAGTGTGTGTGTGTGTGTGTGTGTGTGTGTGCGTACACTGAGGCACTGATGTGCTCCGCTCCCCCCTCAACACTTCTGTGGAAATTTCGATCGAAATACTGCATATGCAAAACCTATCTTTTCCCACTGCCACGAATCACAATGCATTGCTTTGATAGAATGCAGGTGAGTTGGAAAATTGGTACAGGCGACGGGCAAGAGTGGCTCTGAGGGCCAAGAAGGGACTGATTGGAAATGGTTCAAATGTGATCACTAATGGAAATGTGTGTGTAATAAAATAAGTACCATCTCTTGTGTGTTTGTGGGCATGCTGGCCATAGTGAAGTCGAAGAACACCGTACACTGTATGGCAGGTGTAGTGAAAATGGTACGGCAGTCAGGAAGGAAAATTGTGTTGTAAGGTCTGTAGATAGGGGAGTATTGTGATTGCCCATGGGCCCAGTGAACTCTCAGGAAAAAGAGTGGTCTATGGCACGGCCATGCTTTACCACCAGTTGCTCCAGCAGGTGAATGGAGACCCCTGGTGGCCCTGAAAAGGCCAAGGAAAGTCAATGGGTAACCCCCTCTGGCAAAGACACAGTGAGGAAGCTGAAGTGGTCTTAGGGAGGGAGGATTGGGGGTGGGGGGGGGGCAGGATTCCCTCGAGATAGGATTTTGATTGTGCTCCACAGGAATCATGCACAAACAGAACCCAAACCCTGCGTTTTCCATAAGGACACACATCCTTAAAAGGAAATGCTCTGACTTTGCACAATGAGTAGATAAAAAGAACATAAGAATAGATAAAAAAAATTAACCTAAATGATCCACCTTGAAATAAAAGGAAAAACTGATGCTTCAGCCTTACCCTTCGTCGGAGCAAAAGAGAGAACAATGGGGGGAGAGGTTCAAACAGGAAGACCACCATTGTTCTCTCATTTTCTCCAACAAAAGATAAGGCCCAAAATATCACTTTTTCCTTTCATTCAGGATGGATCAACCACCACTTAAGGCAATTTTTTTTATCTACTTTCACTTCCCTTGCCACCCACACAGATCACTATTTGTGTGCTGAAATTTGTGATTATAATCTCGCTTTTAGATAAAAGTATGTGCAACGTACTTCTCTCTTGTCTGCATATAGGTGACATGAAATGTCAAAGATTCCATTCGGTCATGTGTGCCTCCTATCCTTGCAAGGAAAGACATGGAGCCCATGCAATTGGGTCGGCTAGCGAGAGAGAAATGCTTTGGGCGCTTCACCATCCACGCTGCGGCACGCGTTACACACCCTCTCCATTTGCACCTCGGGTAGAGGAAGAAGCTCCGTCCCATGAGCACAGTCGCCTTTGTATACCAGAGGAACAAGGTGTAGGTATACTAGACGAGCAAGGTGTTTGTACTGCGTTGCTAGGTGACCATGGTGGTGATCGGTTCTGGATCAGCCACGACGCTGTCACGAGGCGTGGGGTGACTTGTATCTTCTTGTGACTCGACCTGGTACCTTCTTGCCTGCTCATTTTTATCTTGCCCGTATTTAGTGTGATTGGATTAAGTGCCACACACACGCACAAAAGCAAGGATTATTTTATCAACTGTCTGTTTAAATATTGTGTCTATTTATTCATTGTGTCTTCGTGTTGCGATTTCTGTTTATGATCTGTCTCGTGCCCTTATTAAATTGTTTATTCATTCCTCAAGCATGCGTGCATGTCAGTCACTGCCATTCTCTCCCACGCAAACCATTTCAGTCGAATTGATAACCCCTGGAGGATTTTTTGGGATAATTATAACTAGTACGTGCATGGCCGTACGTGCAAAAAAAATAAATAATAATAATAAAAAAAACTTTCAAACCGCGTGCCAGAAACAACAACCACACAGGCCGTTCCTTAGCTCTCGCATGCCCGTACGTTCGTGGCCGTACGTGCGTGGCCATACGTGCAAAAAAAAAAGAAAAAAAATTGTGACGTCAATCTTGACGTCATTGCACCGTGTCCTGTCATTGGTTTGGTAAATAAATGGCCATAACTTGGGAACCACTTGTCCGATTAATATCAAACCTTGAAAAGGCACATCCACAGGGCCCCAGCAATATACCTGGCAAGTTTCAATGAGATCGGACCAGTGGTTGTCGAGAAACAGCGGTCGCAGACACACAGACAGACACACACACACAGAGATTGCTGGAATTATAGATAGATGACAACAAAGTTTAGACATACTCGTTAAATCGTAAAGCACCCACCACCACTCCAAGTATTTCCTGCCAAATATGGCTTTAAGCCGGCCATCTTTGAAGCAAACGACCTCAGAGTATGCAATTGACGCTCAGCGTCATTTGCAGTTTTGGGTATGGGCCATCCACGTAATCTATGCCTATTACGTGAAGTTATCGTGCGTGTGTGCGTGTGCATATGTGCGTATGCATGCATACGTGATGCGTATGTCATTGGTAAGGCCTAGGTCACATTTGCCACGGCGGCCGTGGGGTCTCCAAAATCTACGGCCACTAGCAATTATATTCAGGCCGTGCGGGTTTTCCATACGGTCACACAATGTAGCAGTCACTAATGTTTTTATTTTTCGGGGAGCCGCACGGCGTATTAGGCTAAGTCACATTTGCCACGGCGGCCGTGGGGTCTCCAAAATCTACGGCCACTAGCAATTATACGGCGGCCGCAGTATTTCCACAGTCACACAATGTAGCAGTCACATATGTTTTTATTTTTCGGGGAGCTGCACGGCGTATTTATATTTGTGGAGACCGAAAACGTGGGGTTGACGTACGGTCTTTGATTTGATGTCGCACGGTGACCTTAGGGCGTTCTGCGGCGGTCATAAATTTTCAAGGCAGACGCAAGGTGCCCGCAAGGGACCGCAGGGGGGCCTAAGGCGAACGTGCAGCAGACGGACAGTAACGAATGGGCTAAAAAAAAATTTTTAACCAGTTTTTTTTTTCGGCTTGTCGAATTGTTACGGCGAACGTAGAAATGAAAAAGTTATAACCCGCGTTATAATTCCACGGCGACCTTACGGCCTGTAAAATATAGCCATAGGCGTAGGGCCACCTGAGGCCACCTCAGAAACTCTGTGGCGCCGCACGTTTCTGTCAATTCAGAGGGCGTACGGCCGCCGTAGAGAAAATGTGACAGGCCTTAGGTCTTAGAAATTGTGGAGACCGAAAACGTGGGGTTGCCGTGACGGTGTTTGATTTGATGTCGCAAGGCGACCGCAGGGGCCTAAGCGAACGGGCGCAGACGGACGGTAACGAATGGGTTTAATTTATATTCTTTTTTACCAGTTTTTTTTTTTTCGGCTTGTCGAATTGCTACACGACGTAGAAATGAAAAAGTTATAATTCCGCGTTATAATTCACGGCGCCACTTACAACCTGTAAAATATAGCCAAACGGCGTAGGGCCACCCTGAGGCACCTCAGAAATTCTGCGGCGCCTCGCCGACGTTTTGTCAATTCAGAGGGCGTACGGCCGCCGTATCCTCGCCGTAGAGCAAATGTGACTTAGGCCTTAATCTCACCATATGCGGGTTTCAGAAGGTGGAACGGAGTCCTGCCAGGGCACAAAGTATCCACCTCCGTTAGCGTGTGTGTGTCTGTGTGTGTGTGTGTGACCGCTGTTTCTCGACAACCTCTGGTCCGATCTAATTGAAACTTGCCAGGTAATATTGCTGGGACCTAGGATGTGCCTTTTCAAGGTTTGATATTAATCGGACAAGTGCTTCCCAAGTTATGGCCATTTATTTACCAAACAATGGCAAGACACGTTGTTGGGTGGGCGTGGCCGATGGGGAAGGGAAGCACAGCCGCGTTCCCCATTACGGGTTACAACGTACGGGTTCCGGAGAGTGATGACTTCGTGTATTCTAATAATTTCTCGATTCTTATGCGCATTTATAGATAAACCACATGGCCAAGTTATGATCGTTTTCATATAAGACGGTGTATAAATTTCGGTAAGATCAGAGTGCTGGTATGCTCCGAACCAGGAAGGAAATTATTTTCTCTCTCTTCTCTTCTCTTTTTCCTTGCCACGACATTGCGAAAAGGTAAAATAAGTTGGCGCTAATTGATTAATTGGGTATTAAAACTAAATTGCGAATAATCGTAACTGTGAATAATATCGAACTTCCGGGTC
>CM068959.1:47762999-47776032 GCA_035128595.1 Eptatretus atami | reverse complement strand
GGGCACGTACTAGTATATATAATATTTACAATATGTCATGTACAAGTATCCCCTTCCGTTTGGGTAAGGGATTACAATTCATAAACCAAGGTGTGAAGTTTTCTTGTTCTCAAAGTTTTGTTCCAAGGGCTCTTTTCAGGATCGTCACAGAGTTCTTGACAACATCCAACTTTAGTTTGGTTGTAGTAATATTCCCAGGGATGTTTTTTAAGATCTCTGTAAGGTTCTTCTTTATCGTTCCTGTTGCTCCAATTATCACTGGAACAATTTTGGCATTCTTCAGCTTCAAAGATCTTTTGATTTCATTTTTCACATACTGGGATTTGGTCATTTTCTTGATTTCTGCCTCGTTTAGGCCAAAATGGCTGGGTAATGACACCTCAATTAGCAGTGCCTTTTTTTTCTTTTTTGTATCCGAGTACTATATCCAGTCGCAATGCTTCGTTTTCTTTGTTCATGCTCGATGGGATAATCACGTCGTACGTGAGCGTTACTTTCTTCGTTTTCAATTATTACTTTTAGTTCGTGTTTCCATGAGTTTTCTGGAAATGGGATATTGACATTTTTGCAGATATGCCAGTGGATTACTCTACATACATTGTTGTGCCTTTGTGTTTCAGCGGTATGTGTATGTGCATGTGTGTGTATGTGCATGCGCTTTAAAATCTGTACAATTCTTGTCCGTTAGTCTTCCTACCCTTCAATCAATTTCCTCCTGTAATAATCCTCAACCCAACCCTCACACCCCAAACCCTAACCCTCTCCCCCCCAAAAAAAGAATTGTTGAGTAAGTAAATAAATAGTAATTCTTATGAGGTAACACAAATGGAAGTTCTAGTAATCCTGGAAGCTTACCCAAGTATGCTGAGGCAAACTTTGCCATTACGATAGAAATTGGGGTTAAACCGGACAGTATTCCCTCCAGTTGTCAGAAGCTTGACCCTTGGGGGTTTTATGGGATAATCAGGAGGGCAGCGAATGAGAAAGAGAAAAAACCCTCCTTCATATGGTGTTTCGAAAGGTCCAGTGATAAGCGCATGAATCTGGAAAACAAAACCCAAACCGAGGGTGCATGTATGTTTATCAGCATGTGAGAAAGAATGTCTTGTTTTTCCTAAAAGATATTTCAACATTTTGATTGTTAGGTTTATACAATATTTTTCTTTTAAACTAAAAAAATATTTGACTGCAGCATGATACAACAATGGCTCAACAAAGAGTGGTAAATTGTAGAAGCGACATATGCCTTACGTGTGAATAAGAGGAAAACTTTGAAAAGTGAAACAAAGTGAATCAAAAAAATGAATAAAAATTTTAAAAGTACAGGTTAATCAAATCCTCTTCCCTGAGGACAAAAATCAGGCAAGGAGGCAGATAATCAAACAGCAGGTGAGCAAATAAATACAAAGTGACCATGCAAACAAGACGGGGGGGGGGGTGGGATAGGATAAAAGAAAGATTACAGCCATTTCCACTCACCTTGGTCATATCTTCAGAATCTGGGACAACAAACATGCCTGGTGGTGGCTCCCTGTATATACTCATAATGTCCCTGTTGGGTTGGGAAAATAAGGAATCGTTCAATTAAATCAAAACAATGGACTGGGAAGCAGACACATTAGAAATGGAAACATTTATGAGGATGCACATATTTCCTTCTAAAGTACACAAAGAAAAACTTGATATTTTAACTAATATATCGAACCTCTCTCAAAAACATCAACATTAATGGATAAAAACATTTATCCAGACTTGGTAGCAATGCAGTTCGAGCATGCTGAGAGGCAGAGTTTATGATTCCAAGTTGAGAAAGCCAGTGACAGTTGAGGAAGTAGTAATGACAGTTGAATCAGTGGATTGTATTAAAATTGAGTTGTAATGGTATCTGGAAGTAGGGGGAATGGGGAGAGCAGGAGTCAGGGGGTGGGGGAGCATTAGGTCCAGAAAGGTTGCATAGACTTTATGGGCCTAATTACCTCCTCCTGCATTTAAGTTCCTTGCAAATCTCTGCTATAAACTGTCATTGTGGTGTTTTGCAGGCAGGGCGATTCATCAATGTGTGTGTTTCTGATTATTTTTTGGCAATCTCATCTTTATTTTGATGATTTCCAAATGTAGGATCTTCTGTTAGCATTCAACTTTCCAGGACCAAGCGATTTCTATCCGGGTTTTCCAGCAAAATGGATTGTTATCACATGGTTTGTTATAGTTATCGTGCCTTATGCAGAGGTCCGGCTGGATATGTAAACCTGCAATACATAAAATACGTACTACAGGCGGTCCTCGCTATATGTCCAAGATACATTCCAGAAAAGTTGGACTTGTAATGAAATGATGGAGAGTGGGGTATTTTCCCCCATAAGAATTACTGTAATTATGGGGGGCTGCATTCCAACACTTAATTTATGTCTTCCACAACACCACTCAACAAGCCGAGCAATCCAAAAATACGTGTGAAACACACAAAATATAGGAAAAAAAAATACAATATATTAAACACATCTTAAAACCCAAACACCTATATATTTTACTGACCATATCTTTTAACTAATGTATAATGATAATTTAGTGGTCTTACACCTTGAAAATTTTTTCTGATCGTCTGTCAACATTCCTGCATCAGGTCTTTGCCCTCTAAATTACCCTTCCCACTAAGCCATGTGGTTTCTCGCACGGATCCAGGCTGGGTCGGTTACTTTGAGTGGCTGTACCAGGCTGATCCACCAACTGTTGAGTTGGATGTCAGGGGTGTTACTATCCATATTGCTGACCCTCCAATCAACTGTGGTCCACCTTCGTTTGTGAAAACACAGGCTGTGGTGAAAACACGGATCTGAGATGGAGACTTAATTCCTTTGGGACAAGGTCTCTTCGGAGAATCTTTGGCGATCGCTGGTCGGACTTTGTGTCTAACGAGTGGTTGCTGAGAGAGACTCAAATGAGATTTGTGACCTGCATCGTCCATGAGCATCAGCTGCGGTTGTATGGACATGACGCTTATTTTCCTGACGCTGATCCTGCTCATCAGATTCTCTCAGCGAACGAGCCTCGTGAGTGGAGGAGGCCAATGGGCCGACCAGGTGCTTCGGGGTTGCATCAGGTTGATCAGCATCTCAAGATGGGGTTGGGCCAGGCATCTGCCTGGGGAATGGCCAGACGGAGGTCCCTGGAAAGTGGATGCAGAAATGCGCTGCTCTGGCACATGCTCTCATAGCTGCCTTGACCTGACCCTTCTCCACTGGTTCGGCATGTCTTGGCTGATGTGCCTGGTGTATTTCTCTGTCTGCTGCCTCTCCCTCTGTCTGCTATGCATGCCTTCACCATGACGTGACATTTCTCTGAGTCTCTTCAATGTGGTGTCACCCTGGATCTCTTCACCATGCATGGGAGCATCGGCACCTTTTATAGCTCGGACCCATGACCACCTACTGGGCAGGGGGGCTCGGCCCTCCGCTTCCACACGAGTATGCAACTCATAGCGCTGAATTCACACACGTGGACAGGCCATCTCACCAGCGCATGTGCAGGGGCTCGCAGATAGCTTACGTGAACACGCCATGTTGAAGCGCATTTGTATGGTGCAAAAGGACAATGGGGATCATTTAAGAGTTAAACATAGGGAAAATAGAGATAAGATACAGACAAGGGTGAGGATGACAGGGGGGCTGCCCAGATATCTGCTTCTGGTCATTACTAATTGAGGTTACCAACACTTACGTTAACATTAAGAGATAACTGATGAATAATTAGCCCCTCATTAACCCCAAAGTCATTTTCCTAACAGTACTGCAGAAAACAAATGTCGTTCCTGTCATCATCAGAAAATGTATATCGGACAGAGATTTAATTGAAAAATCAGCACTTGGATAGCATCATTACTGAGATGTTGCTGTGCCGTTTTTAGGTCGGAATTTGCATAGGTTGCCAGTGATAACTTGCCTAACTCTGTATCGAAAGCCACCGAGAAATCTTCAACATCCCACAGCCTCAGATCCCATCTGACCGAAAGCATACTTGTGGAAGCAACTACCTGTGACGTACCAGTCTGACAATTTATGTACAGGTCAATAATTGAAAGAAAAAGAACAAAACACCTTGAAGGCGAGCCTGCTTCCTCTGCAACATCTTTCAGGACACCGTTCAAGTAAAGTTCATCTAGATATGACCCTGAAACTCAATGTATGCCTTTCTTTTTAGCTATGTTACTTAAAAAACACTTTTTGGATCAAAAGTCAATTTTTGCATTTTGGATACGTGTGTGAACAAATTCTTTTTGTAAGAACATACGATAATGTTTTTTTTAGAGACATTCATGGTTGTGTTTACATTTTAAGGAAGGACACCAGGAATGTACAGTATTACAGGGCAATCGATCACTTAAATTTTTAAGAACTAAATTTTATTAGTTTTTCTATCTGTGAAACCAAAAATTATCCATTTGATATTTATGCCACCCGCCAGCTCAGTCCATGAAACAATCACTCTGACACATGTACACGTACTCCGGCACACGCATCATTTAAAGAAAAAAAAAATCCACAAACATGTTCCTCACAATTACAATAATTTATTGAACCGTCATGGCTATTCCCAAAGCACTACATAGTATTAACATTCAAAGGATGTTGTAAACACACACCAATTCTACCACACCCTATACCTATCCATATTATAATTGCAAAACTCAAAATAGTTATCTCCCCAGTCAGAACTTTGGTAATTTTGAAGCAATTAACTGTCAGTGTTGGGCTCCGTTCTTCATACAAGTTTTGACCCTTTCAACCCAGAGCCTCTCAAAAAAGGTGGGTCCACAACCTCAGCAGTGGGTCCACATCAGTAGTTCCTCAACTTCAGTTGTGTCCACATAGTCTGTCAACCCAGCAATACAATCTCACTTCCTAACTCTCTACCCATAGTACAGTGGTTAAGGTAAAGATTGTTCACTTTTCTTTATAGAAGCATGAAGTTTTTGGTATATTCTGAAGAAAAAAATGCTGAAACATTTGAGATTAGTAACCATCGCATAAAATGTCACCTTCCTTAGTAACCAGCCATATGTTGCCGAGCAGCCATGCTTTCATGGTAACGGCCATTTTAAGTCAATTAGAAATGATAAGGAGTACATATACAGATTAAACCAACTTTGGGGACTTAAAATGGCATGGTTGTGGTACCTCATGACAACACTGACGTTTCTTAAGCCGCTGTCACACCTTGACGTTTTAGCCAGCGTATGGCAAGGTATCAAAATGTATGTAAAACGTGGCGTACGGCTGAAACTATTGATGTTTTTTTTCCAGTTTTGGACGTATTCATAACGAGTTGGACGTATGCATTACGTATTAGTAACGTACACAAAACGTTTCGAAACATATAAGATAACCAACAAATGCTGAGCGTGTTGTCGGCGTTCACAACCTATTCCCAACGATAGTCTAACTTATGCATAGCGCGGCAGCGTATCGCCGACGATCACGTGGCGTAGCTATTAAAGGCTGCGCTCGACGATTGAAATCATAACCGCACTAGACATCGAAGTGTCAAGCCGCTATCACACCTTGACGTTTTAGCCAGCGTATGCCGACGTATGAAAATTTGGCGAATACGCTGGCACACGTCGAATACGTTATGGGTAAGTTTTGTATACGTTAAGAGCACGCTGAAGCACGCTGGCATACGTCGTAGTACGCGAGTACGTCGACAATTTTCAGCATGTTGAAAATTTACGACGTATGCCAGCGTATGACGCACACGTTCCGCATACGCTGGCCATAAGTTGTAGGCACGTACGCGATCGTTGACACACGTCGACACACATTACTTGTAAGTTACTCATAAGTTGAAACACGTCGAGGTAATGTTTAGCGTACCCGAAACTTATTTCTAACCTATGAGTAACGTGCTTTGAATCTATGAGTAACGTGCTTTGAACCTATGTGTAACGTATCTCCAACGCATATTGACGTATGTAGATGTATTTGACGTCTTCTGGACGACCACAGAACTTACTGAACGTTTACTAACTTACAGCTACCGTATAATGGCGTTATGCAGCGTTTAGGGAATTGGTATATAAAAATGGGGTTCAACAGGAGGAACCCGTCAGTGTTCCAGACTCCATGGTTTTTTTTTTTCTTCGGCATGACGGTGATGTTGACACTTCGATCTCTAGTGCGGTATGATTTAAATCGTTGAGCGGCAGCCTATAATTATATATATTATAACCGCACTAGAAATAGAATGTCAACATCACCGTCATGCCGAAGAAAAAAAAAAAACCATGGATCTGGAACACTGACGCAACCATTACTCGACGTGTTTCGACTTATGAGTAACTTACAAGTAACGGTTGTCGACGTGTGTCAACGATCGTGTAACGCCCTACAACACGTTACTCATAGTTAGAAAAAAGTTTCGGGTTTGCTAAACATTACCTCGACATGTTTCGACTTATGAGTAACTTACAAGTAACGTGTGTCGACGTGTGTCAACGATCGCGTAACGTGCCTACAACTTGTAGCCAGTGTATGCGGAACGTGCGAGTCATACGCTGGCATACGTCGAAAAATTTCAAGCATGTTAAAATTTGTCGACGACGCTGTATCACGTCGAATCTCGTTATGGGTAATTTTGTATACGTAAAGCACGCTGCATACGTCTAGTACGCCAACTCGTCTGACAAATTTAAACGATGCTTAAATTTTCGAGTTGGTATTGCCAGCTATGTACTCGCACTCCCATACACTGCACAAGTGTAGCCTTACCGTATCGTTGACACACGCGACACACTTACTGTAAGTTACTCATTAAGTCGAAACACTCGACGGAGTGAATGTAATAGTTGCTAACCAAACTGATCTAACTAGATAACCTTGTCTTAGGCACGTTAACAACATCGCTACACACGTCTACACACTTACTTGTAAGTACTCATAAGTCGAAACACGCATAAGAGCTGGTCATTTCTTCCATACTCCATGGTTTTTTTTTTCTTCGGCATACTTTGATGTTACAATTCTATTTCTAGTCTAAACTATAATATACATAAATAGCCGCCTCAACGATTTAAATCATCAATCCGCACTAAACGAATGTCAAACACCCGTCATGCCGAAGAAAAAAAACCATGGAGTCTGAACTACTACGGTTTCATCCTCCTTGTCTAACCCCATTCAATACCAATTCCCAAACGCGGCATAACCCATTAACGGTTAGCGTAATTACTCTAACCCACGTCATAAGTTCTGGTCGGTCGTCCTAAGAACGTCAAAACATCTCACACTACCGCAATATGCAGTTTGGAGATACGTTACACATTAGTTCAAACCACGTACTCATAGATTCATAAGCACTTACTCATAGTTAAAAATAAGTTCGTTACGCAAACATTTACCTTCACGGTATCAACTCTATGAGTAATAACAAATAAGTGTTGTCGACGTTTCAACGATCGCTTAACTGCCATACAACTTAGCACGGTAGCGAACGTGTCGTCTTACCTGCACTACGTCGTATAATTTCAACATGCTGAACATTCACTACTCGGCCATACTACCGATATGCCACCTGCTTTCAGCGTTACGATTTACGTATACAAAACTTACCCATTACGATTTCGACGGTTTGCCCAGCGTATTCGCCAAATTTCAACGGTCGCACCTCTAAAAACGTCAAGTTAATAGTCGGCTGACACTTCATCAGCTCGGTTATGATTTCCAATCGTCCAAGCCGCAGCCTTTAATAGTTCTACGCCACAGCTATCGTCGGCAGAACTCTGCCGCTATCATATAGTTAACATACGTTGGCATAGTGTAACCCTACAACACGTCAGCATTTATGTTATTATAAGTATAATCGAAACTCTGTGTACATACTAATACGTAAGCATATCGTCCAACCTTTATGAATACGTCCAAAACTGGGGGAAAACAAAACCAATCAATTCAGCCCGTACGCCAGCGTTTATACATACATTTATACCTTCCAGTCGCGGCTAAACTCAAGTGCTGTGACCGTAGCTTAAGAATACGATCAATGTTGTCATAAGACCACAACCATGCCATTATTTAATCCCCAAGATTGATATTAATGATATATACTCCTTATCATTCTAATGACTTAAAATACCTTACCATGAAAGCATGCGTCTGCTCACACATATGCTTACTAAGAATCGTACATTTTATTCACATGTTTTAACTACATCTCAAATATTCAGCATTATTTCTTCAGAATATACCAAAAATCTCTCTATAAAAAAAAGTCGAACAAATCTTACTTTAACCACATCTTATGGGTAGAGAATTAGGAAGTGAGATTGTATCTGAGATTTGTTGAATCAGACTAGAGCACAACTGAAGTGAGGAACCCTACTTATGTGGATCCCATGCTGAGCTTGTTGACCCACCTTTTTGAAGGTCGGGTTGAAAGGCGGTCAAAAATTGTATGAAGAACGACGAGCCCAACACTGACAATTAATTGCTTCAAAAATTACCAAAGTTCGACTGCGGAATAACCTAATTTTTGATTTGCATTATTAATATGGAATAGTACTAAGGCCTTGTAAATTGGTGTGTTTACAACATCCTTTGAATTGTTAAATATACTATTAGTGCTTTAGAATACCATGACGTCAATAAATATTTTATATGATAGAACAGTTGTGGATTTTTTTTTTCTTTAAATTATGCGTCCGAGTACGTTACATGTTCAGAGTGATTTAGGACTACTCGGGTGCATAATATCAAATGATAAATTTTGGTTCACAGATAGAAAAAACTAATAAAATTTATTCCTTAAAAAATTTTAATGACGATCTCCTCCTTAATACATTTAACATTCCTGTGTCTCTCCTTAAAATGTAAACACAACCAGAATCGTCTCTAAAAAAAACTTATATCGTAATGTCTGACAAAAAAATTGTTCACACACGTATTACCAACAAACAAAACTGAACTTCTTGATCACAAAATTTATTTATAAACATGAACTAAAAAAAAGCACTACATTGAGTTTCAGCGTCATATCTGAATGACTACTTGAACGGTTGTTCCTAAAGAGTCAGACTGAACTAGGCTCGCTCCTTCAAGATGTTTGGTTCTTTTTCTTTCAACTTATTGACCTTACATAGAATGTCAGTACTGTACGTCACAGATAGATTCTTCCACAGTATGCTTCCTCGTCAGATGGATCTGACTGTGGAGTTAAGATTTCTCGGTGCTTCGATACAGTTAGGCAAGTATCACTGGCAACCTATGCAATCTTCCACTAAAAACGCACTAGCACATCTCAGTAAATGATTTATCCAAGTGCTGATTTTCAAATTAAATCTCTGTCCGAATACATTTCTGATGATGACATAACACATTTTTCTGCATACTGTTAGAATGACTTTGATAATGAGGGCTAATTAGTCATCAGTATCTCTTAAATGTTAACCGTAGTGTGTAACCTCAATATACATACCAGAAGCAAATATCTGGCAGCCCCCTTATCTCACCCTTGTCTTATCTATATCTCTATTTCCCTAATTTAACTCTAAATGACCCCATTGATCCTTTGCACCATACAATATCGCTTCACATTGGCTGTTCACGTAAGCATCTGCAACCCCTGCCACATGCTTAGATGCCTGTCCACCGTGAAATCACCGCTATGATTACATACTCGTATGCGAACGAGGCCGACCCCTTCCTGCCCATAGGTGGCAGGGTCCGAAGCTATACAAATGCCCATGCCCCGATGCATGCGAAGAGACCAGGTTTGACACCCACATTAAGAGCACTCATAGAAATTCACGTCATGTAAGTGCATATGCATAGCAGACAGAGGATACGCAGCAGACAGAGAAAGTACACCACAATCAGCCAGGAACTGCCGAAACCATGGAGAAGGGCAGGTCAATGGCAGCTATGAGGCTATGTGCACAGGGAAGCAGCGCATTTCGCATCCACTCCAGGACCTCCGGTCGGTTCTGCCATTCCCCAGGCAAGCCTGGCCCAACCCCATCTTGAATGCTATCACTGACACCCGAAGCACCTGGTCGGGCCCATTTGCCTCCTCCACTCACGAGGCTCGTTCGCTGAGAGAATTGATGACAGGTAATCAGCATCAGGAAAATAAGCTCATGCATACAACCGCACTATGCTCTATGCGATGCAGTCACAAATCTCATTTGATCCTCTTCACTCCGCCGAGCAACCCACTCTTAGACACAAAGCCGACATCATCGCCAAAAATTCTCGAAGGACCTTGTCCCAAAGGAATTAATCTCCCATCTCATCCGTGTTTGCACCACAGCCTGATTCTCACAAACGAAGGTGACCACAGTTATGGAGGTCAGCAATAGAATTATAACACCCCGAATCACTCAACAGTGTGTATCAGCCTAGTACAGCCACTCAAAGTAACCGACCCACCTGAATCCGTCTGGAAACACATGCTAGTGGAAGGTTAATTATAAGGGCAAAACTATGATGCAGAATTGACAGACATCAGAAAAATTTTTCAAGTGAAGAACCACTAAATTATCATTATACTTAGGTAAAAAGATATGGTCAAGTTAATAATATATAGGTGTTGGGTTTTAAGAGTTTTCAATATATTGTATTTCTTTTCTCATATTTTGGTTGATTCCCACACGTATTTTGGATTGCCTCGCTTGTTGTTTATGGTGTCCGTGAAGACATAAATTAATTTGAATGCAGCCCTCCCCCCAAATTACATGAATTCTTATGGTGAAAAATACCCCCACTCTCCATCATTCATTAACAATGTCCAACTTTGAAGTATCTGGGACAATATAGCAGACCCGCCTGTATACTATTTTATATTTGCAGTTTATATTACCAAGCCGACCTGCTATAGCTACGTAACGTATAACAAACCAGTCGATGAACAATCCATTGCTGTAAAACCGGATAAGAATCGCTTTCCTGAAAGTTGAATCTAACAGAAGCATTCCTACATTTGGAAATCATCAAAAAAAGATGGAGAATTGCCAAAAAAAATCACACACACACATTTGATGAATCCCCTCCTGGCAAAACACCACTTAATGACATTATACAGAGATTCAGAACTTAAAATGCAGAATAATTACCATATAAGTCTATGCAACTTCGACCTAATGCCCCCACCCCTACTCCTGCTCTCCCCATTCCCCCTATTCCACATACCATATCAACTCAATTTTAATTACATATCATCATGATTCAACTGTCCTATTACTACTTCCTAACTTCACTGCTTCTCAAATTGGAATCATAAACTCTGCCTTCAGGGCATGCTCACGCAATTGCACCAAGTTGAATAAATTTTTATCCTATTAAGTTAGTTTTGAAGAGTTCGAATATTACGGTAAAATATCAAGTTTTTCTTTGTCGTACAATTAAAGGAAAGTGCATATCCCATAAATGTATCCATTTCTAAGTCTGCTCCAGATCATTTTTGATTAATGAACGACTCCTTATTTCCCAACCCAACATCGACATGAGTATATACAGAGCCACCACCAGCAGGTTTGCCCAATTCTAAGAATGACCAATTTAAAAAGTGAAAATGCTGTAATCTTCTTTATCCTATCCCCATCCCCCCCCCCCCCCCCCCGTCTTTTGCATCACTTTTATTATTGCTCACCTCTGTTATTATCTGCTCCTTGCCTATTTTTGTCCTCATGGAAGAGATTGATTAACCTACTTTAAAAATTTTATTCATTTTTGATTCACTGTTTCACTTTCAAATTTCCTCTTATTTCACACGTAAGCCATATTCCTCTACAATATACCACTCTTTGTTGACTCTATTTTTATCATGCGCAGTCACAATATTTTTAGTTTAAAAAAAAAATGTATAAACCTAACAATCAAAATGGTTGAACAGTATCTTTAGAGAAAACCAAAACAATTCTTTCTCACTATCTGATAAAACATACATGCACCCTCGGTTTGGTTTTGTTTTCCAATTCATTTCGCTTATCACTGGCCTTCGAAACTACTCATATAAGGGAGTTTTTCTCTTTCCTCGCTCCCTCCTGATTATCCATAAAACCCCCAAGTTTCCAAAGCTTTTCTGACAACTGGAGGAATACTGTCCCGTCTAACCCCAATTTCTACGTAATGTGCAAAGTTCCTACAGCAACTTGGTACTTCCAGGGATACTAAACTATCCATTGTGGTACTATAAAATTATACTATTTATTTTACTGACTCAATACAATTCTTTTTTTGGATAGGTGTTGGTGAGGTGGTTGATTCATTAACAAGAAAGCATTTGCAAGAGTAGTAAGTACTAATACGACAGACATACAATATTAAAGCGCTAGCACAGACACAACATCGCAATAACACATTACCGCTAAACACAAACACAACAATGTAGTAATAACTCCACTGCGACATATCTGCAAAAATTCAATCCCTATTCCAAAAACTCCATGGAAACACAACTAAAATAATTAATTGAAAACAGAACATAACCTCACTGCAATCATGATACTCCCATCGAGCATGAACAAAAAACGAAGCATTCGACTGGATAATACTCGTAGACTAAAAAGTAAAAAAAAGCACTCTAATTGAGTTCAGTTTACCCAAATCCATTTTTGGCCTAATACGATGCAAATATCAAGAAAAATGACCATATATCCCTTGGTATGTAAAAACATGAAATCAAAAGATCTTGAAGCTGTAAGAAAATGACAAATTCTTCCATGCGATAATGAGAGCCACAGGAACTATAAAAAGAACCTTACAAATCTAAAATAATCATTCCCTGAATATTATACAACCAAACAAAGTTGGGATGTTGTCAAACTCGTTTTGACATTCCTTTTGAAAGAGCCTTGAATCAAACTTTTTGTGATACAGAACAAAAACTTCACACCCTTGGTATAGTATGTTAATTCCCTTACCCAGAACGAAAGGGATACGTACCATGACATATGAATATTTACTATCTTATACTATACTGCCCTAAAAACAAAAAAATAAAATAATGAATAAAATAAATAATATAAACCACCAGCCTCCTTCCT
>CM068959.1:47747426-47758836 GCA_035128595.1 Eptatretus atami | reverse complement strand
AGGTAAATTGGTTCTAGACAAAAAGACCCTACGCTACGCGGTGGAGGTATTGGTGTCCACGGTCAGTTAAGCGACCCGCCAAGTCACGGAATTGTCCGTGAGCGACGGCCTACAATTCCGGGAGTCTGGTGGGAGACCACGTAACTCCCCCACCTCGCAGTCGTTTTCGCCACCGGTCCCCGGCCCGCAACAACATATATTATATATATATATATATATATATATATAATTATATATATATATATATATATATGAGTGTGTTCAAAAAGTATCCGACCTTTGTTCATAAAAAATACTCGTATCCAGATACAACAAACTTACACTAATCTCCTTCTGCCACTGTCGGAAGCAGCGCTGGAACGCCTCTTTTGGGATGGCACGCAGCTGGTCCGTTGCATTCCGCATGATGTCTTCTCTGGACTGAAATCTGGTCCCTTTCAGAGGCATTTTCAGTTTGGGGAAAAGCCAGAAGTCACATGGAGCCATGTCGGGAGAGTAGGGAGCCTGACGAAGCACAGGTGTGTTGTGTTTGGCCAGGAAACTCTGTATCAAATGTGAAGAATGGGCGGGTGCGTTATCGTGATGGAGCTGCCAATTGACCGCTGCCCACAGGTCCGGCAGTTTGCGTCGCACAGCGTCACGAAGGCGACGCAGTACCTCTTGGTAGTACTCTTTGGTGATGGTTGTGCCGTGTGGTGCGTACTCGTGATGAACCACGCCACTGGAGTCAAAGAAGGTCAGCATGACTTTGACATTGCTGCGGACCTTCCTTGCATTTTTGGCCTCGGGGATGTTGGATGCTTCCATTGTGATGACTGGAACTTGGTTTCTGGGTCGTACCCATAAACCCAGGTCTCATCGCCAGTGATCACTGTGTTGAAGAAGTTGGGATCGCTGTTCACAGTCTCCAGCATGTCCTGTGCGATCTCCAAATGGAGTTGCTTCTGCTCGATCGTTAGCAGCTTTGGCACGAATTTCGCTGAGATTCTCCTTAAGCCCAAATCCTCAGTCACAATGGATAATGAACGGATCCAATGCTGACGCCCGCCTCGTCTGCAAGTTCTCTGATTGTGATTCGACGATCCTGCATCAGCAGGTCCTCACTTGGTCAATGACGATCTCATTTTGGGATGTTGGGCCTACCAGAACGTGCTTCACTTTCCACTGATGTGCGACCATCTTTGAAGCAGTTGTACCACTCTTTTATCTGTGTGGTGCCCATTGCTTCATTCCCGAAGGCCTGTTGAATCTTGCGGATCGTTTCCACTTGGGAATCGCCAAGCTTTACACAAAATTT
This sequence comes from Eptatretus atami, assembly GCA_035128595.1. NCBI lineage: Eukaryota > Metazoa > Chordata > Myxini > Myxiniformes > Myxinidae > Eptatretus > Eptatretus atami. The sequence goes on along the minus strand of CM068959.1, from coordinate 47,757,539 downwards.
GATGCAGTAGCGTTGTTCAAGTTTTTCTGCCATTTTGTCAAAAACGAAAATCCGACGGGCTCACTTACACTTCCTCACTCACGGCGGTCTGTCGGCGACTGACAGCTTCTGCAGGCGGGAATATTCACGCATACGAATTAGGATCGCCTACATACGTGCACCAAACCACGCCTCCCTAGCTTCATTTGTTTACGCACGAAAAATTAAGGTTGGATACTTTTTGAACACACCTCGTATTATTGTTGCGAATTCGCGCCCGTCGGCGTGCGATCGGCCACGCGACTCGAACCGCGACCGCTCGCCCACCGGACGGACAATTCAGTCGTGACCCTCCGGCTAACGCCGGGATCAGTCACGGGTGGCCTTTCGACCTCACCACAATCGTGCCAATCGGCCACCCGCGTAGGATAGGGTTGTTCGCAAATTCGACCTACCTAAGTACCCACGCGGATGGTAAACCGGGCGATCGTACCTCGCCGCAGGTCGACTCCGGACACGGCCGCTGGGGCGGGCCGTTCCGTACTATCGGGATAACCGAGCGGTGTTATCGTCGACCTCGACGGTTCAGATTATTTACCGGGCGTTTTGCACCCACTACGAACCCTTTACGTGAAGCAGGATGGAGGTTCAAATTAAGAAAAGACGAAGCGAAACGGAAAACAGTTCACACAATGCACATTTATTTCCGGCACACGGAGCACACCTATAGCACACGTAAAGCACAACAGCATGTATTTACATCACAATAAGCGATCGCACATATATCACATTGAACAAAAGAAATGCACATATAAGAGAAGTTAAAACGACTACACGACACACGGACACTTATACAGTTACTACCTTACAAGACACGGCGCCACAACACGCATTCACACCGAAGCAAAGAAAAGACCCCTCAAGGCAAGGGAGTCAGACTGGCCCGTGGGCCTAATGCGCGTGGGACCTGGATGAGCGGCCAGGCCCACGAGACCGAAGGGTCCTACCCGCGCCCTCGTGGCGAGCCGCAGAATGTCGCTGCACGCGCGGTTCCGTGGCACCTGCTGGTGTGGGTGGGAACGGGGCCCTTGTCGCACTCTCTCAGCGCGGGGGAAAAGGGGAATTGTTGATGCTCTGGGAGGGAGTATGGCTGGCTCGCTCGTATCCCGCGACGCGAGCCTCCAGGTCCACCTCAGCCGTTCGCAGCCGTCTGCCCCACCGATCTCGCCTCGCCGATCTCCTCGAGCTCCGTCGACACTGCTCACGATCCTGCTCTACTGGCTTCGCCCCACGATACTGCTGCTCCACCGACACTCGACACTCCTGCACCGACACTGACTGAGCTCCTCACTGAGCTCGCCTTTTTTCGGCTTCGGAGCCCACCATATGAAATTATCGGATCCAAACGACCTCAGGGCGGAGCCACGCTCGCCGATTGGACGGAGAAAAAGGGGCGTGTATCACTCCTGATCCTCAAATTTGCATATCGTTCGAGTGGGCTAGCCGCCCCACGCTTCCTGATTGGGTGGATCAGATGTGGGCGTGCATCATTCCTGATCCGAATTCTCCTCAGGAAACCCGCCCTCTGCACTCGCGTCTCGCGTGTCGCGGTTGAAGACAGCTCGACGCTCGGCGCCACAGGGGTGCGGAATGGCCGTAGGAGAAGGTGTGGAGGGTTTTCGCGTGTCCGATGCCATGGTGCTGTTTGGTATGGCGGTGATGTGAGTTTGCGATAGCGAGTGGTGAAGGTAGGTTTTTCTGCTGGCGTTGTTGTTGTTTGGCGTGGGTGGCTCAAAACAAAGGTAGAACAGAAAAACGCCTAACTCAAAAGATCGCAGCCCGAATGAATCACATTAATCCCTCTATACAATGGGTTTGGGCTAACTACACATGTACTTAAGAAATATATCTCACCTACGGGACCTTTATGGTGTTTGCGAATTTCCAGAGCCGTAACACTACCCCCTCCCCTTTTTACAGACTCGTCCCGAGTCGTCAAATATCGTGTGCCATCATGTGTAGTTCTCCCCTAGTACGTTTACCTACGGGATCCCTGAGTGCGACATTCATGGTATTCGTGTCCCCAAAATAAATAACCTGAGGGCTGAGTAACTAAACTAAAACAAACTCACTCATACAGACGACTTAAATAAAATTGCCGGCGCTAACACATACATGCCGGGGCGCACTCATATTTTACAATACAACTTAACACCTTAACTTACAAATTTTACACTAAACCATTGCCCAGGATCAATGGACTCTGCAGGAAAAAGGTAAGAGTCACAAGAAAACCGGTGCACGGGCCGCCACTGCAGGCCGTGTTGCAGCTGCCAACAGGACAGTTCCTGCAGCTTGCAAACTGTTGCTTGCGGATCCTGGCGCACATGAATTGAACAGGGGGGTAAAGCAAAACTGAACGCGGGCTGGTGAACAGGGGCAGTGGGCATGGCATGGCAAAGGTAGCAGGCAAACATAGCCTGCAGAAAAGGCCGTTGCAGGCAAACACAGCCGGCAGACGAACTGGCCGGCACAGGCCTTGCAGTAAAAACAGCGTCGACGATCCGGCCGCACAGGCCTTGCAGCAAAAACACAGCAGACGATCCGGCCGGCACAGGCCTTGCAGAAAACAACCAGCCGATGAAGTTGGCCGGCACAGCCCCGCAGCACACAGCCGCAGACGATGAAGTTGCCAGCCTTTGCCTTGCAGTGGAGGTTGGTGGAGGAGTGCGGTGGTGTTGGCACAAGAAGGTGGACTCGGACCTACCCTACCTGGCTCCCTCCCACCTATCGCCTTTGCCTGTCACTGTCCATACCCACCCCTTAATTTGCAAAACCCAATTTAGCCCCCAACTATTTTTTTATTTTTTTTTGTTGTTTTATTTCACCCTCTTCCCCACTATAAATCTCCCCTAACCCCTTATCGTCCCTGTTCGGCTAACCTATCGTCCCTAGCCTACTCCCAAACCCCTACGTTCCCTTCCCCGGAGGGGAATAAGGGAGAGCTAGCGTCCTGTGTCGAGGCCCAACAAAGCCTCAAGATGGCCTCCCCAGATCTCAGCGATCTAACCCAAAGTGGGTCCAGCGGCCCACAACGAGAGCGAAGGATGGATGGTGCGGAGGGGTTACACTTCCTATCTACCCTAACCATTTAACTATTAAACTACCCCGGGGCTTTCAACAAGCGCCTCTCGCTTAAGCTATTGGTTCTAACAACCCAGATTCCCGTCGCCGTGTTGGTGTCTTACAATTTCGGCCTCGCCCTCGAATTTTCCTCCCGGCCCTCACACGGCTTCGTGGCTGGGACGCGTGGCTCCCTTGGCAGGCACGACCTCTGCCGATTCCCCAACGATGGCACCCCCGGGCACTACACTGCCTCCGAGCCTACCAGCTCCCTAAACACCGGGAGTGCCCCCATGCAACTCCCCTGAAACGCACACGTGGCAGGCTGCGCCCCGGGCCCCTTTCGAGGTCACCCGTGCCACGACACTGCCCACGCGGCCAACGGCGCTCCGGGCCCCCGCACCAAGCGGGCGCACCCGTGCCCACTACGCTAACCCGGCCCCATGGGCCTTGGCCTACCACGGCCGACTAGCCCGGTGCCCGGGGTACCCACTCAGCGATACTCACCTTTCGCAGCCACGCTCCCAGCCCGTCAACAGGGCTCCTGCACCCCTCCAAATGGGTTCGAGCCTACACTCCCACCAACAGCAAACGACCTCCATTTGTCAATTTAACTAACCCACTAACTCACTCTACACTGACCCCGGGTCCCTTGGGCGGGAGTCACTCCTCCCCCAATCACTCATCGCACCATGCATTCCACATTCGCTCCACTCACACAGACCCGCTGGCCTCACCCACTCAACACGTACTCACCTCACAACTTAACAACTCTTCAACACACACACCGCTGAATCCTGCCATCCTTCTAACTACCTCCCCTAACTAACTCGTGCTCCCACGTCGTCCCTTACACTACAGCACGTTCCTTTTAACACTACGTAGCTAAGCTACGTCCCCTCTACACATCCAAAGTCTGTCACCGTCCTCAAATCTCTAAAAATCATTTCCCAACCTAAATCTCAACTACAATCCCTCTACCTAATCCATTCCACGGACTCCATGAGGACTTACCCCTGCCCCATGAAGTCGGTCTAACTAACACTAACCCTTCCCCCTAACTAGTGTCATCCTGTGCCCTGGTAAGGGGGTCTTTCACCCCTTGCCCAGGGATCCTGCTCACCCGAAAGCGAGGCTTGCTTTCGTTAATTTTGTCTTTCCAATTATGCGCAGCACCAGCGCGGCAACTCACGCCTGCGCTCTTGCACCTTTCCCGTGACGTCATGCAGCTGCACCTGCACCTCGTCCCTCTTGGACGGTACCATCCGGCAGGGATTCACCCTCCTCCGGATTCCAACCCCACGTGCAGCCATGACGTCACCCTGCGCACCCCCAAAAGCAACCCTCGCACTCCGAGGGGCTCCCCACGCGAACACATGTGCTCTGCCCGTTGGAGCCTAACACACGCTCGCGTGGAGAACCCATCCGGTCCAAATCCATAATCCTGCCTACACTTTGTCCGTCCGCGGGATCGGCAACATCCACCGCTGGCGTTTCCGGACCGGGCTTCACTCCCGCAAGCGAGCACGTGGGGGTCTCGTGCGCTGCACAGCACGGACCTCGCGCTCGCTGCTGGGTGAACCCGGCACGGTCCCACAACAGCTACGCCGCTACCGGCTTTTTTCCCTCTGTCGCCGTCGTCTCCGTTCCACCCACGCACACCTGCGTGTCACGACGCACATACTCCATTCCAACACACTCACACCGGGAGACGCGCTGCGTGCTCCCGCATGCCGACCGACATCTCCCTCACATACAGAGACTTACGCACACGGTCTCCTCACACGGACCCTCTCACTCACACCCAACCTTCCACTTGCACAGGGGTCTCACTCACACCATGCGTGCTGGAAGCACGCATCTCCGCACACTCGCAAACACACACCCCTGCACAACCACACTGGGGATTCGTGTCCCCACAAGGGTTCCCGGGCCTCTATACCCCCCAAGCTGCACATGCACCCATCCACAGCACTCGTCCCTTCAACTCCGCTTGGCACGACCGAACCCACCTGGTCGTGATTCGCCTCAAGGGGGCATACTCCCTCCCCTCGTTCCTGGAGGCAGCCATCCCGCTGCTCGCACCGGGTCTCCACACGCTCCGCGAGCTCACCCCCATTATCCTCCACTACTTCTGTTGTGTGTGTTTCTGTCCTTTAACCCCGTCTTTATCGTGCAGTCTCTCCTCTATTTTCTCTATCTCCCGCATCTCTATCCATTTATTAGTTTCTGTTGTCTCCTCGTGTCTATTAGTCTCTGCTTCTTTCTGGCTCTCCCTTATCTTTACGTAGGTCAACCTTGCTTTCTCCTTAAGTCGCTCCCGTCCTTCCCTCTGTTTCACTCCTTGCTCTTTCAGGATCTCCGCGTACCTCATCCTTGCTTTCCGTCTTAATTGTTCTTTTCTCTCCCTCCCAATTCCTTTCACCTCGTGTCTTATACATTTATTAGTTTCTGTTGTCTCCTCGTGTCTATTAGATCTGCTTCTTTCTGGCGTCTTTCCTTATCTTTACATAGGTCAACCTTCTTTCTCCTTAAGTCGCTCCCGTCCTTCCCTCTGTTTCACTCCTTGCTCTTTCAGGATCTCCGCGTACCTCATCCTTGCTTTCCGTCTTAATTGCTTTTCTCTCCCTCCCAATTCCTTTCACCTCTTGTCTTATACATTTATTAGTTTCTGTTTCTTGCTGGAGTTCCTCCATCTCTCTGGACTTCAATTTCATTCTCTCCTTCAGTTCATTAATTTCAAACTCGTATAGTTTTTTTTTCTCTCCCACTCTTCCTCCTGCTTCTCATTTTCCAATCTCATCGTTTCTTTCAATTGGCCCATTTCCTTCCTGTGTTTCATTCGCTGTTCTTTGTCTATCTCCTCGTACTCCAGCCTTGCCTTTTCTTTCAATTGGTCAACCTCAGCTTCATGTTCTTTTTTTTTCATCCCATTGTTCCTCTCGTTCTTCCCTCTCCAATCTCGTTGTGTCCTTCAATCTCCTCATTTCTCCTTCCTGCTTCATTCGTTGCTCCTTCAACTTTTCGTATTCCAACCTATTTTTTTCCTTTTGTCGATCAGTTTCAAATTCATACTCTTTCAGTTTTTATTCCACTGTCTTTCTTGTTCTCGTTCTGCAATCTCATTATTTCTTTCAACTGACAGATTTCTTTCTCCTGTCTCATCTCTGTTCTTTGTATTTCCTATTCCACTGTCTTTCTTGTTCCTCATTCTGCAATCTCGTGGTTTCCTTCCATTGATCGATTTCCTTCTTCTGTCTCATTCGTTTCCATCATTACTCTTTCTTGCATCTCATTCCCCAATCTGGCCTTTGCTTCCAGCTGTTCGATCTGTACAGCGTGGTTCCTTAACGTCTCATTCTCCGTTCTCGTTCTTTTCTCTCTCAACATCCTCAGCTCGTTTTGTAATTTCGTCTCTTCGTTCTGGTGTTCTGTAACTCAGTTTTCTTTTCCAATTCCTTTCTCATCTCCGCACACTCCGACCTTACTTTGGCTTCTAACTGTCCTTCCGGCTTCCCCTTGTGTTTGTCTATCCGTCTTCCCAGTTCCTCTGTCTCCGTTTTTACCTCCCGTCCCAGCTTATCAACTCTCTTCGTCATGTCTTGCAGTCTTTTCTCACACTCCACTATTTTTATTTCCTTCGTGCACGTCTCCGTCACCCCAATTAATTTTTCCCTCTCGGTCACCGTCACTTTTTCCGTCACCTCCACACTTCTCGCCCAACACGTCTCCCGAATTATTTTTCTCTCACCCGCCTTCACCGCGGGCCTGACAACCGTTGCACCCCTCCCAGCTCGTTCGCTCCCACACGTGGCGTCGCCATTACGCACTTCGCTGTTGTTGCCTTCATGCCCGCCTGCAGGCTCCGGCCCATTTGCTGCGTTTCACCCCCATTTCTTTTATTTCTCCTTCATTTCGTTTTTGTTTGTTCCATTTTGAGTGCGTTTCCATCCATTTTTTCGTTCATTCCATCCATTTTGCCGTTCATTTCGTTTTTGTTTGTTTCCATTTTGAGTGCGTTTCCATCCATTTTTTCGTTCATTCCATCCATTTTGCCGTTCATTTTGTTTGTGTTTGTTTCCATCTGCTTGTTCACTCCTTTTATTTCGTTTTTCATTTCGTTTGTTTTGTTTCCATCTGCTTGTTCACTCCTTTTATTTCGCGTGCGTTTCCATCCATTTTTTCGTTCATTTCTGCCAGCATGGCGAATAGCCGGCCATGTCGGGTGCACTCAGCTGAGCCGATGCGGCCAGGATCGGGGGTTTTGGTGGAGAGGGAGGGGAGGTGTTATACACCGCGGCCTCTGCCGCCGCCGCACCCATTTCGGGCTCTGGGTTCAGTGGGGGAAACTGTTCCTGCACACCAATGTCCTGCATGGGGATTCCATCCTGAGCATGGATTACATCACTACACATATACATTTCTATTACCCCGGCTCCCGCTCGCCTTGAGACGCCATCTTATCCACGTAAGGGTTAATTTAATCGCTCGTAATTTGGAGGGAATCGGGGTCGCTCCTCCTGAACCGATTCCCTATGAATTTAGCTTGGAGACGGGAGGGATTTGAATCCCACTCCTGACACCAGTGTTGCGAATTCGCGCCCGTCGGCGTGCGATCGGCCACGCGACTCGAACCGCGACCGCCTCGCCACCGGACGGACAATTCAGTCGTGACCCTCCCGGCTAACGCCGGGATCCAGTCACGGGTGGGCCTTTCGACCTCACCACAATCGTGCCAATCGGCCACCCGCGTAGGATAGGGTTGTTCGCCAAATTCGACCTACCTAAGTACCCACGCGGATGGTAAACCGGGCGATCGTACCTCGCCGCAGGTCGACTCCGACACGGCCGCTGGGGCGGGCCGTTCCGTACTATCGGGATAACGACGGTGTTATCGTCGACCTCGACGGTTCAGATTATTTACCGGGCGTTTTGCACCCACTACGAACCCTTTACGTGAAGCAGGATGGAGGTTCAATTAAGAAAAGACGAAGCGAAACGGGAAAACAGTTCACACAATGCACATTATTTCCGGCACACGGAGCACACCTATAGCACACGTAAAGCAAACAGCATGTGTATTTACATCACAATAAACGATCGCACATATATCACATTGAACAAAAGAAATGCACATATAAGAGAAGTTAAAACCGACTACACGACACACGGACCACTTATACATTACTACCTTACAAGACACGGCGCCACACACGCATTCACACCGAAGCAAAGAAAAGACCCCCTCAAAGGCAAGGGAGTCAGACTGGGCCCGTGGGCCTAATGCGCGTGGACCTGGATGAGCGGCCAGGCCACGAGACCGAAGGGTCCTACCCGCGCCCTCGTGGCGAGCCGCAGAATGTCGCTGCACGGCGGTTCCGTGGGCACCTGCTGGTGTGGGTGGGAACGGGGCCCTTGTCGCACCTCTTCAGCGCGGGGGAAAAAGGGGGAATTGTTGATGCTCTGGGAGGGAGTATGGCTGGCTCGCTCGTATCCCGCGACGCGAGCCTCCAGGTCCACCTCAGCCGTTCGCAGCCGTCTGCCCACCGATCTCGCCTCGCCATCTTCTCGAGCTCCGTCGACACTGCTCACGATCCTGCTCTACTGGCTTCGCCCCACGATACTGCTGCTCCACCGACACTCGACACTCCTGCACCGACACTGACTGAGCTCCTCACTGAGCTCGCCTTTTTATCGGCTTCGGGATCCCACCATATGCAAATTATCGGATCCAAACGACCTCAGGGCGGAGCCACGCTCGCCGATTGGACGGAGAAAAAGGGCGTGTATCACTCCTATCCTCAAATTTGCATATGCCGATTTTCGTCAGGCGCGTCTGGAGGCGGGCCTAGCCGCCCCACGCTTCCTGATTGGGTGGATCAGATGTGGGCGTGCATCATTCCTGATCCGAATTCTCCTCAGGAAACCCGCCCTCTGCACTCGCGTCTCGCGTGTCGCGTTGAAGACAGCTCGACGCTCGGCGCCACAGGTGGTGCGGGAATGGCCGTAGAGGAAGGTGGTGGAGGGTTTTCGCGCGTGTCCGATGGCCATGGTGCTTTGGTATGGCGGTGATGTGAGGTTTGCGGTAGCGAGTGGTGAAGGTAGGTTTGCTGCTGGCGTTGTTGTTGTTGTTGGCGTGGGTGGCTCAAAACAAAGGTAGAACAGAAAAACGCCTAACTCAAAGGATCGCCGCCGAATGAATCACATTAATTCCCTCTATACAATGGGTTTGGGCTAACTACACATGTACTTAAGAATATATCTCACCTACGGACCTTTATGGTGTTTGCGAATTCCAGAGCCGTAACACTAATATATATATTATTATATAATATATTTATATATATATTTTTTTTTTTTTGTTGTTGTTTTTTTAAACAATGCCCCGACATTCGTGACCGCGACATTTGCAGCATTTTTCAGGAACGTTTCTCCCGCAAATAGCGGGTCCGACAGTACATCACGATATCTCAAAAAAATTGTGGACGGATTCAGACGAAACCTGGTGGACGAGTTGGTTAGGTGACAAAAACAAGACAATTTTAGTTCATGTCCGAATCCAGATCTGGCCTATCAGTGGAATACAAAACATAAACTAATGAGATTGGCGGAGGTATGTACTCTTCCGAGTGCCTTCTTGTTTAGTGCCATTTCAGGTTTTTTTTGTTAAAATCATCATTACATATTTTGTAGGTCTTGGCAGCTCCACTCTGCAAGCCTGCCTCTTTCAAAAAAGTTAGAAGGATAACATTATTCATATAAAACATTATTACTTGCATGGTCAATAAGAACAATACATATATTGTGTTTGAAGCAGTTTCAAAGAAACACGTCTCTGGATTGTCTAAAATACCTTTGAAATATTGATTCGAGTTTTCCTTTTCAAATCAACAACTCAACTTTTTATATTTCTCGACTTCTTAGAATCATCAACCATATACGTTTGTGTTTGTTAATCCTAAATTTGTTCTCATCCATTCACTTCATCCTAAGAGGAAGTATATCTCTCTC